>CM038797.1:106160391-106512350 GCA_021764765.1 Vicia sativa | reverse complement strand
AATTTGAAGTGAATATAAGTCTGAAAATCTTTGATGAAATTTGAAGTGAATATAGTCTTGGAAAATCTGATGAAATTTGAGTGAATATAAGTCTTAAGAAATAGAGTGAAATTTGAAGTGAATATAAGTCTTGAGGAAAATGGGTGGAATTTGGAGTGAATAACAAATTCTGTGAAACTAGAATTGAAACTTGATGATAAAGTCTCAAAATTAGATGAAATTTGAGTGAATATAAGTCTACAAAATCTGATGAAATTTGGGTGAATATAAGTCTTGAGCGATGAAATTTGAAGTGAATATAAGTCTTGGAAAATCGGGTGAAATTTAAGTGAATATAAGTCTCTGGGAAAATCTTGTGAAACTTGAAGTGAATATAAAGTCTTCAAGAATTAGATGAAATTTTAAGTGAATAAGTCTTGAATCTGGTGAAAATTGAAGTGAATATAAGTCTTAGAAAATCGGATGAAATTTGAAGTGAATATTGGAAAATAAGTTTAAATTGAGGTGAATAAAACTTGGGAAAATTGGTGAAATTTGAAGTGAATATAAGTCTGAAAATCGTTAAATTGAAGTGAATATAAGTCTTGATACGGTGAAATTTGAAGTGAATAAGTCTTGAGGAAAATTAGTGAAATTTGAAGTGAATATAAGTCCTCTGAAATCGATGAAATTTGAGTGAATATAATCTTAGAAAATCGATGAAATTTGAAGTGAATATAAGTCTCTGAAATTACGTTGGAAATTTGAGTGAATAAGGTCTTCAAAATTGAATGAAATTTAGTGAATATAAGTCTTGAAGAAATCGATGAAATTTGAAGTGAATATAAGTCTTGAAAATCTGATCATTAAAGAGTGAATATAAGTCTACGAGAAAATGCGGTGAAATTTGAAGTGAATATAAGTCTTGAAAATCGATGAAATTTGAAGTGAATATAAGTCTTCGGAAAATAAGTGAAATTTGAAGTGAATATAAGTCTTGAAAATTTGATGAAATTTGAAGTGAATATAAGTCTTGAGAAACTGGTGAAACTTAAGTGAATAAAGTCTTCAAATAGATGAAATTTGAAAGAGTGAATATAAATTAAACCGGGAAAATCGATGAAATTGAAATGAATATAAGTCTTGAAAATGGGTGAAATTTAAGAATATAAGTCTCTGAGAAAATCAGATGAAATAGAAGTGAATAAAGTCTTCAAAAATGGATGAAATTTGAAGTGAATATAGAGTCTTGAGGAAAATAAGTTGAAATTGAAGTGAATATAAGTCTTGGTCGGGTGAAATTTGAGTGAATATGATCTTAGGAAAATCGATAAAATTCGTTGAATGGGTCTTGGAAAATGTAGTGAAATTTGAGTGAATATAGAAGTCTTCAAAAATGGAGAAACTTTAAGTGAATATAAGTCTTCAAAATTAGATGAAATTTGAAGAATATAAGTCTTCAAAAATCTGGTTAAAATGGAGTGAATATAAATCTTAAAATAAGTGAAATTTGAAGTGATATAAGTCTTTAGAAAATCGTGATTTGGTGAATATAAGTCTTACAGAAATCTGGGATTAGTGATATGAATATGAAGTCTTTAGAAAATCGAGATGAAATTTGAAGTGAATATAAGTATTCGAGAAAATAAACAAAATTGAAGTGAATACAAGACTTGAAAATCGATGAAATTTCAAGTGAATATAAGTCTCAGAAAATTGATGAAATTTGAGTGAATATAAGTCTTCAGAAAATCAAAATTTGAAGTGAATATAAGTCTTAGAAAATCGATGAAATTTGAAGTGAATATAAGTCTAGAAAATGGTGAAATTTGATGTGAATATAAGTCTAAAATCGGTGAAATTTGAAGTGAATATAAGTCTCTGAAGGAAACTACGGTGAGCTTAAGTGAATAAGATCTTCAAAAAATTAGATGAAATTTGAAGTGAATATAAGTCTACAAAAAATAAGTGAAATTTTGAGTGAATATAAGTCTTGGAAAATCGGATGAAATTTGAAGTGAATATAAGTCTTAGGAAAATATGGTGAAACTTTAAGTGAATATAAGTCTTGAAAATCTGGTGAAATTTGAAGTGAATAAAGTCTTCAAAATTAGATGAAATTTGAAGTGAATATAAGTCTTGAAAATCACAGTTAAAATTGGTGAATATAAGTCTTAATCGAGATGAAATTTGAAGTGAATAAGTCTTGGAAAATCGGTTAAATTGAAGTGAATCTGAAGACTTGAGAGAAAATCAGTGAGTTTGAAGTGAATATAAGTCTTCAAATCGGTGAAATTTGAGTAGATATAAGTCTTGGAAAATCGATGAAATTTGAAGTGAATATAAGTCTTGGAAAATCGATGAAATTTGAAGTAAATATAAGTCTCTGAGAAAATAAATTGAAATTTGAAGTGAATATAAGTCTCTGGAAAATCATTGAAATTTTTGAATATAAGTCTCTGAAATTACGGTGAAACTTGAAGTGAATAAAAGTCTTCAAAAATTAGATGAAATTTGAAGTGAATATAAGTCTTCAAAAATCGGTGAAATTTAAGTGAATAAGTCTTGAAGAAATAAAGTCAAATTTGAAGTGAATATAAATCTCTGAGAAAATCGAGTGAAATTTGAAGTGAATAAGTCTATAGAAATCGGTAAATTTGAAGTGAATATATAAGTCTTGAGAAAATCTGATGAAATTTGAAGTGAATATAAGTCTTGGAAAATGTGATGAAATTTGAGAATATAAGTCTTGAGAAATCTGGTGAAACTTGAAGTGAATAAAGTCTTCAAAATTGGATGAAATTTGAGTGAATATAAGTCTTAGGAAAATCGAAATTTGAAATGAATATAAGTCTTGAAAATGCAGTGAAATTTAAATGAATATAAGTCTCTGAGAAAATCTGGTGAAACTTAAGAGTGAATAAAGTCTTCAAAATAGATGAAATTGAGGAATATAAGTCTTGAGAAAATCACGGATTTAATTGAGTGAATATAAGTCTTGAAAATCTAATTGAAATTTGAAGTGAATATAAGTCTTCGAAAATCTGATGAAATTTGAAGTGATATAAGTCTTCAGAAATATGATGAAATTTGAAGTGAATATAAGTCTTCAAAAATTGATTTGAAACTGAGTGAATATAAGTCTTCAAATTGGATAAATTTGGAGAGAATATAAGTCTTGGTAGTTAAAATGAGTGAATATAAATCAAAAATCAGATGAAATTTAAGTGAATATAAGTCTTTAGAAAATAAGATGAAATTTGAAGTGAATATAAGTCTTGGAAAATAAGTTTAAATTTGATATGAATATAAGTCTTTAGAAAATCGAGATGAAATTTGAAGAGATGAATATAAGTCGGAAAATCGGCTAAAATTAAGTGAATACAAGACTTAAAATCGGTGAAATTTGAAGTGAATATAAGTCTCAGAAAATCGGTGAATTTGAAGTGAATATAAGTCTTGAGAAAATAAGATGAAATTTGAAGTGAATATAAGTCTTCGGAAAATCAGTGAAATTTGAAGTGAATATAAGTCACGAAGAAAATGGGTAAATTTGATGTGAATATAAGTCTTGAAAAATGGGTGAAATTTGAAGTGAATATAAGTCTTCAGAAACTCGGTGAAATTTGAAGTGAATAAAGTCTTCAAAATTAGATGAAATTTAAGTGAATATAAGTCTTAAAATCGGTGAAATTTTAGGTGAATATAAGTCTTGGTAAATGAAATTTGAAGTGAATATAAGTCTTGAGAAAATCGGTGAAACTTTAAGTGAATATAAGTCTAGAATCTGGTGAAACTTGAAGTGAATATAAGTCTTCAAAATTAGATGAAATTTGAAGTGAATATAAGTCTTGAAAATCAGTTGAAAATTGAGTGAATACAAGTCTTTGAGAAAATCAGGATGAAATTTGAAGTGAATATAAGTCTTCAGAAAATGCAGTTAAAATTGAGGTGAATACAGACTTGAAAATCGATGAAATTTCAAGTGAATATAAGTCTTCAGAAAATGCGATGAAATTTGAAGAATATAAGTCTTGAAAATCGGTGAAATTTGAAGTGAATATATAAGTCTTGAGAGAAATCACGATCAAATTTGAAGTGATATAAGTCTCAGAAAATCGGTGAAATTTGAAGTGAATATAAGTCTCTGAAGAATGAAATTTGAGTGAATATATATAAGTCTAGAAAATCGGTGAAACTTGAAGTGAATAAAGTCTTCAAAATAGATGAAATTTGAGTGAATATAAGTCTTGAAAATTGGAATTTGAAGTGAATATAAGTCTTCAGAAAATGGATGAAATTTGAAGTGAATATAAGTTCTGAAATGCTGTGAAATTTGAAGTGAATATAAGTCTTCTAGAAAATCATTGAAATTTGGTGAATATAAGTCTCTGAGAAAATCTGATGAAATTTGAAGTGAATATAAGTCTTAGAAATAGTGAAATTTGAGTGAATATAAGTCTTACGAAACTCTGGTGAAACTTGATGAATAAAAGTCTTCAAAATTAGATGAAATTTGAGTGAATATAAGTCTTCGAGAAAATACGTTAAATTTGAAATGAATATAAGTCTTCAGAAAGGAAATGCAGTGAAATTTAAATGAATATAAGTCTCTGAGAAAATCTGGTGAAACTTGAAGAGTGAATAAAGTCTTCAAAAATAGTGGGAAATTTGAAGTGAATATATAAGTCTTGAGGAAAATCGGTTAAAATTGAAGTGAATACAAGTCTTGAGAAAATCGATGAAATTTGAAGTGAATATAAGTCTTCAGAAAATCTGATGAAATTTGAAGTGGTATAAGTCTTCGAAAATATGATGAAATTTGAAGTGAATATAAGTCTTCAAAAAATCTGGAGAAACTTGAAGTGAATATAAGTCTTCAAAAATTAGATGAAATTTGAAGAGAATATAAGTCTTCAAAAAATCTGGTTAAAATGGAAGTGAATACAAATCTTAAAAAATCGGATGAAATTTGAAGTGAATATAAGTCTTTAGAAAATCGGTGAAATTTGAAGTGAATATAAGTCTTGGAAAATTTAGTGAAATGAATATGAAGTCTTTGAAAATAGGATGAAATTTGAAGTGAATATAAGTCTTGAAAATCTAAACAAAAATTGATGAATATAAGTCTTGGAAAATCAGATGAAATTTCAAGTGAATAAGTCTTGAAAATCATGAAATTTGAAGTGAATATAAGTCTTCAGAAAATAAGATGAAATTTAAGTGAATATAAGTCTTGAGAAATCAAATTTGAAGTGAATATAAGTCTGGAAAATCTGAAAATTTGAAGTGAATATAAGTCTCAGAAAATGGGTGAAATTTGAAGTGAATAAGTCTCTCGAAAACTGAAGTGAAACTACGAAGTGAATAAAAGTCTTCAAAAATTAGATGAAATTTGAAGTGAATATAAGTCTACAAAAAATCTGATGAAATTTTAGGTGAATATAAGTCTTCAGAAAATCTGATGAAATTTGAAGTGAATATAAGTCTTCAGAAAATCTGGTGAAACTTTAAGTGAATATAAGTCTACAGAAAATCTGGTGAAACTTGAAGTGAATAAAAGTCTTCAAAAAATTAGATGAAATTTGAAGTGAATATAAGTCTTCAGAAAATCTGGTTAAAATTGAAGTGAATACAAGTCTTCAGAAAATCTGATGAAATTTGAAGTGAATATAAGTATTCAGAAAATCTGGTTAAAATTGAGGTGAATATAAGTCTTGAAAATGGAAGTGAGTTTCAAGTGAATATAAATCTTGAAAATCGGTGAAATTTGAAGTGAATATAAGTCTTGGAAAATAGTGAAATTTGAGTGAATATAAGTCTTGAGAAAATCAAGTGAAATTTGAAGTGAATATAAGTCTCTGAAATCTGTGAAATTTGAAGTGAATATAAGTCTGGAATCTGTGAAATTTAGGTGAATATAAGTCTTCGAGAATCAGGTGAGCAAGAGTGAATAAATCTTAAAAATTGGTGAAATTGAAGTGAATATAAGTCTTGAGGAAAATAGGTAAATTTGAAGTGAATATAAGTCTTGGAAAATCGATGAAATTTGAAGTGAATATAAGTCTCTGAAAATCGATGAAATTTAAGTGAATATAAGTCTATAGAAAATCTAATGAAATTTGAAGTGAATATAAGTCTCGGAAAATCGATGAAATTTGAAGTGAATATAAGTCTCAGAAAATGTGATGAAATTTGAAGTGAATATAAATCTCCTAGAAACTCGGTGAAACTTAAGTGAATAAAAGTCTTCAAAATTAGATGAAATTTAAGTGAATATAAGTCTTGAAATCATGAAATTTGAAATGAATATAAGTCTTGAAAATCAGTGAAACTTTAAATGAATATAAGTCTCTGAAAATCGATGAAACTTGAAGTGAATAAAGTCTTCAAAAATAGATGAAATTTGAAGGAATATAAGTCTTCAGAAAATAAGTTTAAAATTGAAGTGAATATAAGTCTTAAAATCAATGAAATTTGAAGTGAATATAAGTCTTCAAGAAAATCGGTGAATTTCTGGTGAATATGAGTCTTGAGAAAATATGATGAAATTTGAAGAGTGAATATAAGTCTTCAAAAATGAGAAACTTGAGTGAATATAAGTCTCAAAAATTAGATGAAATTTGAAGAGAATATAAGTCTTCAAAAATCATTAAAATGGAGTGAATATAAATCTTAAAATCGAGTGAAATTTGAAGTGAATATAAGTCTTGAGAAAATCGTGATGAATTTGAAGTGAATATAAGTCTTGAAAATCTGTTGAAATTGATGAATATAAGTCTTTAAGAAATGGAATTTGAAGTGAATATAAGTCTTCAGAAAATCATGAAATTGAAGTGAATATAAGTCTTAAAATCGATGAAATTTCAAGTGAATATAAGTCTTGATGATGAAATTTGATGAATATAAGTCTTGAGAAAATCATTGAAATTTGGAAGTGAATATAAGTCTTAAAAATCGATGAAATTTGAAGTGAATATAAGTCTTCAGAAAATCTGTGAAATTTGATGTGAATATAAGTCTTGAGAAAATCGATGAATTTGAAGTGAATATAAGTCTCTGAGAAACTGGTGAAACTTGAAGTGAATAAAAGTCTTCAAAAATTAGATGAAATTTGAAGTGATATAAGTCTACAAAATGGGAAATTTTAAGTGAATATAAGTCTTGAGAAAATGAGTGAAATTTGAAGTGAATATAAGTCTTGAAGAAATGCGGTGAAACTTTAAGTGAATATAAGTCTCTGAGAAAATGAAGTGAAAACTTGAAGTGAATAAAGTCTTCAAGAAATTAGATGAAATTTGAAGTGAATATAAGTCTTCAAGAAAATCTGGTTAAAATTGAAGTGAATACAAGTCTTCAGAAAATGGATGAAATTTGAAGTGAATATAAGTATAGGAAAATCACAATAGGTGAAATACAAGACTTGAGAAAATCGAGTAAATTTGAAGTGAATATAAGTCAAGAAAATGGGTGAAATTTGAAGTGAATATAAGTCTTGAAAATCTGATGAAAATTTAAAGAGTGAATATAAGTCTTGAAAATCGATCAAATTTGAAGTGAATATAAGTCTTGAAAATCGATGAAATTGAAGTGAATATAAGTCTTGAGAAAAATCGATGAAATTTGAAGTGAATATAAGTCTCTGAAACTACGGTGAAACTTAGTGAATATAAGTCTTCAAAATTAGATGAAATTTGAAGTGAATATAAGTCTTCGAGAAAATCGATGAAATTTGAAGTGAATATAAGTCTTCAAAAAAATCTTATCAAATTTGAAGTGAATATAAGTCTCTGGAAAATCGATGAAATTTGAAGTGAATATAAGTCTTAGAAAATCAATGAAATTTGAAGTGAATATAAGTCTTGAGAAAATCTGTGAAATTTGAAGTGAATATAAGTCTGAAAGCAGATGATTTGAAGTGAATATAAGTCTCGAAACTCGGTGAAACTTGAAGTGAATATAAGTCTTCAAAAATTAGATGAAATTTGAAGTGAATATAAGTCTTGAGAAAATGGTGAAACTTGAATTGAATATAAGTCTTCATAAATCGGGATGAAATTTGAAGTGAATATAAGTATTTAGAAAATCGTTCAATTTGAAGAGTGAATACAGACTTAAAATGGGTAAGAATTTCAAATGAATATAAATTACATAAAATAGATGAAATTTGAATTGAATATAAGTCTTGAAAATTGATGAAATTTGAAGTGAATATAAAGTCTTGGAAAATCGATCAAATTTGAAGTGAATATAAGTCTCTGAAAATCTGTGAAATTTGAAGTGAATATAAGTCTAAAATCGATGTAATTTAGTGAATATAAGTCTCTCGAAACTACGGTGAAACTTGAAGTGAATAAAAGTCTTCAAAAATTAGATGAAATTTGAAGTGAATATATGTCTACAGAAAATCTGATGAAATTTTAGGTGAATATAAGTCTTCAGAAAAATCGGATGAAATTTGAAGTGAATATAAGTCTTCAGAAAATCTGGTGAAACTTTAAGTGAATATAAGTCTACAGAAAATCTGGTGAAACTTGAAGTGAATAAAAGTCTTCAAAAATTAGATGAAATTTGAAGTGAATATAAGTCTTCAGAAAATCTGGTTAAAATTGATATGAATATAAGTCTTTAGAAAATCAGATGAAATTTGAAGTGAATATAAGTATTCAAAAAATCTGGTTAAAATTGAAGTGAATACAAGACTTCAGAAAATCTGATGAAATTTGAAGTGAATATAAGTCTACAGAAACTCTGGTGAAACTTGAAGTGAATAAAAGTCTTCAAAAATTAGATGAAATTTGAAGTGAATATAAGTCTACAGAAAATCTGATGAAATTTTAGGTGAATATAAGTCTTCAGAAAATGTGATGAAATTTGAAGTGAATATAAGGCTTCAAAAAATCTGATGAAATTTTAAATGAATAAAAGTCTTCAGAAAATCTGGTGAAAATTGAAGTGAATACAAGTCTTCAGAAAATCTGATGAAATTTGAAGTGAATATAAGTCTTCAGAAAATCTGATGAAATTTGAAGTGAATATAGGTCTTTAGAAAATCAAGTTAAACTTGAAGTGAATATAAGTCTTGGAAAATCGGTGAAATTTAAGTGAATATAAGTCTTCAGAAAATCTGATGAAATTTGAAGTGTATATAAGTCTTCAGAAAATCAGGTGAAATTTGAAGTGAATATAAGTCTTTAGAAAATTAGATGAAATTTGAAGTGAATATAAGTCTTCAGAAAATCTGGTTAACATTGAAGTAAATACAAGTCTTCAGAAAATATGATGAAATTTGAAGTGAGAATAAGTCTTCAAAAAATCTGATGAAATTTGAAGTGAATATATGTCTTCAGAAAATATGATGAAATTTGAAGTGAGTAAATGTCTTCAGAAAATCTGATGAAATTCGAAGTGAATATAAGTCTTCAGAAAATATAATGAAATTTGAAGTGAATATAAGTCTTCAGAAAATCTGAAGAAATTTGAAGTGAAGACTTCAGATAATCTGGGGAAATTTGAAGTTAATATAAGTCTTAAGAAATCCATGTGAAACTCGGAGTGAATATAAGTCTTCAGAAAATCTAATGAAATTTGATGTGAATATAAGTCTTCAGAAAATTTGGTGAAACTTGATGTGAATATAAGTCTTAAAAAATTAAATGAAATTTGAAGTGAATATAAGGCTTCAAAAAATCTGATGAAATTTTAAGTGAATAAAGTCTACACAAAATCTGGTGAAAATTGAAGTGAATACAAGTCTTGAGAAAATCAGTGAAATTTGAAGTGAATATAAGTCTTGAAAATCATGAAATTTGAAGTGAATATAGGTCTTTAGAAAATCAAGTTAAACTTGAAGTGAATATAAGTCTTGAAAAATCGGTGAAATTTTAAGTGAATATAAGTCTTGAAAATCGGTGAAATTTGAGTGAATATAAGTCTTGAAAATCGGTGAAATTTGAAGTGAATATAAGTCTTTAGAAAATTAGATGAAATTTGAAGTGAATATAAGTCTTGAGAAAATCGATGATTTGAAGTGAATATAAGTCTTCAAAAATCGATGAAATTTGGTGAATATAAGTCTTGAGAAAATATGATGAAATTTGAAGTGAATAAATGTCTTGAAAATCGGTGAAATTTGAATGAATATAAGTCTTCAGAAAATATAATGAAATTTGAAGTGAATATAAGTCTTCAGAAAATCTGATGAAATTTGAAGTGAAGACTTTAGATAATCTGGCGAAATTTGAAGTTAATATAAGTCTTAAGAAATCCATGTGAAACTCGAAGTGAATATAAGTCTTCAGAAAATCTAATGAAATTTGATGTGAATATAAGTCTTCAGAAAATTTGGTGAAACTTGAAGTGAATATAAGTCTTAAAAAATTAGATGAAATTTGAAGTGAATATAAGTCTTCAGAAAATCTGGTTTAAATGGAAGTGAATACAAATCTTAAGAAAATCTGATGAAATTTGAAGTGAATATGAGTCTTCAGAAAATATGATGAAATTTGAAGTGAATATAAGTCTTTAGAAATTCCGGTGACACTTGAAGTGAATATAAGTCTTCATAAAATTAGATGAAATTTTATGTGAATATAAGTCTTTAGAAATTCCGGTGACACTTGAAGTGAATATATGTCTTCATAAAATTAGATGAAATTTTATGTGAATATAAATCTTCAGAAAATGTGGTTAAAATTGAAGTGAATACAAGACCTTAAAAAATATGATGAAATTTCAAGTGAATTTAAGTCTTTCGAAAATCTGATGAAATTTGAAGTGAATATGTGTCTTTAGAAAATATGCTGAAATTTGCAGTGAATATAAGTCTTTAGAAAATCTGGTGAAACTTTAAGTGAATATAAGTCTACAGAAAATCTGGTGAAATTTGAAGTGAATAAAAGTCTTCAAAAATTAGATGAAATTTGAAGTGAATATAACTCTCCAGAAAACATGATGAAATCTGGTGAAACTTGAATTGAATATAAGTCTTCAGAAAATCTGGTGAAACTTGAATTGAATATAAGTCTTCATAAAATCAGATGAAATTTGAAGTGAATATAAGTCTTCAGAAAATCTGGTTAAAATAGCAGTGAATACAAGACTTCAGAAAATATGATGAAATTTGAAGTGAATATAAGTCTTCAAAATATTTGATGAAATTTGAAGTGAATATAAGTCTTCAGAAAATATCATGAAATTTGAAGTGAATATAAGTCTTTAGAAAATCTTATCAAATTTGAATTGAATATAAGTCTACAGAAAATCTAATGAAATTTGAAGTGAATATAAGTCTACAGAAACACTGGAGAAACTTGAAGTGAATAAAAGTCTTTAGAAAATCTGATGAAATTTGAAGTGAATATAAGTCTTCAGAAAATATGGTGAAACTTGAAGTGAATATAAGTCTACAGAAAATCTAGTGAAACTTGAATTGAATAAAA
This sequence comes from Vicia sativa, assembly GCA_021764765.1. Taxonomy (NCBI): domain Eukaryota; kingdom Viridiplantae; phylum Streptophyta; class Magnoliopsida; order Fabales; family Fabaceae; genus Vicia; species Vicia sativa. The sequence goes on along the minus strand of CM038797.1, from coordinate 106,500,930 downwards.
GTCTTCAAAAGTTAGATGAAATTTGAAGTGAATATAAGTCTTCATAAAATCTGCTTAAAATTTAAGTATATACAAGTCTTCAGAAAATCTGATGAAATTTGAAGTGAATATAAGTCTTTAGAAAATATGATGAAATTTGAAGTGAATATGAGTCTTCAGAAAATATGATGAAATTTGAAGTGTATATAAGTCTTCAGAAAATCTGGTGAAATTTGAAGTGAATATAAGTCTTCAGATATTCTAATGAAATTTGAAGTGAATATGAGTCTTCAGAAAATATGATGAAATTTGAAGTGAATATAAGTCTTCGGAAAATCTGGTGAAACTCGAATTGAATATAAGTCTTCGTAAAATCAGATGAAATTTGAAGTGAATATAAGTCTTGGAAAATGGTTTAAAATTGAAGTGAATACAAGACTTGGAAAATCGTGAAATTTAAAGTGAATATAAGTCTTCCGATAATCTGATGAAATTTTAATTGAATTTAATTCTTCGGAAAATCTGGTGAAATTAAGTGAATATAAGTCTACAGAAAATCTAATGAAATTTGAAGTGAATATAAGTCTACCGAAACTCTGGTGAAACTTGAAGTGAATAAAAGTCGTCAAAAATTAGATGAAATTTGAAGTGAATATAAGTCTTCAGAAAATCTGATGAAATTTGAAGTGAAGACTTCAGATAATCTGGCAAAATTTAAAGTTAATATAAGTCTTAAGAAAACCATGTGAAACTCGAAGTGAATATAAGTCTTCAGAAAATCTGTTGAAAATTGAAGTGAACATAAGTCTTCATAAAATCTGATGAAATTTGAAGTGAATATAAGTCTTCAGAAAATCCGATGAAATTTGATCTGAATATAAGTCTTCATAAAATCTGATGAAATTTGAAGTGAATGTAACTCTTTAGAAAATCGGATGAAATTTGAAGTGAATATGAGTCTTCAGAAAATATGATGAAATTTGAAGTGAATACAAGTCTTTAGAATATGTGGTGAAACTTGAAGTGAATATAAGTCTTCCGAAAATCTTGTTAAAACTGAAGTGAATACAAGACTTCAAAAAATCTGATGAAATTTCAAGTGAATATAAGCCTTCCGAAAATCCGATGAAATTTGAAGTGAATAAAAGTCTTCAAAAAATCTGATCAAATTTAAAGTGAATATAAGTCTAAAGAAAATCTAATGAAATTTGAAGTGAATATAAGTCTTCAGAAAATGTGGTGAAACTTGAATTGAATATAAGTCTTCATAAAATCAGATGAAATTTGAAGTGAATATAAGTATTAAGAAAATCTGGTTAAAATTGAAGTGAATACAAGACTTCAGAAAATCTGATGAAATTTCAAGTGAATATAAGTCTGCCGAAAATCTGATGAAATTTGAAGTGAATATAAGTCTTCAGAAAATCTGATGAAATTTGAAGTGAATATAAGTCTTCAGAAAATCTGATCAAATTTGAAGTGAATATAAGTCTACAGAAAATCTGATGAAATTTGAAGTGAATATAAGTCTACAGAAAATCTGATGAAATTTGAAGTGAATATAAGTCTACAGAAACTCTGGTGAAACTTGAAGTGAATAAAAGTCTTCAAAAATTAGATGAAATTTGAAGTGAATATAAGTCTACAGAAAATCTGATGAAATTTTAGGTGAATATAAGTCTTCAGAAAATCTGATGAAATTTGAAGTGAATATAAGTCTTCAGAAAATCTGGTGAAACTTGAAGTGAATATAAGTCTACAAAAAATCTGGTGAAACTTGAAGTGAATAAAAGTCTTCAAAAATTAGATGAAATTTGAAGTGAATGTAAGTCTTCAGAAAATATGGTTAAAATTGAAGTGAATACAAGTCTTCAGAAAATCTGATGAAATTTGAATTGAATATAACTCTTTAGAAAATCGGATGAAATTTGAAGCGAATATGAGTCTTCAGAAAATATGATGAAATTTGAAGTGAATATAAGTCTTTAGAAAATGTGGTGAAACTTGAAGTGCATATAAGTCTTCATAAAATTAGATGAAATTTGATGTGAATATAAGTCTTCACAAAATCATGTTAAAACTGAAGTGAATACAAGACTTCAAAAAATCTTATGAAATTTCAAGTGAATATAAGTCTTCCGAAAATCTGAGGAAATTTGAAGTGATTATGAGTCTTCAGAAAATATGCTGAAATTTGAAGTGAATATAATTCTTCGGAAAATCTGGTGAAACTTTAAGTGAATATAAGTCTACAGAAAATCTGGTGAAACTTGAAGTGAATAAAAGTCTCCAAAAATTAGATGAAATTTGAAGTGAACATAAGTCTTCAGGAAATCTGGTTAAAATTGAAGTGAATCTTCAGAAAATCTGGTGAAATTTGAAGTGAATATAAGTCTTCAGAAAATCTGATGAAATTTACAGTGAATATGAGTCTTCAGAAAATATGATGAAATTTGAAGTGAATATAAGTCTTCAGAAAATGTGGTGAAACTTGAATAGAATATAAGTCTTCATAAAATCAGATGAAATTTGAAGTGAACATAAGTATTCAGAAAATCTGGGTAAAATTTGAAGTGAATATAAGTCTTCAAAAAATCTGGTTAAAATTGAAGTGAATACAAGACTTCAGAAAATCAGATGAAATTTGAAGTGAATATAAGTCTTCAGAAAATCTGAAGAAATTTGAAATGAATATAAGTCTTCAGAAAATATGATGAAATTTGAAGGAATATAAGTCTTAGAAAATCGTCAAATTTGAAGTGAATATAAGTCTACAGAAAATCTGATGAAATTTGAATTGAATATAAGTCTACAGAAAATCTGATGAAATTTGAAGTGAATGTATGTCTACAGAAACTCTGGTGAAACTTGAAGTGAATAAAAGTCGTCAAAAATTAGATGAAATTTGAAGTGAATATAAGTCTTCAGAAAATCTTGTTAAAATTGAAGAGAATACAAGTCTTCAGAAAATCTAATGAAATTTGAAGTGAATATAAGTCTTCCGAAAATCTGATGAAATTTGAAGTGAATATAAGTCTTCAAAAATTAGATGAAATTTGAGGTGAATATAAGTCTTCAGAAAATATGGTTAACATTGAAGTGAATACAAGTCTTCAGAAAATCTAATGACATTTGAAGTGAATATAACTCATTAGAAAATCGGATGAAATTTGAAGCGAATATGAGTCTTCAGAAAATATGATGAAATTTGAAGTGAATATAAGTCTTTAGAAAATGTGGTGAAACTTGAAGTGCATATAAGTCTTCATCAAATTAGATGAAATTTGATGTGAATATAAGTCTTCAGAAAATCTTGTTAAAACTGAAGTGATTACAAGACTTCAAAAAATCTTATGAAATTTCAAGTGAATATAAGTCTTTCGAAAATCTGAGGAAATTTGAAGTGATTATGAGTCTTGAAATATCTTTGAATTTGAAGTGAATATAAGTCTTCAGAAAATCTGGTGAAACTTTAAGTGAATATAAGTCTACAGAAAATCTGGTTAAAATTGAAGTGAATAAAAGTCTCCAAAAATTAGATGAAATTTGAAGTGAATATAAGTCTTCAGAAAATCTGGTTAACATTGAAGTGAATACAAGTCTTCAGAAAATCTGGTGAAATTTGAAGTGAATATAAGTCTTCAGAAAATCTGGTGAAATTTATAGTGAATATGAGTCTTCAGAAAATATGATGAAATTTGAAGTGAATATAAGTCTTCAAAAAATCTGGTGAAACTTGAATTGAATATAAGTCTTCATAAAATCAGATGAAATTTGAAGTGAACATAAGTCTTCAAAAAATCTGGTTAAAATTGAAGTGAATACAAGACTTCAGAAAATCAGATGAAATTTGAAGTGAATATAATTCTTCAGAAAATCTGGTGAAATTTGAAGTGAATATAAGTCTTCAGAAAATCTGATGAAATTTGAAGTGAATATAAGTCTTCAGAAAATCTGATCAAATTTGAAGTGAATATAAGTCTACAGAAAATCTGGTGAAATTTGAATTGAATATAAGTCTACAGAAAATCTGATGAAATTTGAAGTGAATGTAAGTCTACAGAAACTCTGGTGAAACATGAAGTGAATAAAAGTCTTCAAAAATTAGATGAAATTTGAAGTGAATATAAGTCTTCAGAAAATCTTGTTAAAATTGAAGTGAATACAAGTCTTCAGAAAATCTAATGAATTTTGAAGTGAATATAAGTCTTCAGAAAATCTGATGAAATTTGAAGTGAATATAAGTCCTTAGAAAATTTGATGAAATTTGAAGTGAATATAAGTCTTCAGAAAATATGGTGAAACTTTAGGTGAACATAGGTCTACAGAAAATCTGGTGAAACTTGAAGTGAATAAAAAACTTCAAAACTTAGATGAAATTTGTAGTGAATATAAGTCTTCAGAAAATCTGGTTAAAATTGAAGTGAATACAAGACTTCAGAAAATATGATGAAATTTGAAGTGAATATAAGTCTTCCGAAAATCTGATGAAATTTGAAGTGAATATAAGTCTTCAGAAAATTTGGTGACATTTGAAGTGAATATAAGTCTACAGAAAATCTGATGAAATTTGAGGTGAATATAAGTCTACAGAAAATCTTGTGAAACTTGAAGTGAATATAAGTCTTCAGAAAATTAGATGAAATTTGCAGTGAATATAAGTCTTTAGTAAATCTGGTTAAAATTGAAGTGAATACAAGACTTCAGAAAATCTGATGAAATTTGAAGTGAATATGAGTCTTCAGAAAAGATGATGAAATTTAAAGTGAATATAAGTCTTCAGAAAATCTGCGGAAAGTTGAAGTGATTATAAGTCTTCATAAAATTAGATGAAATTTGAAGTGAATATAAGTCTTCAGAAAATCTTGTTAAAATTGAAGTGAATACAAGACTTCAGAGAATCTGATGAAATTTGAAGTGAATATAAGTCCTCCGAAATCTGATGAAATTTGAAGTGAATATAAGTCTTCAGAAAATCTGATAAAATTTGAAGTGAATATAAGTCATTAGAAAATCTGATGAAATTTCAAGTGAATATAAGACTACAGAAAATCTGATGAAATTTAAAGTGAATATAAGTCTAAAGAAAATCTGATGAAATTTGAAGTGAATATAAGTCTACAGAAAATCTGGTGAAACTTGAAGTGAGTAAAAGTCTTCAAAAATTAGATGAAATTTGAAGTGAATATAAGTCTTCAGAAAATCTCGTTAAAATTGAAGTGAATACAAGTCTTTAGGAAATCTGATGAAATTTGAAGTATATATAAGTCTTCCGAAAATCCAATGAAATTTAAAGTGAATATAAGTCTTCTGAGAAATCTGGTGAAATTTGAAGTGAATATAAGTCTTCAGAAATTCAGATGAAATTTAAAGTGTATATAAGTCTACAAAAAATCTGGTGAAACTTGAAGTGAATATAAGTCTTCAGAAAATCTGGTTAAAGTTGAAGTGAATACAAGACTTTAGAAAATTTGATGAAATTTGAAGTGAATACAAGTCTTCAGAAAATCTGATAGAATTTGAAGTGAATATAAGTCTTCAGAAAATCTGATGAAATTTTGAAGTGAATATAAATCTTCTGAAAATCTGTTGAAAGTTGAAGTGAATATAAGTTTTCAGAAAATTTTATGAAATTTGATGTGAATATAAGTCTTCAAAAAATCTGATGAAATTTGTAGTGAATATAAGTCTTCGGAAAATCTGCTGAAACTTGAAGTGACTATAAGTCTTCAAAAATTAGATGAAATTTGAATTGAATAAAAGTCTTCAAAAAATCTGGTGTAACTTGAAGTGAATACAAGTCTTCGGAAAATCTGGTGAAAATTGAAGTGAATATAAATTTTCAGAAAATCTGATGAATTTTGAAGTGAATATAAGTCTTATGATAATCTGGTGAAAATTGAAGTGAACATAAATCTTAAGATAATCTGATAAATTTCAAGTGAATATAAGTCTTCCGAAAATCTGATAAATTTGAAGTGAATATAAGTCTTCAAAAAATCTGAACAAATTTGAAGTGCATATAAGTCTTTAGAAATTTTGGTGAAAATTGAAGTGAACATAAATCTTAAGATAATCTTATGAAATTTGAAGAGAATATACTCTTCAGAAAATCTGATGAAATTTGAAGTGAATATAAGTGTTAGGTGGAATTTTGTAAAATGAACTAAGGGCATGTTATAGAATCAAAAGTCCCTACAGTTTAGGAACCAATCTTTGAAGAGGTAGCTTCTGGAGATGTTCAACAAAGCTAAGTCAGAAGTTCCAGAAGAAATGCTTGTTAATTCGGAATTTGGCTTAGAGGGCCAAAACTACATCGACCAGAAGCAAAACAGCGTTATGAAAACAAGACCATGTCGACGCGTTACATAACGGTCAGAATCGAAGGAGAGTTGAGTCGAAAGGAGAAGCTAGTCGAGATGATGCTGCTGTCGAAGTAGTTCACTGTGGACTTAGGAAATTTCGTTGTGCTTGAAGGAAATAGACAAAATCTGAAGGAAGTTCCTTTGGAGACACGAAGCGGGAAAAAGTCAAATAAATTTGATCATGGGTAGTTATTTCAGAAGATCGTGGGATATGAGTTCCAAATGAAGGCTGAAACGTGGGTAGAAGTTAATTCCAAGGATTAAATCTTAGCCGGTGATAGCTTTAGCGGTTATTTCTATAAACTACTATAAATAAATTAGAATGTTTAGAATTAAGTGTGTTTATTTGTACTACCAAATCAATTGCTAAAACTTTGCTCAATTCCGCGCTAAAGGAAGAAAGAGTACGCAATCTTTGATGTACGTGAATCACAAAATTTTTATTTCAATGCAATCTTTTTATATTTAACTCTGCTTTTATTGCTTTTTACTTTACTTCTGTGCATTTGCTTGTTGGTCACGAGTTACCACTAGCCATAGTTACCAAAACATTTTTAACGTAAACTGTTGGTCACGAGTCACCAATAGTCAGTATCCTTTTGTGTGGAAAGCCATTACATTATTTCCCTAGGCTCTGGAAACCGCTTCTGGGCCAAGGATAATTTCATTTCCAGGAATAGTGTAATTTACCAGAAATCTTAGCACGTGTCTTGAGATCAACTGGTCGATCTCGCTAGTAACCCTTAGATTTAGGACTCTGGGAGGACCAGCGGTTGTTTACCATTTTCCATAGTAAACAATAAGTCTTCAAAAAATCTTGTGAAAATTGAAATGAACATACATCTTAAGATAATCCGATGAAATACGAAGTGAATATTAGTCTTCAGAAAATCCGATGAAATTTGAAGGAAATATAAATCTTTAAAATATCTGATGAAATTTGAAGTGAATATAAATCTTCAAAAAATATGATGAAATTTTAAGGGAATATAAGTCTTCAGAAAAACAGGTGAAAATTGAGGTGAACATAAATCTTACGATAATCTGATGAAATTTGAAGTGAATATAAGTCTTCAGAAAATCTGATGAAACTTGAAGTGAATAAAAGTCTTCGGAAAATCTGGTAAAAATTGAAGGGAACATAAATCTTAAGATAATCTGATGAAATTTGAAGTGAATATAAGTCTTCAGAAAATCTGATGAAATTTGAAGTGAATATAAGTCTTCAGAAAATCTGATAGAATTTGAAGTGAATATAAGTCTTCAGAAAATCTGATGAAATATTGAAGTGAATATAAATCATCAGAAAATCTGTTGAAAGTTGAAGTGAATATAAGTCTTCAGAAAATTTTATGAAATTTGATGTGAATATAAGTCGTCAGAAAATCTGATGAAAATTGAAGTGATCATACATCTTCAGATAATCTGATGAAATTTAAAGTGAACATAAATCTTAAGATAATTTGATGAAATTTGAAGTGAATATAAGTCTTTAGAAAATATGATGAAATTTGAAGTGAAATAAGTCTTCAGAAAATCTTTTGAAAATTGAAGTGAACATACACCTTAAGATAATCTGATGAAATTTGAAGTGAATATAAGTCTTCAGAAAACCCGATGAAATTTGATGGAAATATAAATCTTAAAAAAGTCTGATGAAATTTGAAGTGAATATAAGTCTCCCGAAAATCTGGTTAAAATTCAATTGAAAATAAATCTTAAGATAATCTGATAAATTTGAAGTGAATATATATATGTCTTCAGAAAATCAGATGAAATTTTAAGTAAATAATAGTCTTCAGAAAGTCAGATGAAATTTAAAGTGAATATAAGTCTTTAGATAATCTGGCGAAATTTGAAGTTAATATAAGTCTCCAAACAATATGGTGAAACTTGAAGAGAATTTAAGTCTTCAAAAAATTTGATGAAATTTAAAATGAATATAAGACTTCAGAAATCTGGTTAAAATTGAAGTGAATATAAATCTTAAGATAATTAGATGAAATTTGAAGTGAATATAAGTGTTCAGAAAATAGATGAAATTTGAAGGGAATATAAGTATCCAAAAAATCTGATGAAATTTGAAGTGAACATAAGTCTTCAGAAAATCTGGTGAAAGTTGAAGTGAATATAATTTATCAGAAAATCTGATGAAATTTAAAGTGAATATAAGTCTTCAGAAAATCAGGTGAAAATTGAAGTGAACATAAATCTTAAGATAATCTGATAAATTTCAAGTGAATATAAGTCTTCCGAAAATCTGATAAATTTGAAGTGAATATAAGTCTTCAAAAAATCTGAACAAATTTGAAGTGCATATAAGTCTTTAGAAATTTTGGTGAAAATTGAAGTGAACATAAATCTTAAGATAATCTTATGAAATTTAAAGAGAATATAAGTCTTCAAAAAATCTTGTGAAAATTGAAGTGAACATACATCTTAAGATAATCCGATGAAATACGAAGTGAATAGTAGTGTTCAAAAAATATGATGAAATTTGAAGGAAATATAATTCTTAAAAATATCTGATGAAATTTGAAGTAAATATAAGTCTGCATAAAATATGATAAAATTTGAAGTGAATATAAGTCTTGAGAAAATCTGGTGAAAATTGAAGTGAACAAAAATCTTAAGATAATCTGATGAAATTTATAGTGAATATAAGTCTTGAGAAAATGTGATGAAACTTGAACTGAATATAAGTCTTCAGAAAATCTGTTGAAAATTGAAGTGAACATAAATCTTAAAATAATCTGATGAAATTTGAAGTGAATATATGTCTTCAGAAAATCTGATGAAAATTGAAGTGAACATAAATCTTAAGATAACATGATGAAATTTGAAGTGAATATAAGTCTTCAGAAAATTTGATGAAATTTGAAGTGAATATAAGTCTTCAAAAAATGTTTTGAAAACTGAAGTGCAAATACATCTTAAGATAATCTAATGAACTTTGAAGTGAATATAAGTGTTCAGAAAATATGGTGAAACTTGAAGTGAATATATGTTTTCAGAAAATTAGATGAAATTTAAAGTGAATATAAGTCTTTAGCAAATCTGTTTAAAATAGAAGTGAATATAAATCTTAAGATAATTTGATAAATTTGAAGTGAATATATGCCTTCAGAAAATCTGATGAAATTTCAAGTGCATATAAGTCTTCAGAAAAACTGGTGAAAATTGAAGTGAACATAAATCTTAAGATAATCTGATGAAATTTGAAGCGAATATAAGTCTCCAGAAAATCTGGTTAAAATTTAATTGAACATAAATCTTAAGATAATCTGATAAATTTGAAGTGAATATATATATATATGTTTCAGAAAATCAGATGAAATTTTAAGTAAAGAATAGTCTTCTGAAAGTCAGATGAAATTTAAAGTGAATATAAGTCTTTAGATAATCTGGCGAAATTTGAAGTTTATATAAGTCTCCAAACAATATGGTGAAACTTGAAGTGAATTTAAGTCTTCAAAAAATTAGATGAAATTTAAAATGAATATAAGACTTCAGAAATCTGGTTAAAATTGAAGTGAAATAAATCTTAAGATAATTAGATGAAATTTGAAGTGAATATAAATCTTCAGAAAATTAGATGAAATTTGAAGTGAATATAAGTATCCAAAAAATCTGATGAAATTTGAAGTGAACATAAGTCTTCAGAAAATCTGGTGAAAGTTGAAGTGAATATAATTTATCAGAAAATCTGATGAAATTTAAAGTGAATATAAGTCTTCAGAAAATCAGGTGAAAATTGAAGTGAACATAAATCTTAAGATAATCTGATAAATTTCAAGTGAATATAAGTCTTCAGAAAATCTGAAAAATTTGAAGTGAATTTAAGTCTTCAGAAAATCTAAAAAAATTTGAAGTTCATATAAGTGTTCAGAAAATTTGGTGAAAATTGAAGTGAACATAAATCTTAAGATAATCTTATGAAATTTAAAGAGAATAAAAGTCTTCAAAAAATCTTGTGAAAATTGAAGTGAACATACATCTTAAGATAATCCGATGAAATACGAAGTGAATAGTAGTGTTCAAAAAATATGATGAAATTTGAAGGAAATATAATTCTTAAAAATATCTGATGAAATTTGATGTAAATATAAGTCTGCATAAAATATGATGAAATTTGAAGTGAATATAAGTCTTGAGAAAATCTGGTGAAAATTGAAGTGAACAAAAATCTTAAGATAATCTGATGAAATTTATAGTGAATATAAGTCTTCAAAAAATGTGATGAAACTTGTAGCGAATATAAGTCTTCAGAAAATCTGGTAAAAATTGTAGTGAACATAAATTTTAAGATAATCTTATGAAATTTTATGTGAATATAAGTCTTCAAAAAATGTGATAAATTTGAAGTGAATATAATTCTTCAAAAAATCTTGTGAAAATTGAAGTGAACATACATCTTAAGATAATCCGATGAAATACGAAGTGAATATTAGTCTTCAGAAAATCTGATGAAATTTGAAGTGAATATAAGTCTTCAAAAAATATGATGAAAATTGAAGTGAACATAAATCTGAAGATAAACTGATGAAATTTGAAGTGAATATAAGTCTTAAGAAAATCTGATGAAATTTGAAGTGAATAAAAGTCTTCATAAAATCTGGTGAAAATTGAAGTGAACAAAAATCTTAAGATAATTTGATGAAATTTAAAGTGAATATAAGTCTTCAGAAAATCTGATGAAATTTGAAGTGAATATAAGTCTTCAGAAAATCTGATGAAACGTGAAGTGAATATAAGTCTTCAGAAAATCTGTTGAAAATTGAAGTGAACATAAATCTTAAAATAATTTGATGAAATTTGAAGTGAATATATGTCTTCAGAAAATCTGATGAAAATTGAAGTGAACATAAATCTTAAGATAATCTGATGAAATTTGAAGTGAATATAAGTCTTCAGAAAATTTGATGAAATTTGAAGTGAATTTAAGTCTTCAAAAAATCTTTTGAAAACTGAAGTGCACACACATCTTAAGATAATCTAATGAACTTTGAAGTGAATATAAGTGTTCAGAAAATATGGTGAAACTTGAAGTCAATATAAGTTTTCAGAAAATTAGATGAAATTTAAAGTGAATATAAGTCTTTAGCAAATCTGTTTAAAATTGAAGTGAATATAAATCTTAAGATAATTTGATAAATTTGAAGTGAATATATGCCTTCAGAAAATCTGATGAAATTTGAAGTGAATATAACTCTTCAAAAACACTGATGAAATTTGAAGTGAATATAAGTCTTCAGAAAAACTTATGAAAATTGAAGTGAACATAAATCTTAAGATAATTTCATGAAATTTGAAGTGAATATAAGTCTTCAGAAAATTTGATGAAATTTTAGGTGAATATATGTCTTCAAAAAATCTTATGAAAATCGAAGTGCACATACATCTTAAGATAATCTGGTGAAATTTAAAGTGAATATAAGTCTTCAGAAAATCCGATGAAATTTGAAGGAAATATAAATCTTAAAAAACTCTGATGATATTTGATGTGAATATAAGTTTACAGAAAATTTGGTGAAACTTGAAGTTTATATAAGTCTTCAGAAAATTAGATGAAATTTGAAGTGAATATAAGTCTTCAGAAAATCTGGTTAAAATTGAAGTGAACATAAATCTTAAGATAATCTGATAAATTTGATGTGAATATATATGTATATATATGTCTTCAGAAAATCAGATGAAATTTTCAGTAAATAATAGTCTTTAGAAAGTCTGATGAAATTTGAAGTGAATATATGTGTAACACCCCAATTCTACCCAAAGTTTTATATACAAAAATCAGAGTAATTTTAAAATTTCATAAATTAAATACTGAGGCGTTACACCATCAAAACAACTCACTTTAAAATAGTTTACTTTAAAGTGTAAATTTCGGATACATAGCATCGCAGGAAAACATAAATTGATTCATGGAAATCAACACATCTCCTTTATTAAACTTACTTCACCAATCACATTTTCATAAAGTATGATTCCTATACATAAAGGAATAACAACTAAAGAACAACAACAAGACATAAATATTCCCCCCGAGTGCTACGTATCAGAGCGACACCGACACGACTAACAGCAGCTATAAACTCCGTCTTCATAACACACACGTTACCAATATAAAGGTAACGGCGAAACAAGTAAAGGGTGAGATACTCCAAAACATATAATTAAAGGCATGATAAATATATATATAGTTTGGAATTATAAGCGATATGGATTAGCAGGTTCATTCCACCACATATCTAAATCTCACCTACTTTTATCGCTATTCTAAAGTGTTTAATCTACACTTAATCGCCTAAGCCTCATCGGCACAATTCATCACAACAACAATACCCTTCCGTCACCACGAAATCGTCACAAGCTAATACATCACTAGTTAACACGACAATCATAAACAACAACATTAAACATTGCTAACAACATGAGCAACATAAACAACCATCACAATTTGGCTAAAGCCCATCATCGCTTGGCATAAAAGCCCATCGCTTGGCATAAAAGCCCATCATCACAAACATCATCATTTATATTCATCGCAATCCAACATCATTCATCAATTAAAAACTCAACGCCAAACAACTCAACATAAACATAACCGACTCCATGAGACACGACTATGTTATGCATGTGGTACCAAGACATATAACCTCGCATCGCATAATCAACAAGTATTCACTAACTAATACGTCGTCGCAAGGATTATGTTTAATCACTCCACCTCATTAATGATTTGCTCACTAAATTCTACATATGGAAAGATAGTCAAACACCTATCATCGTCGCAAAAGCCATCCCTAGTAACCGACATTACTCCTAATCGTCAACATCGCAATCGGATCGTCCATACGTGTCTTAAATCCACTGAAACGAAATCCGATTCAATTAAACCGTAATTAAGCCTATTTCGGGTCATCTCGCAAAACTCGCAACTTCTAAGCTAACCTCATCACTACGTTCTACCGTCAAACTTAGCTAGCACATCAATTTTCATTGAATTGACAACTTGCTCCGTCGTTAGGAATCGAAAAATCGGAACACCATCGGGTTCCAAAGGAAACGCGAAAAATCAGAATTTTGGAGGCTACAGGAGCATCAACACGGGCCCTCGTGTGCATCAACACGGCCCGTGTTGAAAAGCCATCAAAAAACACAAAAATGCCCAAGACAGTGCATCAACACGGGCGCCCGTGTGCAGCAACACGACCTGTGTTGATTGGCCTGCATAACCAAAATTTCTCTACAAGAGGGAAACACGGCCGTGTTAATTAACACGGCCCGTGTTGATGGACCTGCGTGAAAACTTCATCTTTTTCATTCTCAAACGAGATTCCTAACGGTTCGATTCGTTCTAATGATCATCAAAACCCATAATCCATACTTCTATTCCAACTCTTCTAATCTATTTCATTTAACAACCAACCAACCCAAAACTCTATAAATCAACTTATCCACTTTCCCCCAAATCCAAAATATAAACCTCAAAACCTAACAATATGAGATGGAGAATCAAACCCCTTACCTCTAGTTGGATGATCCTTGATGATTCTACAAAGCTCAACCTCAAGCTTCCTCTCTTGCTCTCTTGCTCTCCTTCTTCTTCTTCCTCTTTGCTCTTCTCATGCCAAAACCCTCTCTTTTCTCTCCCAAGTTTCTATTCTTGGCTTTTGTTTTTCAAATGGGAAGAAATGAGGAAAAATGTCTTTTATAACTTGTTTTCCTTACTAGCATCCAAGTTCTCATGTTTGGTTTTGGTATATTGGAATGGAAAGGAAAATGAGGAGAAATGGTTTATGATGTGTATTCTTACTAGCAACAAGGGTGAAAGCCCAATTCTCATCAATTACTCCTCACACCCCTAACCAATTCTTATAATTCAACATACTAATATTATTTATTCAATTCATTCAAATAATTCCGGGGAATTAAATATCGGATCCTAACGAAACGTCGCCAAATGTATTAATAGATATATTAATTAATACAAACATTCACGTCGCACAATAACTATCGATTGGTAATTCGAAAATATTAATATAATCTAACATTAATAAAAATAGGGCGTTACAATATGTCTTTAGATAATCTGGCGAAATTTGAAGTTAATATAAGATTCCAAAAAATATGGTGAAACTTGAAGTGAATTAAAGTCTTCAGAAAATTAGATGAAATTTGAAGTGAACATATATCTTAAGATAATCTGATGAAATTTAAAGTGAATATAAGTCTTCAGAAAATTAGATGAAATTTGAAGTGAATATAAGTCTTCAGAAAATCTTATGAAATTTGAGGTGAATATAAGTCTTAAGAAAATCTGGTGAAAATTTAAGTGAATATAAGTTTTCAAAAAATCTGATGAAATTTGAAGTGAATATAAGTCTTATGAAAATCTGGTGAAAATTGAAGTGAACATAAATATTTAGATAATCTGATAAATTTCAAGTGCATATAAGTCTTCAGAAAATCTGATAAATTTGAAGTGAATATAAGTCTTCAGAAAATCTGAAGAAATTTGAAGTGCTTATAAGTCTTCAAAAAATTTGGTGAAAATTGAAGTGAACATAAGTCTTAAGATAATCTTATGAAATATGAAGAGAATATAAGTATTCAGAAAATCTTATGAAATTTGAAGTGAATATAAGTCTTCAAAAAATCTTGTGAAAATTGAAGTGAACATACATCTTAAGATAATCCGATGAAATACGAAGTGAATATTAGTCTTCAGAAAATCCGATTAAATTTAAAAGAAATATAAATCTTAAACATATCTGATGAAAATTGAAGTGAATATAAGTCTTCAAAAAATATGATGAAATTTGAAGTGAATATAAGTCTTCAGAAAATCTGGTGAAAATTGAAGTGAACATAAATCTTAAGATAATCTGATGAAATTTGAAGTGAATATAAGTCTTTAAAAAATCTGATGAAACTTGAAGTGAATAAAAGTCTTCAGAAAATCTGGTGAAAATTGAAGTGAACAAAACTCTTAAGATAATCTGATGAAATTTGAAGTGAATATAAGTCTTCAGAAAATCTGGTGAAATTTGAAGTGAATATATGTCTTCAGAAAATCTGATGAAACTTGAAGTGAATTTAAGTCTTTAGAAAATCTGTTGTAAATTGAAGTGAACATAAATCTTAAGATAATCTGATGAAATTTGAAGTCAATATATGTCTTCAGAAAATCTGATGAAAATTGAAGTGAACATAAATCTTAAGATAATCTGATGAAATTTGAAGTGAATATAAGTCTTCAGAAAATTTGATGAAATTTGAAGTGAATATTAGTCTTCAAAAAATCTTGTGAAAACTGAAGTGAACATACATCTTAAGATAATCTGATGAAATTTGAAGTGAATATAAGTGTTCAGAAAACCTGTTGAAACTTGAACTGAATATAAGTCTTCAAAAAATTAGATGAAATTTATAGTGAATATAAGTCTTTAGCAAATCTGTTTAAAATTGAAGTGAATATAAATCTTAAGATAATCTGATAAATTTGAAGTGAATATATGCCGTCAGAAAATCTGATGAAATTTGAAGTGAATATAAGTCTTCAGAAAAACTGGTGAAAATTGAAGTGAACATAAATCTTAAGATAATCTGATGAAATTTAAAGTGAATATAACTCTTCAGAAAATTTGATGAAATTTTAAGTGAATATATGTCTTCAAAAAATCTTATAAAAATCGAAGTGAAGATACATCTTAAGATAATCTGATGAAATTCGAAGTGAATATAAGTCTTCAGAAAATTCGATGAAATTTGAAGGAAATATAAATCATAAAAAAATCTGATGATATTTGAAGTGAATATAAGTTTTCAGAAAATCTGGTGAAACTTGAAGTGAATATAAGTCTTCAGAAAATTAGATGAAATTTGAAGTGAATATAAGTCTTCAGAAAATCTGGTTAAAATTGAATTGAACATAAATCTTAAGATAATCTGATAAATTTGAAATGAATATATATATGTCTTGAGTTTTTATAAAGCTTGTAACATGATCTACAGCTTTCATGTTTTGAGTTTTTCTTGAATCAAAATGGATCTAGGTGAAAAATGGCCATGAAAGTAAGGAAAAACCATGTTTTCTAACACTTGAAAATTTTTCTAAGTGTTAGAAAAATTTCAACTTTGACTTTTTGTTGACTTTTTCACATTTCTTGATTTTTTATGATCATGATGGATAATTTGAAATTATTTTTTGATTGAAAAAATTTGGATTTGAAAAAGTTGACCAAAAGTCAAAGTTTGACTTTTTTGAACAGTTGAATTTTCATTAGATGATTCAGAATTTGTCTGATGAAGAAACATGGATATTGTAATGTTTTGAATCAAGAAATTAGGTCAAGATGTTGCATTGATGATGTTAAGATCAATCTTCAAGCAAATAGGTCATTCATTGAACAGAAAGTCAATGATTCATTATCTTCGATCAAAACCCTAATTGGTCTATTCAAGGTAGATCATGAGAAAAAGTTAGGAATTTGAAGATCAAATGTTGGTGATTGATTAAGATAGATCAATTGAGGTGAGTGGAGACTCAAATCGTAATTGATCATATCTTGAACAGATGAAATTTTGATAAAACCCTAATTTGACTCTAGGAGCACACGCACGATCTATCTTGTTCTGAAACTGTTAGTGATGCAATGATGCATATGTGAATGATATAAGGTGATATCTTAGGTCAAAAATTGGGGTATGACACCTAGCACGACACAGGGTTCTTGTTACACATACCTCATGAGAATCTTGAGTCCGCGTCTCACGAATACCATTCAAAAACTTACCTTAAGCTCTGAGTCAACACTGTCCCACTTATGTCAGATCTCGTGCACGATAGCGATATTGTGGCGTTATACCTGTCTGGTAGAACTAACATCGTGGTCTAACTCCGAAGCCATGTATTCATGCAACCCACTCTGCAGCGTATAACGATCTCCACGTGTATCTTATGGTCACATTCTACAATGTCTGAACAGGTTTCCACTAAGGTCATCGCTCTTCTAGATTATATCAATCACACTCCTTAGGATGCAAAACCTAAGAGTGCCACGCATTCATGGTTCACCCACTTAAAGATAACAAGCTAGATCATAATGGATAAGAATTCGATTCGAATTGCTATGCCATCTGTGTACTCACTTGTATAGTGCATGCATAAGAAATTCTAAGGATAACTCTTCACTTAGGAATACCGTGGTTCAAACAGTTGATACAACTTCGATCATCCCGCAGATGTTTCAGAAGGACACTAGTTTCCATTCATATAATTACCCAATGCCAAGCATAGTTCTATGGCATCACTTGAGGTTAAACAAATCATAACTAGCAAGAAACTTAGACTACTACCTTTCCCACTTTTACTTGCTTCAGTTGTCCCCTAGTGTAGTTCTAGGACTTAATCACATATTAGCAAGAACGAAAATACAGTAGCCCCTTCCCCTAATTGGGTGTCTAACATTCTCCCAATTATAAATTGCCACATTACTCTTCCAATCAATCCTTTACTGAGTAATTCATGCACATCTTACGACATACCATAGTGATTCGGAATGAAACACCTTATTCATCCAAGAACCGTCCACATCACGGTAACTAGAAGGTTTCGACTTCTTTGCCAAAACTCCCAAAAGTATATCGTCCAATAGATTTTCAAGTCTCAACTACCACTGGCACTAGGATTGGACAGTGAATTTTCAATGGTCTTAGACACTGTTCTATCTCGGTATCCCTCATTATAATCCTACTCAAGTTCTTCACAAAATTTACTCCACTGCTACCGGGATCCAGATGAGGTCTCACTTCGCCCAATCGAATCTTGGAAAAGTCCCGTTGTTTTAAATCTTCCTACGACAGTTCGGTCATCGACCGTTTCACGTCAAACGCTTCATTCATGCTCAACAATCCCAACACTCTCCCAATTCAACAGGTTTCCACCACTTCAATTGAGTGTCTTAGGATCTTACGCATCCTCGTGGTGGCTCCACCATGATTCTATCCATCGCATATGCAGTCACTGAGGTGATTAGGCTCAATAACTGAATACTACGATAGTAGAAATCAGGCCAGCAACACACACATATGAGGGAGAAGAGAATTTCTAGTGATGTTTCATGGCAGGGACAAGAATCGACCTGCTCTAATACCAACTGTAACAGCCCATACATATATGTCTGGAATAATATGCGGTAATGTTAATTATGGTACAAGAAACATACATAAGATGAAAAAGACAAGAATTTAAAATTGAATACAATATAATTCTCGATCATAAATATCTAAAAAGCTTGTCTTCAACATCGCACAGCGGAATATAGTGTCTACAAGGTCTTCCTTCCTTTTGCTCATTTGCAGTCCTTGAAACTGACAATCTAGCAAATATATTATTATAACCTGTTCCTGAAAAATAATAAGAGGATTGGGGTGAGATTACTAAATCTCAGTGAGCCTCCCTATCTTAGGGGTTCGCTCGGTTCTACAACATGCATCAAACGGATTCACCTATAATTCGGGTTTTTGACTCAGAACTAGGAACAAGTACAAACAAGGAAATACCATCATTAGAAGTCCCATAGCCACTAATGAGGTAACAATACAACAATACGACACAAGGCTACAAACCATATGCAAACCCGTATCCATATACGAGGAATCCAAAAGTAAGTTCTATGTCG
This sequence comes from Vicia sativa, assembly GCA_021764765.1. Taxonomy (NCBI): domain Eukaryota; kingdom Viridiplantae; phylum Streptophyta; class Magnoliopsida; order Fabales; family Fabaceae; genus Vicia; species Vicia sativa. The sequence continues at coordinate 106,481,897 of CM038797.1, read as the reverse complement.
GCTACATAGACTACACATCACACCCTCGATGAGTCACCAAGTGCATCGCGTCAAGAGACTTGCACACGCACACCGCACGATGTACTAGATGTATCCTATGTGGAATATCATCCGTGACGAGTTAATGAAGTAGCATTGTCTATATGACACCACAATGTAGAATCATGCTTCTCAATATCAATCAATATATCATGTTTTGATGAAGACAAACCTCATGGCAAGAAGGTAAAGATATTTATCAAGGCATAATACACTCTAAAGTTAAAACATCATGATCAAGACTTTGACCGAAGGAATTTAACAAATTTTGAGAAGGTATAATAACAATGCCTCACAAATACTTAAGTTTTAGATGCTCAAAGTTCCTAAACATGATTGCACGACATACACATTTCATTTCACTAAGTTTCAAATCAAAAATTGCATTTTTCTTACTGTGCAATCGATTTACACAAAGGTGCAATCGATTGCATACTGAATGAAAAACTTAAAAATACTTCTGTTTGAGGGTGCAATCGATTTGCACAATGCTGCAATCGATTGCATGCTAATTTTTTTTCACTTTTTAACTAAGTGCAATCGATTTGCACAATGGTGCAATAGATTGCTCACTGTAAGTTTTTGAAAAATGACTCTGTTTGAGCCCGTGCAATCGATTGCACCCTGCACGTTTTTGAAAAATCAGAATTCATGCATGCACCATTTCATGCACCCTTTCACTAAAGATTTGTCTCTAATCTTGGCACTTGTTCATGATTAAAATAAAGAGACTTATTATATTTTTAAAAGGTTCCATGAACATATAAATACTCAAAATTTCAAATTCATTTCTCACCTCTTCCAATCAAAATTCTTTCAAATATTCACATTCAAGTGTTTATACTTTCATACAAGATTTTCTGCATACTTTCACATAACATAAACCAGAAAATCTTGAGCAATCTATATCTCTAAGTCATTGTGAATTATTTCTATTGGAAGGGAATATCAAGTACATTGATAAATCACTCAAAGTGATATTGTTCTACAATATTACAAACTCAAAATCTCTTGTAAAAATTCAAACATACTTGTTGTATTCTTACTGTCCAGGATTGTTTGAAGTAAGTTGTGCATTGAAGAGGATTGTTCTTCTTGCACATACTGTTGTTAGACCTTAAAGGTTTTAAGAGCCTTTGGTTTCCCTATAGGTTAGATAGTAGGCTTCACAATTGGTGTGAATAGGTTGTACAATAATTCTAACTATAGTGAAATCTCTTGCATGTTATAAGTGGACTGGAGTACTCTCGATCTGTGAGGGGAACCAGGATATATCTGTGTGTTCTTTACATTTCATCATTTATCGCTTTCATATATACCTTAACCAGAAAAGAAAGAATCCTCACATATTTCCATTCACCAAACCAAAAATATTATTTCAAGTATTCATATAAAACCGATAATTTTTTAAACACCTAATTCACCCCCCCCCCCACTTAGGCGTATCTGATACTTACAATTGGCATCAGAGCAAGTTATAGGTAAATTTTTCCTAAATATTCAGAATGGCTTCCACAAATCAAAATCCGGTTTTCAAAGATGGTGGTAGTAACAACAAGCCTCCATTGTTTTGTTGTGAATACTTTGACTTTTGGAAAATTCGCATGAAGGCTCATCTTGAAGCGCAAGGAGAAGAAATATGGGATGCTATTGAGAATGGTCCATTTGCTCCGGTTTGTGTTGTCAATGGTGTTGGATCATCAAAGCCTAAAGCATCATGGAATGAAGATGACAAGAAAAAAGTTCTCTTTGACAAAAAGGCAATCAATATTCTCCAAAGTTCTCTTAGTATGGATGAATCCTTTCGAGTATCCGCATGTACAACGGCAAAGGAAATTTGGGACACTCTTGTAGAAACTCATGAAGGAACCGCCGAAGTCAAAAGATCTAGATTGAACACTTTGAGTCAAGGATATGAATTATTCCGAATGTTGTCCGGAGAATCCATCCTTGACTTGCAAAAGAGATTCGTTCACTTGACAAATCACATGAAGGAACTTCGTAAGACTTTAACTAACGATGAATTAAATCTTAAAGTGCTTAGGTCTTTAACTAGGGAATGGCAACCAAAAGTGACGGCAATATCCGGGAAAAAAAGCCTAGCAACTATGACTTCCGCAACATTATTCGGAAAGCTTCAAGAATATGAAACGGAACTTGGAAGGCTTGAAAAATATGAGAATCATGAGAAGAAATCCAAAGGCATTGCTTTGAAAGTTGATTCAAAAGAAAGTCAAGATAAAGATGCATCGGAGGAAGATGAAAACTTCTTGCTTCTTGTAAAAAGGTTAGGAAAATATTTTGGTCATAAGAATAATCTTCATAATGTTAACTTTGTCAAAAGAAAGAAATTTTATAAGCATAAAGATAAAGAAGCCTCCACATCAACACAAGATGTCACATGTTATGAATGTGGAAAGCAAGGTCACATAAAGCCAGATTGTCCAAAACTCTCCAAGAAAAATGGATTCAAAGGTAAAAAGGAGTTCAAAAATAAAAGGGCTTATGTTGCATGGGAAGATAATGAGATAAGTTCTTCATCCGATTCGGATAGTGACGAAAGTGCAAATCTAGCATTGATGGCTTCACACCATTGCGATGATGAAGAAGGCGAGGTTAGTTATGATAACTCTCTTTATGATGATGGTGCACAAGGTGCTATATATGAACTATTAAATGAATCCAAAATTCTATATAGAACTATTTCATCTCAAAAGAAAATAATTTCATCTTTAGAAGAAAAAGTTAAAACTATTGAAAAAGAACATAAAGATGAAAAAGAAAAGATGATTAGTGATCAAAAACAGAATTTTGTATGCAATAATTGTGAATCGCTTTCTTTCCAAATTGTTCAATTAAAAAGAGTCCTAGAAAGGTATGAAAAAGGACAAGTTGGATTGGAAATTTGTTCTTAGCACACAAAGATATCCTAAAGATAAAAGTGGACTTGGTTTTTCAAAATTTTCTCAACCAAGTCCCAAAAAAACTATCTTTGTTAAGACTAATAACCAACCAATCCAAGAGAAAGTGAATAAGCCTAAAGTAGTTCATCATTATCCTAAAAACTAAAGAGTTGTTAAGAATAAATCTTATCCTCCGAGATATATAAGTAATTTTGAACCTACTTGTTTCTATTGTGGTATTAAAGGCCACACACCTAATGCTTGCTATATCAGAAACTTTAGTGTTCCAAGTGGGCATTATGTGTGGATAAAGAAAGGTACTAATTATGAAGGACCCAAAGCAATTTGGGTACCTAACAAAACTTAATTTGTTTTGTAGGTGTGCTTGAAAACCACTTCAAATTTATGGTATCTTGATAGTGGTTGTTCAAAGCATATGACAGGTGACATAATTTTTTTTTCAAATCTAGTCTTAAAGGCCAAGGGTTATGTCACTTATGGAGATAACAACAAAGGGAGAATTCTTGGCAAAGGCAAAGTTGGTGACAAAGGGTTATGTCACTTATGAAGGACTAAAGCACAATCTTCTTAGCCTTAGCCAACTTTGTGACAAAGGCTTCAAGATCAAATTTACAAAAGATGAATGCTTGATTATTGATGAAGTCACCAATGAGGTAAAACTCAAAGGTAAAAGAATTAATAATATTTTTATGATTTCCTTAGACGATTTATCTTTGAAAGTAAAATGTCTCATGGTAAACAATAATGAATCATGGTTATGGCATAAAAGGGCAGCCCATATTCATATGGAGCACTTAAATAAATTAACCAAACATGATCTTGTTGTTGGCTTACCAAAGATAAAGTTTGTCAAAGATAAATTATGTGATGCTTGTCAAAAGGGAAAACAAACAAAATCAACTTTCAAATCTAAGGATGTGGTGTCCACTACAAGGCCACTGCAATTGTTGCACATGGATTTATTTGGTCCATCAAGAAAAAGAAGCTTCAGAGGTAATGTACACGCTTTACTTATTGTTGATGATTTTTCTAGATATTCTTGGACTTTGTTTCTTGTGCAGAAAAGTGATGCTTTCAAAGCCTTTAAGAAGTATGCAAAGCAAATTCAAAATGAAAAATCACTAAAGATTGTATCCATAAGAAGTGACCATGGTGGAGAATTCCAAAATGCATCTTTTGAAGAATTTTGTGAAGAACATGGTATCTCTCTTAATTTTTCAGCACCAAGAACTCCACAACAAAATGGAGTAGTTGAAAGAAAGAATAGGTTTCTAGTGGAACTTGCAAGAATGATGCTTAGGGATGCAAATCTACCAAAGTATTTTTGGGCGGATGCGGTTATTACGGCATGTTATGTTGGAATCGAGTTATCATTAGACATATCTTGGAAAAGACTCCATATGAACTCTTCAAAGGAAGAAAGCCAAACATTGCTCACTTTCACATCTTTGGATGCAAATGCTTTGTCCTCAACAATGACAAAGACAATCTCGGTAAGTTTGATGAGAAATCCGACGAAGGTATATTTCTTGGTTATTCACTTTCTAGTGAAGCATATAGAATTTATAATAAAAGAACTTTAACTATTGAAGAATCTATGCATGTCTCTTTTGATGAAACTAACACCTCTAAGGAGGAAATAGTTGTGTGTGATGATGATATTATAGATTTACCCTCGGAAGAAATTTCAAATGATCAAAATGTGAATCAACTGGAACATCAACAAGGAGTACCACAACAAGATTCAAACATCAATGATCTATCCAAAGAATGGAGAACTCATAGACACCATCCTATTGACAAAATCATTGGTGATATTAGTCATGGAGTTACAACAAGATTAAATCTCAAAGATGCTTGCTTAAACATGGCGTTTGTTTCTCAAATTGAACCCTCCAAAGTTGATGAATCCTTAGGAGACGATCAATGGATAATTGCAATGCAAGAAGAATTAAATCAATTCGAGAGAAATCAAGTTTGGGAACTTGTTCCTAGGCCAAGTGATAAACACATCATAGGTACCCGATGGGTGTTTAAAAACAAACTTGATGAGAATGGTATAATTATTCGAAACAAAGCAAGGTTGGTGGCTCAAGGTTACAATCAAGAAGAAGGAATCGACTTTGAAGAAATATTTGCTCCTGTTGCAAGGTTAGAAGCTATTCGTCTTTTACTTGCTTATGCTTGTTCATTAAATTTTCAGCATTATCAAATGGATGTCAAAAGTGCATTCTTGAATGGCTACATCAATGAAGAAGTCTATGTCAAACAACCCCCAGGATTTGAAGACTTCAAAAATCCTTCACATGTCTTTAAGTTGAGAAAGGCTCTTTATGGCTTAAAGCAAGCACCAAGAGCATGGTATGATAGACTTAGCAATTTTTTGTGTGAAAAAGGTCTTGAAAAGGGTAAGGTTGATAAAACTTTATTCATTAAGAAAATCAAAAGTAACACTTTATTGGTTCAAGTCTATGTTGATGACATCATTTTTGGATCGACTAACAAAGAAATGTGTGAAGAATTTTCATTGATGATGCAAGGAGAATTCGAGATGTCCATGATGGGTAAGATGAATTACTTTCTTGGACTACAGATTAAGCAACTAAAAGATGGAATCTTCATCAACCAATCCAATTATTGCAAAGAGTTGTTGAAGAGATTTGATATGGATAATTGCAAAGCGATGAATACTCCAATGGGCTCCGGTACATATGTTGATCAAGATGAATCCGGTATTACAATTGATATCACAAAGTATCGAGGTATGATTGGTTCTTTATTATATTTGACGGCAAGCCGTCCTGACATAATGTTTAGTGTTTGTCTTTGTGCTCGCTTTCAAGCAAATCAAAAAGAATCTCATCTAATGGCGGTCAAGTGAATCATGAAGTATCTCAAAGGAACAACCAATGTCGGCTTATGGTATCCAAAAGGTAGTATTTGCAATTTAATTGGTTATTCTGACGCTGATTATGCAGGTTGTAAAACTAATAGAAAAAGCACGAGTGGTACTTGTCACATTCTTGGAAATGCATTAGTATCATGGGCTTGTAAAAAACAAGCATGTGTTGCTCTTAGCACGGATGAAGCGGAATACATAGCAGCGGGTAGTTGTTGTGCACAAATTATTTGGCTTAAGCAACATCTTCGTGACTACGGACTTGATCTCAGATGCATTCCTCTTCAATGCGACAACACAAGTGCATTCAACATTACAAAAAATCTGGTCATGCATTCAAGAACCAAACACATCGACATTCAGCATCATTTTCTCCGTGATCATGTACTTCAAAGAGATGTCGAAGTCACTTTTATGGATACTCATAATCAACTCGCACATATTTTTACAAAGCCGCTTGCTCGTGAACCATTTTATAAAATTCGAAGAGAACTCGGAATTTTGGATGAAAGTGATACATAAAATATTCACTTCAATTAAGGTGCACATTTATTATTCTTAAAATTTTATCAAATGCATCTCTTCTTCTACTCCTTCTTATATTTGTTTTATGTGCATAAATGTGTTAAAATATGTGTGTTTTATGTTTAGTATACTTAAATGATAATATATATAAGTTTCTAAAATCTCACATACACTTACAGTAGCTACTTTCACATTTTTCACTGCTTGCAATCGATTGCACATAGATGCAAATCGATTGCATACTGGAACTTTTGCAAATTTCACGTTTTTTGTATTGTGCAAATCGATTGCACATATATGCAAATCGATTGCACGCTGTAAATATTGTAAAAACACGTATTTTTGGTCTGTGCAAATCGATTGCTTATAAGTGCAAATCGATTGCACCTGTGCGAAAACAACATTTTATTATGCTTTTATGGCTTGGTCAGAATTGATTCCTTCTCATTACTCTCCAATTTAATCTACCTCCTTGACCCATTACATCACTTTGACCACCTCTCCTCTACCCAATCCCATACCTACCCACTCCATCTCTTTATCATAAATTCTTTTCCCAATAATTAATCACTTCCCACTACCTATTTCCAACAAACATATCATAAACTCTCAAAAAAAGCCATTTTTCTCCTCACTCATACCCAATTCCGAAAATCCATTATCAAACCCCAATTTTCTCCAAACCCTAACTCAAACTCATGGATTCTAGACAAAAGAGAAAGGCTTCAGCTGCTGCAAAAGGAAAAGGTCTAGCTTCATCATCAACAGCTCATATTCCACTCACTGCTCAACCAGAAGAGATGTTCTCCAAACACTTTCAACACAAACTTGTCTCCACACCTAAGTATGGTATTCTTTCAACTTTTCCTACCGAATGCTTTTCCTTTCAAACGGATTTAATTTCTTATGGGTTAGAACCTTTGATTTCATCATTCGGACCATACTACTCGGATCTTGTTAGGCTATTTTTTTGCAATTTGCTTGTGAAAAATGGACACCTTGTCACTTTTGTGAATGGAAAAAAGATTGTGTTGAATTCTGCAAAATTAGGAAGAATCTTACAAATACCTAGCACTGGTAGTTCATTATATAATGGTGATGATGAAGAGTGGCAAACTTATAACAAAAGGTCCTTTTACTATAGCCTTGCTAGGATTTCGGAACAAGACTTTCATGCAAAACGAGTCTGTGCTCTAGGTGGTGTTGAACCATCTAGGGATTCTTGGTCCGCCGGTATATTTCACCTTGATGATAGGCTATTCCATTATTTCATGGCCTATGTCTTGTTTCCAAGAGCCGGTAATCATTGTACCGTTACCGATTTAGAGATGCAACTACTATTTGCTCGAAAAAACAACATTGCGGTAAATTGGGCTAAAATGATATTGACTCATATGACAAAGTTTAATGAGAAGTCAAAGTTTTTACCATATGGATGGTTTATTACCTGGATTTTGGAGGACTTTAATTTTAATTTTGAAGGTTTTGAGTCTTTTTCTATGGATGGTCCTAGCAACAAAATCACTATAAAGAATGTAGATGCAAGAATGGGTGTCATCTATAATGCGGAATCAAAGGCTTATGTCTATATTGGTGAAGATGTTGAGAATGAAGGCAATCAAGAGGTTGATGGTAATGAAGAGGTTCCTTTTCCTCAAGCTCAAAATGTTCAAGGGCCAAGTAACCAAGAATTTATGGACTACATGACCCAACAATTTTCCACCCTCAACTTAAATATCAATTCTCAAATGTCTTCCATCCATGAGTCAACAACAACTCGGATCGACAACTTCCAAAACAATGTGAACAATCAATTTTCTTATCTTTACTCACATTTATACATCCCTCTGTATGATCCTAACAACCCGGCCATCCCTCCACCAAGATACCATCCTTATCCCGGGCCAAATAATGATATGGATCAATCTTGACTCATGCTTTCCTATGTCTTTTTTCATCTTAAGTTGCTATGTTATTTTCATTGTGTTTAAGTTTCAGATTTTGTACTTCAATTTAATTTGGATATGTAAGGTACTTTGTACCACAACAATGTTTGGTTGTTAAGTATTTGTTTCAATTATGTTGTGTTTAATTGTTAAATATGTGGTGTGCACTGCTTACTTTAAGTGTCTATGTCATTATAAAATATATGCCATATACTTCACCCATCTTTCCCTTCTTTTTGATAATGTCAAAGGGGGAGAAAGGTGAATTGTTGCTTGTTATTTCCTTGTCCTAAATTTTAAGGTACCAAAAACTCTCCAACATTCTTAAAATTCACACATTGAGGGGGAGTCAAATCCGGAAATTCAAAGCATCTTAGAAGGGTGTTTGTCATCATCAAAAAGGGGGAGAATGTAGAATCAAGCTTCTCAATATCAATCAATATATCATGTTTTGATGAAGACAAACCTCATGGCAAGAAGGCAAAGATATTTATCAAGGCATAATACACTCTAAAGTTAAAACATCATGATCAAGACTTTGACTCAAGGCATTTAACAAATTTTGAGAAGGTATAATACCAATGCCTCACAAATACTTAAGTTTTAGATGCTCAAAGTTCCTAAACATGATTGCATGACATACACATTTCATTTCACTAAGTTTCAAATCAAAAATTGCATTTTTCTTACTGTGCAATTGATTTACACAAAGGTGTAATCGATTTCATACTGAATGAAAAACTTAAAAATGCTTCTATTTGAGGGTGCAATCGATTTGCACAATGCTGCAATCGATTGCATGCTGAAAAATTTTCAATTTTTAACTAAGTGCAATCAATTTGCACAATGGTGCAATCGATTGCTCACTGTAAGTTTTTGAAAAATGATTCTATTTGAGCCCGTGCAATCGATTTGCATAAAGGTGCAACCGATTGCACCCTGCACGTTTTTGAAAAATCAGAATTCATGCATGCACCATTTCATGCACCCTTTCACTAAAGATTTGTCTCTAATCTTGGCACTTGTTCATGATTAAAATAAAGAGACTTATTATATTTTTAAAAGGTGCCATGAAGATATAAATACTCAAAATTTCAAATTCATTTCTCACCTCCTCCAATCAAAATTCATTCAAATTTCAAATATTCACATTCAAGTGTTTATACTTTCATACAAGATTTTCTGCATACTTTCACATAACACAAACCAGAAAATCTTGAGCAATCTATATCTCTAAGTCATTGTGAATTATTTCTATTGGAAGGGAAGATCAAGTACATTGATAAATCACTCAAAGTGATATTGTTCTACAATCTTACAAACTCAAAATCTCTTGTAAAAATTCAAACATACTTGTTGTATTCTTACTGTCCAGGATTGTTGGAAGTAAGTTGTGCATTGAAGAGGATTGTTCTTCTTGCATATAGTGTTGTTAGACCTTAAAGGTTTTAAGAGCCTTTGGTCTCCCTATAGGTTAGATATTAGGCTTCACAATTGGTGTGAATAGGTTGTACAATAATTCTAACTATAGTGAAATCTCTTGCATGTTGTAAGGGGACTGGAGTACTCTCGATTTGAAGTACCTTGTGTTCTTTACGTTTCAGCATTTACCGCTTTCATATATACCTTAACCAGAAAAGAAAGAATCCTCACATATTTCCATTCACCAAACCAAAAATATTATTTCAAGTATTCATATAAAACTGATAATTTTTTAAACACCTAATTCACCCCCCCTCTTAGGCGTATCTGATACTTACACACAACCCCATCATGCCAAACACGCTAATGTGTAACCTAGATGGGGAAACACCCTATAAGACCCTCTCCCGCACATTGCAATGGTATCCATCATCACTACGCATGTGAGTACCTTAGTGAAAAACACGCCTTCTTGACAGCACGAGCCCATCGGGCGAAAGCCTAATGGTATTGCCTATGTGGCACCATTAGAGGTGAGTCATAAGTGATATGCCTACATGGCATTACAACCATTCACCATAGCAAACACGTGAATGTGTAACCTGTATGGGGAAACGCCTTGTAAGACCCCCTCCCGCACATTGCAATGGTAGCTCAGGTGTGTATACTCTCCATATAAGGCACGCTGATGTGTAACCTGGATGGGGAACACCCTGCGAGACTCCCTCCCGCATATCGCAATGGTACGAACTAGAGATCACACAACACTAGTTGTGGCTATCCGTGATTTACCATCTATGAGTCAGGCCTACTTTGATTCGAGCATATATCACATACACAAAGCATACAAGATTTTCCTAAACTGAGCATCATACCCAGGTTTGCCCTATCAGTACTTCCATCAACTTGTACACAAAGCACACAGAGCTTGCCTATACCGGTTACCTCATTCGGGTTTACCCTGTCAGTACTTTTGTGTCAAGTGTGAACAAACACAATTATCCGAACGTTCGACCAGAACAACAGAAAAATAATTCATACAATTACATGATACATATTCATAGACCAAAGCTGTCACCATATAATTATCACATTATTTATACTCCTTCGATACATATTATTAATGTCCACATTCCACTCCCTTATTACTCAACTATACATAGTAGTACTAAGGAGTCAGTATAGGCAAACAGTTCTGAAACTTAGAAATTTTCTGAACTTTTGGGATATAATATGGTTTTTCCCAGGAGGTCGCGCTGAAAGGGGTTATGCCGTTAAGCAGCCCCTGCGAATTCTGAATTTTCCCAAGTTACAGTGGGGCGCGCTGCGCGCGTCCCTGACCGCTGAGCGCGGTATGCTAAAACCAGAAAAAACTAGAACAGAAAATAGTTCTGACTTGGGTTTCAAATTTCCATTTTTCTTACTTCTAACATCAGCCCACAATGGTTAATCACGAATTAAAGTGTAATAACATGCTAAATATCATCACAACATACATGCATGCACGTTTACTCTCAAAACCCCAAAATCCCAACTCTTTTTAAAAACCTTATTTTCCCCAAGTCTCTATCTATGAGACTCACCTTGACTTAATGGAGATTAAGATATCACCCATGCAGCAATTGAGCTCCCACCATGGCCAAAGCTTCACCTCCAACAATGCTAAATCCATAACACCTTTCCTCAATTTTCAGCATTAACACCTCAACTTCAAACTCGTTTTTCTCCTTCAGTACATAAACTATAAGCACGAATCAATATACCAAATTGAAGGGAATATCGTGTAGATTCCAGAATTTCAAGAATTACCTGAATTGGAGCTACAAGTAAAAAGTTATGGCTTGATTTGTACAGGCTGCTCCATGGAGTTCATACTACAATATCAGCTTCTGACCTCCATCTTCAAACATGATTATCTCCTTCCTCACAAACATGCAGAACATAAACCATATATCCAAATTATAGAGAATTTCGTGAGCTTTCCGAAAAGTCTGGAATCAACTAAATCGGAGTTACTAGCAAGAATATATTACCTTTTTAGTGCAGGTTGTCCCATGACTACGAAAATAGCTTTTGATCATGATGAACATGAGCTTTCCTTCTCTCTCCCTTGCTTCAAAGTCTTACAATCTCTCTATACTACTGATCGCGACTTTATCGTCTAAATTAATCGGGAGACTGCAAGTATACAGCCCTATCGCGTAGTTTTAAAAGATATCGAACCAAAGGGACTATAAATTGAACTAACGTAATCTAAACTTACTGTGTAAAGCTATAGCTATCGAATAAATAAATTGGGGAATTTTTGGGCAATAAAACTTAATTTTAATTAAAATAATAATAAGGCGAATATCGGTATGTATTTCGTTAATCCTAAAGAATCCGGTTTTCCACTGGCTTATTTTCGGAAAATGATAATAATTTCTTTTTCAGCAAAAAGTATTTATTTAAAAACCTATTCTCAAACTGTCGCTCTATTGAAGTAGATTATAATTTTAAACTCTAATGTATGCTTTCGCTATCCCACTGATTTTAAAATTACTTTTTGAAAATAAATAAATTTTAATTGGTTTTAAAATCTTTCATGGTTTTTAAAACAATACCTTGTATCTACTATCTGATTCTAAACCTCAAACTGTCGCTCTGTTGGTTTCTAATCTTAGTCAGTTTATTAACCTCAAACTTTCGCTCTGTTGGTTTCTAAACCTTTTTTAACAAAATAGATTAGATAACTAAATCAGAAAAAGTATTTATTTTATAAAATAAAATCAAGCCAGTTTATTCCGGACACTTTCAAATTAACTCATTACATACCGATATTTAAATAATTTAGCCAGACATATTCATAAAAACAAACATGAATAAATTAAAGGTTTTAACATTTATAAATAAATTCATGGCAAAACAAATATATATCATGCAATTGATTAAGTAAATAAATAAAAGCAATATAAATAGAAACCTGAATTAAATAAATGCTGGAAAGAATTCTGGAAACTGGAAGTAACTCGTACAACGTCTCGGTTCTTCAACAGGAATGTAAACAATGCGGGAAAAAATAACTCTGGAATTTGGATTACAATGGGAATATAATTGCAGAAAAATAAACTTTGAAACTGGGAAAATAAAGCTGAGAATCGGTGTGAAAATATGATTTGGAGAGGTCCTTTTATAGTGGTAGGAAGTAACCACTTGTTCCTAAATATTCGTAGCACTTTCTTCTAAAATCTCTCGCTTCAACTGCCCACCATCTGCCTTGGTCGTCCGAAAAGTCCTCCTCTTTTTCCTCCACGTTGAGACGTGCGTCTCAAGCAACTCCTAGGGCCAACGTGGCACTGGAGGCAGTCGCCTCCTTTGTAGGAGGGAGTCCGGCGGCGCCTCACTTGTAGGAGAGAGTTGAGGCGTGGGTCTCACTCTTGTCACGTGGCTTTTAGGGTTTGTTTTGCTTGCTTTGGGCTTTTGGTTGCTTTGGCCTTTTGCTTGCTTTGGGCTTTTGATCCATTGTTTTGCTTTGCACACCCTTTTCTTCATTTCTTGCATAATTAATTAAATAATCCTCTTAATTTCTTCACTTTGCTCAATTTGTTTATTTAAAATAAAATACCTGAAACAATAAAAATACCAGGGTAATATGGAAATAAAATGAAATAATTAAATAAAAATACTAACATTATTTATGAAAATTAAATCAAATATACTATATAAAATCGTGTTATCAAACTCCCCTATACTTGAACCATTGCTTGTCCTCAAGCAAAAGTAAAATGAAAATCTTTGAAGCACGTTAAACACAAATATAACAACATATATCACTTTGTATCGGGTTGCAAATTGATTTTCATCGAGAGAATTTAAGTCGAACTTAAACACCAAAGTTACCGTAGGAACACTAGACAACCCCATCTATGCAGACCAATTCAAGTCATGTCATTATAGCTTCAACCTAATACTATGTTTTATTTTGCCCGTTTTCATTCTAATGCAATCACATTAAGCCCATTACCTTACACGCACATAGTGGAGTAACCGGTTAGTGAATTTGATCTTAATAAGCCAGCTAGGAGTTCTGGTAATAAAATATTTGGTACTCCTTTTTCCAATTAAAAATTGCGGGGGATCGAACCGTAATTCGCCCTACCAAGTTCAGCACCAGGGACCACTGAACCAATTTATTAATGGATTATTTTGCATAAAATTCATATTTTCAGCAACTTTTGGATTAAACGATCTGGTAAGGACCATCTAACTTAGTAAGTGCATCTTAAATAAAAGCAATTTTCTTAAAGATATTTGATCAATCACTTATATTCATCGGTTCTCCACGTAGTTTGTGTTTTCGGCGGTGCCGACTGCTTAATAAACTACTTGGGGCTAATCTAAAACTAAGTTTCAAAGGTTCTTGGTATAACAAGTACTTAAATCGATCTAGCATATCGGGGGTTTTAAAGTGTTAGGACGATAACAATTTTGCTAAGTTGCTCAAATCCTTAATTTATAATAAGCAACCTTAATACTAGTTGAATAATGTTTATAAATGCATTTTAAAATTGTTTTATATTTTTTTGTTATGGCTCAAGAAATAGGAAGAATTCGAATAAACACTAAATTTTGCATATAAGATTAAAATTGACATAAACATGTATTTTATTGAATTTGAAATTTGCGATACAAGAAAATAAATAAAAGGGCAATACTACAAAGAGAGCAAAGGCAATATAAATGAGCAAGGAAATGATCCGACTCCCCTATACTTAAACGGAGCAATGTCCTCAGTGCGATAAATCAAAGGAGAATCGAGACGAAAAATGGGCTAACAGCAACAATAATAATGCAACTTAAGAAGAATAATGCAGCAGTAATAATAATAATATAAAATAATGTGCAACATTATAATAATAAAAGATAACATGGATTGCATTAGAATGGAAATCAAAGTTGCTTACAATTTGAAGAATCAAGTAGTTGGAGAACAAACATAATATAAAGGAAACATTGCGAAACCTAATAGAATGAAATGAAACTAAACTAAACTAAATAAGATAAATTAACTACTAAAGAATTCTAGCCACTAGATGGTCCTGCCTTAGGAGCAGAGGGAGAATGAAGATAAGAGAAGACTTCTTGAAATTGCAGAGGTATCCATAAAACTAAAGAAGTCATTTCAGAGTAGTGAACTCGTCCCTCAAAGCGATGTTCCACAGGCGTGGATAGCGATCGCATGATCAATAGGAGGAGCCTCATGCATAACGATGTCGGGAGCAGCAGAGGATGCGTGGAAGTGGGCGGGCAGAGGAACTTCGAGCATCCTCTAAAACATCAAAACAGTGGAATCTCGGAGAGCTTGGCGGAGAAGGATCTTGATCAAAACCATAAAGCCAATTGGCTTTGTTATGCACACTAGTAGCGGGTTAGGCAAGGTAAGCAATTGCATAACTTGACCATTGATCAACAAGGTAAAGTCGGGCCAAGATCACCAATCATACCAGTGTTGAAACAGAACTCGATGGTCATGGAAGTAACACCAGCAAAAGCATTCAGATGCCTAAAAGGTCGTCGAAGTCCAACAACATTTGCAATCATAGTAACAAGACTTCCCATCCGAATAGGTGCATGATCAGTATTAATGAGATCCACAAAGGTACGGAGCAGATAAGGGATCGCATTAACCGGACGGTTCTGCGAAGCACAAAACATGATAAAAAGCTCATCCTTAGAAACAGTAGTGACATTCTGGGGTTTTCCAAAAACGGTATGGGCAAGAATCTTATGGAAATACCTGAAGGCCGGGTTATGGATATTCTCTGATACAAGATCCTCGGGCTCAGGGTTAAGGATTCCAGAAATAGAACCCCAAAAATAGTCAAGATCTCTAAATCCAAGATACTCCTCCTGAGTTTCAGAATAAACTCCTAAACCACTGGGGAAAACCAAGAAGATCAGCCAATTCCTTATGGGTAAACTTGAAGGTGAAGCCAAAAAGTCTGAAAATAATAAGTCCACGGCGTAGAGCTATCCCATGAGTAGGAAAATAAGCTAAAGAGCTGAGGAATTCCAAAGTGAGGTTCCGATAAGTGGCATAGCAAGTCATCAGGCGTGAATTATCCCACCCAAACTGATTTAGCAGAAAAAAGCACACTATCACGGATACCAAGAGCATTCATAGCACCATAATGAAAGTAGGTAGTAGGTAACATCTCACGCTCAGATAAAACTCCATATTTGGTGCGCTGATTTCTTCCTCTGAAACTAACTGGCATATTATCAACACGAGACATAGTGGACAAAGAGAAATAAGTAGCTAGAAGAATCCTGAGGAGAAAGAAAATAAAAGAACATCAGCATTGGCCAAATGCCGATAAGAAGAGAGATATAGAATAGAATGTAAGACAGAGAATAGAAATAAAAGAAAATAGAAAAAGAAATAGATAATTTTTTGTTTGTTTTTGAATAGAATGAAGAAATAAAATAAAATAAGAAGAAAGAAATAAATACGGTGGGTTGTCTCCCACAAAGCGCTTTGTTTTATGTCGTAAGCTCGACAAATAAAACTAAAGATTAGTCGTCTAATCGAGCTTGTGGCTCGTCTAGATTTATCTTTTGAGAATATCCCACGATTTCGGTAAGATGGTAATGTTTTAAACGCTGCCCGTTTACTACAAACGGTTCGATCGAAGGTCCCTTAATCTCTATTGCTCCACTTGGATAAACTCGAGTAATTTCGAAAGGTCCAGACCACCTAGATCGTAATTTCCCAGGAAATAATTTTAATCTTGAATTAAACAGTAATACTAAGTCACCTTTGTTAAAATTCTTCCTAGATATACGTCTATCGTGCCATTTCTTTGTGCGCTCTTTGTAAATCCTAGTGTTTTCGTACGCATCCTGTCTAAGTTCTTCCAATTCATTAATATCCAGGATACGCTTCTCTCAGTGTATAACAAGTTCGATTCTTAATGGCCCAATAAGCCTTGTGTTCTAACTCAACTGGGAGATGGCATGACTTACCATAAATAAGTTTGAAAGGAGTAGTACCGATGGGAGTTTTATAGGCAGTTCTGTAAGCCCATAAAGCTTCATGAAGTTTAAAGGACCAATCCTTTCTGGAAGTAGCGACAGTTTTTTCAAGGATTTGTTTTATCTGGCGATTTGAAACTTCAACCTGTCCGCTAGTTTGAGGATGGTAAGGTGTAGCTATGCGGTGTCGAACTCCATATTTCCTTAATAATTTTTCAAAGATTTTGGAAATGAAATGAGATCCACCGTAAACATACGAGTCGGGTACACGAACCTAGGAAAGATTATGTTCTTGAGCGACTTAAGTACCACTCGGGTGTCATTTGTTGGAGAAGCTATAGCTTCAATCCATTTTGAGACATAATCCACAGCCACGAGTATATACTTATTACCGGATGAAGATGGAAAGGGTCCTATGAAGTCTATCCCCCACACATCAAAGATTTCGACTTCTAAAATGCCTTTTTGTGGCATTTCGTCACGTCTAGATATATTACGGTGCGTTGACACATCGCATTTTAAGATGGTGGCATGTCGTCTTTCCATAAAGTAGGCCAATAGAGGCGGATTGTAAGATCTTTGCACATGTTTTGGATGTACTAGCATGTCCTCCGTAAGGTGCGAGAATGATGTTTTATAATGTTTTCAATCTCTTCTTCACACACATCGGCGGAAAATTCCATCGGGACCTCTCTTGAAAAGTAAAGGTTCATCCAATAATATTGTTTAAGATCATGGAAGAATTTCTTCTTACATTGATAGGTAAGTTCGGTGGTAGAACGCTGCGAGGTAATTCACAATCGACATACCAAGGCACGGAGGAAATAGCTAAAGTGGTTTCCATGAGTTTATCGGTTCGTGTCTTTCAAGTGGGCAATCAGTTTATCATCTTGGAATTCATCATCAATCGGCACTTGTTCATGTTTAAAATTTTCTAGTCTAGAGATGATCCGCTACCACATTTTCGGTTCCTTTCTTATCTTTGATTTCTAAATCAAACTCTTGCGTGATAATATCCATCTCGAGTCTAGGTTTAGCGTCCTTTTGGTTAGGAGATATCTAATAGCGGCATGATCGGTGTATATGATTATCTTGGATCCTACTAAGTAGGAGCGGAACTTGTCTAAAGCGAAACGCTAAGAATTCTTTCTCGGTTGTAGCATAATTCATCTGCTCGTCGAGGTTACGCTTGCATAATATATGACGTGGAGTCTTTTATCTTTTCGCTGTCCTAAAACAGCTCCGGCGTAGTCACTTGCGTCACATTATTTCAAAGGTTCATTCAATCGGAGTTTGCATGATAGGTAAATTAATGCTTTCTTAAGTGTCGGCTTCTAAACATTTTAAATCGAAGATGAACTCGGCGTCTTTCATTAATAGCTCAGTTAGGGGTTTAGTTATCTTAGAAATCTTTAATGAAACGTCGATAAAAACGGTGTCCCAAAAAGCGGTTTCTCTAACGGTTTTGGAGGTTGAAGGTTCTCAATAACCCGATTTTAGCGAATCGACTTCAATTCCTCTTTTGGATATAATGTGTCCTAAAACAATTCCTTCTTGTACCATAAAATGGCATTTCTCCCAATTAAGCACTAGATTAACCTTCACACAACGTTCCAATACCCTTTCTAAATTTTCTAAACATTCTTCAAAGCTTTGTCCACAGACGGAAAAATCGTCCATGAAGACTTCCATAATATTGTCCAGAAAATCAGCAAATATTGCCATCATACATCTCTGAAAAGTTGCAGGAGCATTGCATAAACCAAATGGCATTCTTCTATAAGCAAAGGTTCCAAATGGGCATGTGAAAGTTGTTTTCTCTTGGTCATCAGGATGAATAGGTATCTGAAAGAAACACGAATAATCTAAGAAGCAAATGAGAGTGTCTAGCTAAGCGCTCCAACATCTGATCAATAAATGGTAAAGGGAAATGGTCTTTTCTGGTGGCTTTGTTAAGTTTTCGATAATCGATGCACATTCTCCATCCAGATTCGATCCTTTTAGTTATGATTTCTCCTTTCTCATTTTCGACTACTGTGACACCTCCTTTCTTAGGTACAACATGCACAGGGCTAACCCATTTGCTATCAGATATAGGATATATGATTCCTGCTTCTAACAACTTTATTACTTCCTTTTTCACAACTTCGCTCAAAATCGGGTTTAGTCTCCTCTGGTGTTCTCTTGAAGTTTTGCAATCGTCTTCTAGCATAATGCGATGCATACAAGATAGAGGGACTTATTCCTTTAAGATCAGTGATATTATATCCTAAGGCTGTTGGATATTTCCTCAGAATCTGTAAAAGTTTTTCAGTTTCAGATTCTCCAAGTTTTGCGTTGACTATCACTGGACGTTCGAGTTCGGAATCTAGGAATTCATACCTTAGATTTTCAGGAAGTGTTTTGAGTTCTAGGGAAGGTTTCCTTAAACTTTGTGTGGGATCTGGTGCTATAGCTAAGCATTCACTTAGATTACTACTCAGATTTTCATCGAGATTGTCTTTATTTTCAAGCTCAGCTTCTTTTCTACATTCATCGATGATATCCATGAAGTAACAAGTATCTTCAATTGCAGGTGCTTTCAGGAATTGAGAGAGGATAAATTCGATTTTCTCTTCGCCTACTTCAAAAGTAAGTTTTCCTCTTTTCACATCTATTATTGCACCGGCTGTGGCTAAGAAAGGTCTTCCAAGAATGATTGGGGTAACTTCGTCCTCCCTTATGTCCATGATAATGAAATCAGTTGGTATATAGAATTGGCCAATACGTGGGAATATTTTCAAGTACTCTGCGGGATATTTAAGCGACCTATCGCTAGTTGAACGGACATTTTGGTTGGTCTCAGCTCTCCCATATCAAGTTTCTTGCAGATGGATAACGGCATCACACTTATACTGGCTCCTAGATCACATAAAGCTTTGTCTATGACAAATTTGCCAATTACACATGGAATAGAGAAACTTCCAGGATCTTTGAGTTTAGGAGGCATTGTGTCTTGAATAATTGCACTACATTCAGCAGTAAGCATGACAGTTTCATTATCCTCAAGCTTTTTCTTATTGGATAAAATCTCTTTAAGGAATTTAGCATAGGAGGGCATTTGAGTTATAGCTTCGGTAAAAGGAATAGTAACATTAAGTTGCTTCAGAAGATCCACAAACTTCTTAAATTGACCTACATTCTTAGTTTTAACTAACCTTTGAGGGTATGGAATAGGAGGTTTATAAGGTGGTGGGGGTATATAAGGTTCGTCCTTTTGTGTGGTATCTTCATTATTATCTTTCTGAATTTCCTTTTCTGGTTTATCTTTAGTTTCAGATGGTTTGACAGAATTTTGTTGCATAGCTGGGCTATTGTTTCTGGGATCTACAGGTCCATCATACTCTGTCCCGCTTCTTAAGATATGACATTTGCATGTCCTTTGGGATTAGGTTGAGGCTGTCCGGAAAAGAACCAGGAGCAGCGAAGCCGCTTGTTGTTGAGCTACTTGAGAGATTTGTGTTTCTAACATTTTATTGTGTGTAGCTAAAGCGTCAAGCTTGTTAGAAAAGCTTCATTTGCTCATTAATATGTATATTCGATTTTGAACTTCCTTATTAGTCGGGCTTGAGCACTATTGGTTTGGTTTTGAGTAGCAATGAAGTGCTCTATCATGATTTCAAATTAGACTTCCTAGGAGCATTTGTTGTATTAGGACCATTGTTAGGATGATTTGGAATAGCTTTAGGATAACCGGTGGTGTAGCGGGAGCTTGTCGGTGCATATAAGCGTTGTTATTCTTGTAGGAAAAGTTAGGATGATTCTTCCGGCCGGGTTATATGTGTTCTTGTAAGGATTATTCATGCGTAATTGCTTGTTCAACTGGAACTCTGTTAGAAGTGGGCATTCGGAGCAAGATGTGATTGAAGACCACATAAGTCGCAAGTTTGAGCAATTGCACAAAGCTGCGGCGATGGTAAGTTCCTCGAGCTTTTGGTGAGAGCTTCCACTTTAGCGTTGACTTGATCCGGACTATTCACTTCAACCATGGCACCTTTAGTTTGAGATTTCTCTCGGTAACTCTCTCATACCCCATTGGTAATGGTTACGAGCCATGCTTTCGATAAGTTGCTTTGCTTCAGCATATGGTTTATTCATCGATCGCCACCATGCGGCGTCTATAGTCAATCTCGTATTATACAAGAGACCATTGTAAAACGTGTGAATGATTAACCATTCTTCTAAACCATGATGAGGACAAAGTCTAAGCATGTCTTTATATCGTTCCCAAGCTTCAAAGAGTGATTCATTGTCCTTTTGTCTGAAACCATTGATATTGGCTCTGAGCATAGCAGTTTTACTTGGAGGAAAATATCTAGCCAAGAATACTTTCTTCAACTCATCCCATGTGGTGATTGAGTTGGAAGGAAGAGATTGGAGCCATCTTGAGCTCTCTCGAGAGAAAATAGGCGCAATCGTATCGCCTCGGGGTTTACACCATTCGCTTTACGATTCTGCGTCTTGCACAACAGCGGATGAAGATTTGGGTCGTCGGTAGGAGCTCGAGCGGTTCTGCTGAGCGGCGGAAAGAAGCGAAGGTTTTAGCTCGAAATCGTTTGACGATAGCGAGGCAACAATACTATTATGAGGCTCGCTTGAGAAGGAACAGTAATCCTTAAGAGGACGAGGCGGGGCAGCTATATCGACCATCTTCTTGAGTTCTTCAACGTCGGGAAGTTTGGTTGAAGGAAGATTGTTGTGTTCTAAATACTCTTGAATTCGTCTTCTTAATCTAAGGTAGCGCTCGTCGTAAATAGGTATATGCAAAGGCGCCTTGAGAGCGAGTATTTGGCATACAGGAGGAAAAGAAATAGTTGCTATAGTCTATACTTGTAATAAAATTACGATATCAACTTGAATAGTCCCGACAGCGGCCAAAAACTTGATCGCGACTTTATCGTCTAAATTAATCGGGAGACTGCAAGTATACAGCCCTATCGCGTAGTTTTAAAAGATATCGAACCAAAGGGACTATAAATTGAACTAACGTAATCTAAACTTACTATGTAAAGCTATAGCTATCGAATAAATAAATTGGGAATTTTTGGGCAATAAAACTTAATTTTAATTAAAATAATAATAAAGCGAATATCGGTATGTATTTCGTTAATCCTAAAGAATCCGGTTTTCCAGCTTATTTTAGGAAAATGATAATAATTTCTTTTTCAACAAAAGTATTTATTTAAAACCTATTCTCAAACTCGCTCTATTGAAGTAGATTATAATTTTAAACTCTAATGTATGCTTTCTATCCGATTTTAAAATTACTTTTGAAAATAAATAAATTTTAATTGGTTTTAAAATCTTTGCGGTTTTAAAAACAATACCTTGTATCTACTATCGATTCTAAACCTCAAGTCGCTCTGTTGGTTTCTAATCTTAGTCGGTTTATTAACCTCAAACTTTCGCTCTGTTGGTTTCTAAACCTTTTTTAACAAAATAGATTAGATAACTAAATCAGAAAAAGTATTTATTTTATAAAATAAAATCAAGCCGGTTTATTAGGACACTTTCAAATTAACTCATTACATACCGATATTTAAATAATTTAGCGGACATATTCATAAAACAAACATGAATAAATTAAAGGTTTTAACATTTATAAATAAATTCATGGCAAAACAAATATATATCATGCAATTGATTAAGTAAATAAATAAAAGCAATATAAATAGAAACCTGAATTAAATAAATGCTGGAAAGAATTCTGGAAACTGGAAGTAACTCGTACAACGTCTCGGTTCTTCAACAGGAATGTAAACAATGCAGGGGAAAAAATAACTCTGGAATTTGGATTACAATGGGAATATAATTGCAGAAAAATAAACTTTGAAACTGGGAAAATAAAGCTGAGAATCGGTGTCTGAAAATATGATTTGGAGAGGTCCTTTTATAGTGGTAGGAAGTAACCACTTGTTCCTAAATATTCGTAGCACTTTCTTCTAAAATCTCTCGCTTCAACTGCCCACCATCTGCCTTGGTCGTCCGAAAAGTCCTCCTCTTTTTCCTCCACGTTGAGACGTGCGTCTCAAGCAACTCCTAGGTCCAACGTGGCACTGGAGACGGTCGCCTCCTTTGTAGGAGGGAGTCCGAGGCGAGCGCCTCACTTGTAGGAGAGAGTTGAGACGTGGGTCTCACTCTTGTACGTGGCTTTTAGGGTTTGTTTTGCTTGCTTTGGGCTTTTGGTTGCTTTGGCCTTTTGCTTGCTTTGGGCTTTTGATCCATTGTTTTGCTTTGCACACCCCTTTTCTTCATTTCTTGCATAATTAATTAAATAATCCTCTTAATTTCTTCACTTTGCTCAATTTGTTTATTTAAAATAAAATACGAAACAATAAAAATACCAGGGTAATATGGAAATAAAATGAAATAATTAAATAAAAATACTAACATTATTTATGAAAATTAAATCAAATATACTATATAAAATCGTGTTATCAAACTCCCCTATACTTGAACCATTGCTTGTCCTCAAGCAAAAAGTAAAAATGAAAATCTTTGAAGATTAAACACAAATATAACAACATATATCACTTTGTATCGGGTTGCAAATTGATTTTCATCGGAGAATTTAAGTCGAACTTAAACACCAAAGTTACCGTAGGAACACTAGACAACCCCATCTATGCGACCAATTCAAGTCATGTCATTATAGCTTCAACCTAATACTATGTTTTATTTTGCCCGTTTTCATTCTAATGCAATCACATTAAGCCCATTACCTTACACGCACATAGTGGAGTAACCGGTTAGTGAATTTGATCTTAATAAGCCAGCTAGGAGTTCTGGTAATAAAATATTTGGTACTCCTTTTTCCAATTAAAAATTGCGGGGGATCGAACCGTAATTAGCCTACCAAGTTCAGCACCGAGGGACCACTGAACCAATTTATTAATGGATTATTTTGCATAAAATTCATATTTTCAGCAACTTTTTGGATTAAACGATCTGGTAAGGACCATCTAACTTAGTAAGTGCATCTTAAATAAAAGCAATTTTCTTAAAGATATTTGATCAATCACTTATATTCATCGGTTCTCCACGTAGTTTGTGTTTTCGGTGCCGCTTAATAAACTACTTGGGGCTAATCTAAAACTAAGTTTCAAAGGTTCTTGGTATAACAAGTACTTAAATCGATCTAGCATATCGGGGGTTTTAAAGTGTTAGGACGATAACAATTTTGCTAAGTTGCTCAAATCCTTAATTTATAATAAGCAACCTTAATACTAGTTGAATAATGTTTATAAATGCATTTTAAAATTGTTTTATATTTTTTTGTTATGGCTCAAGAAATAGGAAGAATTCGAATAAACACTAAATTTTGCATATAAGATTAAAATTGACATAAACATGTATTTTATTGAATTTGAAATTTGCGATACAAGAAAATAAATAAAAGGGCAATACTACAAAGAGAGCAAAGGCAATATAAATGAGCAAGGAAATGATCCGACTCCCCTATACTTAAACGGAGCAATGTCCTCAGTGCGATAAATCAAAGGAGAATCGAGACGAAAAATGGGCGGCTAACTTCGTAGCAACAATAATAATGCAACTTAAGAAGAATAATGCAGCAGTAATAATAATAATATAAAATAATGTGCAACATTATAATAATAAAAGATAACATGGATTGCATTAGAATGGAAATCAAAGTTGCTTACAATTTGAAGAATCAAGTAGTTGGAGAGAACAAACATAATATAAAGGAAACATTGCGAAACCTAATAGAATGAAATGAAACTAAACTAAACTAAATAAGATAAATTAACTACTAAAGAATTCTAGCCACTAGATGGTCCTGCCTTAGGAGCAGAGGGAGAATGAAGATAAGAGAAGACTTCTTGAAATTGCAGAGTATCCATAAAACTAAAGAAGTCATTTCAGAGTAGTGAACTCGTCCCTCAAAGCCTGATGTTCCACCTGGAGAGCGTGGATAGCAGTCGCATGATCAATAGGAGGAGCCTCATGCATAACAGTGTCAGGAGCAACAGAGGGATCTGTGGAAGTGGGCGGAGCAGAGGGAACTTCCTGAGCATCCTCTAAAACATCAAAACCTGGTGGAATCTCAGGAGAGCTTGGCGGAGAAGGATGCTGATCAAAACCATAAAGCCAATTGGCTTTGTTATGCACACTAGTAGCCGGGTTAGGCAAGGTAAACAGCTGCATAACTTGACCATTGATCAACAAGGTAAACTGAGTCGGGCCAAGATCACCAATCATACCAGTGTTGAAACAGAACTCGATGGTCATGGAAGTAACACCAGCAAAAGCATTCAGATGCCTAAAAGGTCGTCGAAGTCCAACAACATTTGCAATCATAGTAACGAGACTTCCCATCCGAATAGGTGCATGATCAGTATTAATGAGATCCACAAAGTGCGGAGCGAGATAAGGGATCGCGTGCTTAGGACGATTCTGAAGCACAAAACATGATAAAAAGCTCATCCTTAGAAACAGTAGTGACATTCTGGGGTTTTCCAAAAACGGTATGGGCAAGAATCTTATGGAAATACCTGAAGGCCGGGTTATGGATATTCTCTGATACAAGATCCTCGGGCTCAGGGTTAAGGATTCCAGAAATAGAACCCCAAAAATAGTCAAGATCTCTAAATCCAAGATACTCCTCCTGAGTTTCAGAATAAACTCCTAAACCACTGGGAAAACCAAGAAGATCAGCCAATTCCTTATGGGTAAACTTGAAGGTGAAGCCAAAAAGTCTGAAAATAATAAGTCCACGGCGTAGAGCTATCCCATGAGTAGGAAAATAAGCTAAAGAGCTGAGGAATTCCAAAGTGAGGTTCTGATAAGTGGCATAGCAAGTCATCAGGTGTGAATTATCCCACCCAATCTGATTTAGCAGAAAAAAGCACACTATCACGGATACCAAGAGCATTCATAGCACCATAATGAAAGTAGGTAGTAGGTAACATCTCACGCTCAGATAAAACTCCATATTTGGTGCGCTGATTTCTTCCTCTGAAACTAACTGGCATATTATCAACACGAGACATAGTGGACAAAGAGAAATAAGTAGCTAGAAGAATCCTGAGGAGAAAGAAAATAAAAGAACATCAGCATTGGCCAAATGCCGATAAGAAGAGAGATATAGAATAGAATGTAAGACAGAGAATAGAAATAAAAGAAAATAGAAAAAGAAATAGATAATTTTTTGTTTGTTTTTGAATAGAATGAAGAAATAAAATAAAATAAGAAGAAAGAAATAAATACGGTGGGTTGTCTCCCACAAAGCGCTTTGTTTTATGTCGTAAGCTCGACAAATAAAACTAAAGATTAGTCGTCTAATCGAGCTTGTGGCTCGTCTAGATTTATCTTTTGAGAATATCCCACGATTTCGGTAAGATGGTAATGTTTTAAACGCTGCCCGTTTACTACAAACGGTTCAATCGAAGGTCCCTTAATCTCTATTGCTCCACTTGGATAAACTCGAGTAATTTCGAAAGGTCCAGACCACCTAGATCGTAATTTCCCAGGAAATAATTTTAATCTTGAATTAAACAGTAATACTAAGTCAC
Organism: Vicia sativa; assembly: GCA_021764765.1. Taxonomy (NCBI): domain Eukaryota; kingdom Viridiplantae; phylum Streptophyta; class Magnoliopsida; order Fabales; family Fabaceae; genus Vicia; species Vicia sativa. The sequence continues at coordinate 106,455,553 of CM038797.1, read as the reverse complement.
CTTTGTTAAAATTCTTCCTAGATATACGTCTATCGTGCCATTTCTTTGTGCGCTCTTTGTAAATCCTAGCGTTTTAAATCGCATCTGTCTAAGTTCTTCCAATTCATTAATATCCGGATACGCTTCTCTCCAGCGGTATAACAAGTTCGATTCTTAATGGCCCAATAAGCCTTGTGTTCTAACTCAACGGGAGATGGCATGACTTACCATAAATAAGTTTGAAAGGAGTAGTACGATGGGAGTTTTATAGGCGATTACGTAAGCCCATAAAGCTTCATGAAGTTTAAAGGACCAATCCTTTACGGAAGTAGCGACAGTTTTTCAAGGATTTGTTTTATCGCGATTTGAAACTTCAACTTCCGCTAGTTTGAGGATGGTAAGGTGTAGCTATGCGGTGTCGAACTCCATATTTCCTTAATAATTTTTCAAAGATTTTGGAAATGAAATGAGATCCACCGTAAACTTATAACGAGTCGGGTACACGAACCTAGGAAAGATTATGTTCTTGAGCGACTTAAGTACCACTCGGGTGTCATTTGTTGGAGAAGCTATAGCTTCAATCCATTTTGAGACATAATCCACACCACAGTATATACTTATTACGGATGAAGATGGAAAGGGTCCTATGAAGTCTATCCCCACATCAAAGATTTCGACTTCTAAAATGCCTTTTGTGGCATTTCGTCACGTCTAGATATATTACCGGTGCGTTGACACTGTCGCATTTAAGATGGTGGCATGTACGTTTCCATAAAGTAGGCCAATAGAGGTCGGATTGTAAGATCTTTGCACATGTTTTGGATGTACTAGCATGTCCTCCGTAAGGTGCGAATGATGTTTTATAATGTTTTCAATCTCTTCTTCGCACACATCGGGAAAATTCCATCGGGACCTCTCTTGAAAAGTAAAGGTTCATCCCAATAATATTGTTTAAGATCATGGAAGAATTTCTTCTTACATTGATAGGTAAGTTCGGTGGTAGAACGCTGCGTGAGGTAATTCACGAAGTCAGCATACCAAGGCACAGAGGAAATAGCTAAAGTGGTTTCCATGAGTTTATCTGGTTCTGTGTCTTTCAAGTGGGCAATCAGTTTATCATACTGGAATTCATCATCAATCGGCACTTGTTCATGTTTAAAATTTTCTAGTCTAGAGAGATGATCCGCTACCACATTTTCAGTTCCTTTCTTATCTTTGATTTCTAAATCAAACTCTTGTGATAATATCCATCTCAGGAGTCTAGGTTTAGCGTCCTTTTTGGTTAGGAGATATCTAATAGCAGCATGATCAGTGTATATGATTATCTTGGATCCTACTAAGTAGGAACGGAACTTGTCTAAAGCGAAGATCACTGCTAAGAATTCTTTCTCGGTTGTAGCATAATTCATCTGCGCTTCGTCCAGGGTTCTGCTTGCATAATATATGACGTGGAGTCTTTTATCTTTTCGCTGTCCTAAAACAGCTCCTACGGCGTAGTCACTTGCGTCACACATTATTTCAAAAGGTTCATTCCAATGGGTTTGCATGATAGGCGAAATTAATGCTTTCTTAAGTGTGCGGCTTCTAAACATTTTTAATCGAAGATGAACTCGGCGTCTTTCATTAATAGCTCGATTAGGGTTTAGTTATCTTAGAAATCTTTAATGAAACGTCGATAAAAACGGCGTGTCCCAAAAGCTTGATTTCTCTAACGGTTTTGGAGGTTGAAGGTTCTCAATAACCCGATTTTAGCGAGAATCGACTTCAATTCCTCTTTTGGATATAATGTGTCCTAAAACAATTCCTTCTTGTACCATAAAATGGCATTTCTCCCAATTAAGCACTAGATTAACCTTCACACAACGTTCAATACCCTTTCTAAATTTTCTAAACATTCTTCAAAGCTTTGTCCACAGACGGAAAAATCGTCCATGAAGACTTCCATAATATTGTCGGAAAATCAGCAAATATTGCCATCATACATCTACGAAAAGTTGCGGGAGCATTGCATAAACCAAATGGCATTCTTCTATAAGCAAAGGTTCCAAATGGGCATGTGAAAGTTGTTTTCTCTTGGTCATCAGGATGAATAGGTATCTGAAAGAAACACGAATAACCGTCTAAGAAATAAGTGTCTAGCTAAGCGCTCCAACATCTGATCAATAAATGGTAAAGGGAAATGGTCTTTTCTGGTGGCTTTGTTAAGTTTTCGATAATCGATGCACATTCTCCATCCAGATTCGATCCTTTTAGTTATGATTTCTCCTTTCTCATTTTCGACTACTGTGACACCTCCTTTCTTAGGTACAACATGCACAGGGCTAACCCATTTGCTATCAGATATAGGATATATGATTCCTGCTTCTAACAACTTTATTACTTCCTTTTTCACAACTTCGCTCAAAATCGGGTTTAGTCTCCTCTGGTGTTCTCTTGAAGTTTTGCAATCGTCTTCTAGCATAATGCGATGCATACAGATAGAGGGACTTATTCCTTTAAGATCAGTGATATTATATCCTAAGGCTGTTGGATATTTCCTCAGAATCTGTAAAAGTTTTTCAGTTTCAGATTCTCCAAGTTTTGCGTTGACTATCACTGGACGTTCGAGTTCGGAATCTAGGAATTCATACCTTAGATTTTCAGGAAGTGTTTTGAGTTCTAGGGAAGGTTTCCTTAAACTTTGTGTGGGATCTGGTGCTATAGCTAAGCATTCACTTAGATTACTACTCAGATTTTCATCGAGATTGTCTTTATTTTCAAGCTCAGCTTCTTTTCTACATTCATCGATGATATCCATGAAGTAACAAGTATCTTCAATTGCAGGTGCTTTCAGGAATTGAGAGAGGATAAATTCGATTTTCTCTTCGCCTACTTCAAAAGTAAGTTTTCCTCTTTTCACATCTATTATTGCCTTGTGGCTAAGAAAGGTCTTCAAGAATGATTGGGGTAACTTTGTCCTCCCTTATGTCCATGATAATGAAATCGGTTGGTATATAGAATTGGCCAATACGCATGGGAATATTTTCAAGTACTCCAGGATATTTAAGCGACCTATCGCTAGTTGAGCGGACATTTTGGTTGGTCTCGGCTCTCCCATATCAAGTTTCTTGCGGATGGATAACGGCATCACACTTATCTGGCTCTAGATCACATAAAGCTTTGTCTATGACAAATTTGCCAATTACACATGGAATAGAGAAACTTCCGGATCTTTGAGTTTAGGAGGCATTGTGTCTTGAATAATTGCACTACATTCAGCAGTAAGCATGACAGTTTCATTATCCTCAAGCTTTTTCTTATTGGATAAAATCTCTTTAAGGAATTTAGCATAGGAGGGCATTTGAGTTATAGCTTCGGTAAAAGGAATAGTAACATTAAGTTGCTTCAGAAGATCCACAAACTTCTTAAATTGACCTACATTCTTAGTTTTAACTAACCTTTGAGGGTATGGAATAGGAGGTTTATAAGGTGGTGGGGGTATATAAGGTTCGTCCTTTTGTGTGGTATCTTCATTATTATCTTTCTGAATTTCCTTTTCTGGTTTATCTTTAGTTTCAGATGGTTTGACAGAATTTTGTTGCATAGTGGGCTATTGTTTACGGATCTGGTCCATCATACTCTCCCGCTTCTTAAGATAACGACATTTGCATGTCCTTTGGGATTAGGTTGAGGCTGTCCGGAGAAAAGAACCGGCGGGAGCATGAGCTTGTTGTTGAGCTACTTGAGAGATTTGTGTTTCTAACATTTTATTGTGTGTAGCTAAAGCGTCAAGCTTGTTAGCTGCTTCATTTGCTCATTAATATGTATATTCGATTTTGAACTTCCTTATTAGTGCGGGCTTGAGCACTATTGGTTTGGTTTTGAGTAGCAATGAAGTGCTCTATCATGATTTCAAATTAGACTTCCTAGGAGCATTTGTTGTATTAGGACCATTGTTAGGATGATTTGGAATAGCTTTAGGATAACCGGTGGTGTAGCGAGCTTGTCCGGTGCATATAACGCGTTGTTATTCTTGTAGGAAAAGTTAGGATGATTCTTCCGGCCGAGGGTTATATGTGTTCTTTGTAAGGATTATTCATGCGTAATTTGCTTGTTCAACTGGAACTCCTGTTAAAAGTGGGCATTCTGGAGCAAGATGTGATTGAAGACCACATAAGTCGCAAGTTTGAGCAATTGCGGCAACAGTGGCTGCGGGAGCAGTGGTAAGTTCCTCGAGCTTTTGAGTGAGAGCTTCCACTTTAGCGTTGACTTGATCCAGACTATTCACTTCAACCATGGCACCTTTAGTTTGAGATTTCTCTACAGTAACTCTCTCCATACCCCATTGGTAATGGTTCTGAGCCATGCTTTCGATAAGTTGCTTTGCTTCAGCATATGGTTTATTCATCAGTGCGCCACCACGCGTCTATAGTCAATCTCGTATTATACAAGAGACCATTGTAAAACGTGTGAATGATTAACCATTCTTCTAAACCATGATGAGGACAAAGTCTAAGCATGTCTTTATATCGTTCCCAAGCTTCAAAGAGTGATTCATTGTCCTTTTGTCTGAAACCATTGATATTGGCTCGAGCATAGCGGTTTACTTGGAGGAAAATATCTAGCCAAGAATACTTTCTTCAACTCATCCCATGTGGTGATTGAGTTGGAAGGAAGAGATTGACCATCTTGTGAGCTCTGTCTCGAGAGAAAAAAAAGGCGCAATCGTATCGCCTCGGGGTTTACACCATTCGCTTTACGATGTCTGCGTCTTGCCTGAACACCGCGGATGAAGATTTGGGTCGTCAGTAGGAGCTCCAGAAAACTGGTTCTGCTGAACGGCGGAAAGAAGCGAAGGTTTTAGCTCGAAATCGTTTCGAGCGATAGCAGGAGCAGCAATACTATTATGAGGCTCCGCTTGAGAAGGAACAGCGTAATCCTTAAGAGGACGAGGAGCAGGAGCAGCTATATCAGCCATCTTCTTGAGTTCTTCAACGTCAGGAAGTTTGGTTGAAGGAAGATTGTTGTGTTCTAAATACTCTTGAATTCGTCTTCTTAATCTAAGGTAACGCTCGACGTCGTAAATAGGTATATGCAAAGGCGCCTTGAGGCGAGTATTTGGCATACAGGAGGAAAAGAAATAGTTGCTATAGTCTATACTTCGTAATAAAATTACGATATCAACTTGAATAGTCCCCGGCAACGGCGCCAAAAACTTGATCGCGACTTTATCGTCTAAATTAATCGGGAGACTGCAAGTATACACCTATCGCGTAGTTTTAAAGATATCGAACCAAAGGGACTATAAATTGAACTAACGTAATCTAAACTTCTTGTGTAAAGCTATAGCTATCGAATAAATAAATTGGGAATTTTTGGGCAATAAAACTTAATTTTAATTAAAATAATAATAAAGCGAATATCGGTATGTATTTCGTTAATCCTAAAGAATCCGGTTTTCCAACGGCTTATTTTAGGAAAATGATAATAATTTCTTTTTCACAAAAGTATTTATTTAAAACCTATTCTCAATGTCGCTCTATTGAAGTAGATTATAATTTTAAACTCTAATGTATGCTTCGCTATCCCGATTTTAAAATTACTTTTGAAAATAAATAAATTTTAATTGGTTTTAAAATCTTTGTCATGGTTTTAAAAACAATACCTTGTATCTACTATCGATTCTAAACCTCAAGCGCTCTGTTGGTTTCTAATCTTAGTCAGTTTATTAACCTCAAACTTTCGCTCTGTTGGTTTCTAAACCTTTTTTAACAAAATAGATTAGATAACTAAATCAGAAAAAGTATTTATTTTATAAAATAAAATCAAGCCAGTTTATTCGGGACACTTTCAAATTAACTCATTACATACCGATATTTAAATAATTTAGCCAGACATATTCATAAAAACAAACATGAATAAATTAAAGGTTTTAACATTTATAAATAAATTCATGGCAAAACAAATATATATCATGCAATTGATTAAGTAAATAAATAAAAGCAATATAAATAGAAACCTGAATTAAATAAATGCTGGAAAGAATTCTGGAAACTGGAAGTAACTCGTACAACGTCTCGGTTCTTCAACAGGAATGTAAACAATGCAGGGAAAAAAATAACTCTGGAATTTGGATTACAATGGGAATATAATTGCAGAAAAATAAACTTTGAAACTGGGAAAATAAAGCTGAGAATCGGTGTCTGAAAATATGATTTGGAGAGGTCCTTTTATAGTGGTAGGAAGTAACCACTTGTTCCTAAATATTCGTAGCACTTTCTTCTAAAATCTCTCGCTTCAACTGCCCACCATCTGCCTTGGTCGTCCGAAAAGTCCTCCTCTTTTTCCTCCACGTTGAGACGTGCGTCTCAAGCAACTCCTAGAGCCAGCGTGGCCTGGAGACATCGCCTCCTTTGTAGGAGGGAGTCCGAGGCGGGCGCCTCACTTGTAGGAGAGAGTTGAGACGTGGGTCTCACTCTTGTACGTGGCTTTTAGGGTTTGTTTTGCTTGCTTTGGGCTTTTGGTTGCTTTGGCCTTTTGCTTGCTTTGGGCTTTTGATCCATTGTTTTGCTTTGCACACCCCTTTTCTTCATTTCTTGCATAATTAATTAAATAATCCTCTTAATTTCTTCACTTTGCTCAATTTGTTTATTTAAAATAAAATACCTGAAACAATAAAAATACCAGCGTAATATGGAAATAAAATGAAATAATTAAATAAAAATACTAACATTATTTATGAAAATTAAATCAAATATACTATATAAAATCGTGTTATCAACTACTAATTTTGATTTTGAAATGAAATAATGACGTTGTCTCTACCAAACAAGCCTTTAATAATGATATACTTTCTCATTATACCCATAATGCCCTCTAACTAAGTGGCATTTACAAGTTTTCCATTTAGTTGGTTTCTAACCAACATCATTTGTTTCCAACTAATATCATATACTTCTCCCAATAAATATACATTCTCATACTAATAAATAGGGATGTTACAATACGGCACAACAATGCGTGATATTTTTTAATTTTAATATTTTTAATTCTACCTAGAAAATTTTGCCATTTCACCAATGAGTAACACACAAGAGATTTATGGATGCATTGAAGTTTGATTTATATTTCATGCGTTAGTTTGAATTTGTATCTTTTTGATTCAAAACAAAAAGAGATTTATTGGTGCATTGAAGTTTCTTCTTCCTAATTTGTTACATGATCCGAACCACAAATAATTTTGATTCGAACACTAACATTGAATAAAAATATAAGAAAGATAATAATTAATTTAAATTATTTAAGTTTGTAACCATATAAGTCTCACTCCATCCCTAAAATAGATTGGGAGGTTAAAAACCCCTCAAAATGGATTAAAAACAAACTCTTCTAACTTTATCTCTTGAGAGTGTTTTTGTATTACTATTAAATTCATATCTTCAAAATACATGTAAAGGTACATGGTTTTCCAACCTAACCCCAGTCATCTCATCATAACACAACGTCTTCTCTCAATTCTTCTTCGTCTTCTCCATTTCCTCTTATCAACCTTGTTCATCTCCTTCAATTAATAAAGTTTTCTAAGGTTTGTTTCACAAAATTTATACTTCCTTTTTATGTTATTTTCTTAATGTTTTCTTTGCCTTATGATTTTCCCCTCTTATTCTAGTTGACTATGATTTCATCACATAAGATGTCATCTTTTCCTGCTTCCATTAAGTTTCATCCACCTTCATCAAACATCCCATAATTATCCACCACCCAATGTTGTCAACAAAGCAAAACCTTTTCCGTTGAAATATGCCTTATTTGTGGCTCTCGGGAGTTTTCTCATTGTGATCATGACATTGATCGCGTTTAAAATACATAGCTATTTTTCATCAACACCTTCATCATGTGAAGATGATGTTTAGAATCCTAGAGTTGAGGCAACAAAAAGAGAAAGTGAGTTCGTGGCACAAACATTGGAGCATGAGAGATTTTTTTATGCAATATTAAACATAGGTCAAACATTTATTTAAATTTTAATCATATTGTTTCCATAAACAATATTAACACATTATGTTCTATCTTTTAAAAAAAAAATTCTTTCAAAATTTTAATTTTAAATTATGAAGATTTTTCGTTTTTTTATTTGTGGCATATGATTCACCAATTTAGTTTATATGTGGCATAATAATGCGTGATTTTTTTTTTAATTCTAATATTTTTAATTCTACCTAAAAAAATTTGTCATGTCACCAATGAGTTACACACAAGAGATTTATGGATGCATTGAAGTTTGATTTATATTTCACGCGTTTAGTTTGAATTTGAATCTTTTTTCTTCCAAACAAAAAGAGATTTATGAGTGCATTGAAGTTTCTTCTTCCTATGTGGTTACATGTTCCACACAACCACAAATAATTAAGATTCGGACACTAGCATTAAATTAAACTATAAGAAATCTGATAATTAATTTATTATTATTAATATAATAATATTTTCTATTTTTTAATGTGTATCTGTGCTTAAATTTAAATTATTTAAGTTTGTAACCATATAAGTCCCACTCCTTCCCTAAAATATATTGGGAGGTTAAAAACCCCTCAAAATGGATTAAGAAAATCTCTTCTAACTTTATCTCTTGAGAGTGCTTTTGTATTACTATTAAATTCATATCTTCAAAGTAGATCTAAAGGTATATGATTTTCCAAGCTAACCTCAGTCATCTCATCATAACACAACGTCTTCTCTCAATTCTTCTTCATCTTCTCCATTTCCTCTTGTCAACCTTGTTCATCTTCTTCAATTTCTATAGTTTTCTATGGTTTGTTTCACAAAATTTATACTTCCTTTTTATGTTATTTTCTTAATGTTTTCTTTGCCTTATGATTTTCCCCTCTTATTCTAATTAACTCTGATTTCTTCAACATAATATGTCATCTTTTCCTGCTTCCCTTAAGTCTCATCCACCTTCATCAAACATCCCATAATTATCCACCACCCAGTGCTGTCAGCAAAGCAAAACATTTTTCGTTGAAAAATTCCTTATTTGTGGCTCTTAGAAGTTTTCTCATCGTGATCATGATATTGATCGCCTTTAAAATACATAGTTTCTTTTCCTCAACACCTTCATCATGTGAAGATGATGTTTAGAATCCCAGAGTTGAGGCAACAGAAAGAAAAAGTGAGTTTGTGGCTCAAACAGTGGAGCATGAGAGGTTTTTTTATGCAACATTAAACATAAGTCAAACATTTATTTAAATTTTAATCATATTGTTTCCCTAAACAATATTAACACATTATGTTTTATCAGTTTAAAAAATTTATTCTTTCAAAATTTTAATTTTAAATTACGAAGATTTTTTTCGTTTTGATTATTTGTGGCATATGGTTCACCAATTTAGTTTATATGTGGCACAACAGTGCATGATATTTTTTAATTTTAATATTTTTAATTCTACCTAGAAATTTTTTCCATGTCACCAATGAGTTACACACAATAGATTTATGGATGCATTTAAGTTTTATTTATATTTCACGCGTTTAGTTTGAATTTGAATCTTTTTGCTTCCAAACAAAAAGAGATTTATGGATGCATTGAAGTCTCTTCTTCCTATGTTGTTACATGGTCCGAACCACAAATAATTTTGATTCAGACAATAACAATAAATAAAAATATAAGAAAGATGATAATTAATTTATTATTGTTAATATAATAATATTTTCTGTTTTTTTAATGTATTTCTGTGCTTAAATTAAAATTATTTAAGTTTGTAACCATATAAGTCTCACTCCTTCCCTAAAATAGATTGGGAGGTTAAAACCCCCACAAAATGGATTAAAAACAAACTCTTCTAACTTTATCTCTTGAGAGTGCTTTTGTATTACTATTAAATTCATATCTTCAAAATAGATCTAAAGGTATATGGTTTTCAAAGTTAACCTCAGTCATCTCATCCTAACACAACGTTTTCTCTCAATTCTTCTTCATCTTCTCCATTTCCTCTTGTCAACCTTGTTCATCTCCTTCAATTTTTAAAGTTTTCTAAGGTTTGTTTCACAAAATTTATACTTCCCTTTTATGTTATTTTCTTAATGTTTTCTTTGCCTTATGATTTTTCCCTCTTATTCTAATTGAATCTAATTTCTTCTACATAATATGTCATCTTTTTATTCTTCCATTAAGTCTAATCCACCTTCATCAAACATCCCATAATTATCCACCACCTAGTAGTGTCATCAAAGCAAAACATTTTCCGTTGAAAGATGTCTTATTTGTGGCTCTCGGAAGTTTTCTCATCGTGATCATTACATTGATCACCTTTAAAATACATAGATGCTTTTCATCAACACCTTAATCATTTGAAGATGATATTTAGAATCCCAGAGTTGAGGCAACAGAAAGAGAAAGTGAGTTCGGGGTTCAAACAGTGGAGCAGGAGAGGTTTTTTTGATGCAACATTAAACATAAGTCAAACATTTATTTTAATTTTAATCATATAGTTTCCCTAAACAATATTAATGTAATGTCTCATATTATTTATTTCATAATATAAAGAGATAGAATAAGAATGGTAGTATTAACCAAATTGGTTAGGAAAGAACTATATGGTAGTTTGGGAATTATATCATAGTTGAGGGGTATTTTGGTCATAACCATTCCTCCTTGTTTCCAAAACGTCAGAAAAAATAGAAGGAAAGAAACAAGGAAGGAACCGTGGGAGAAGAAGAAGAAAGGAAGAAGCTCCAACAACAACCCATCATTTCTTGCTTACAGTCAGAGTTCCATCACCACCATAACCTTCCAAATTCAAATCTAAAGCTCATTCTCCATCTCAATCAAGGTGAGTCTCTAGTTACAGACTTTGGGAGAATGGGGTTTTGAGAAAAAAATTTGTGGTTTTCGGAATTGAGAGAAATTATTGTTGCATGTTCGTTTATAATGATGGATTGCATGCTCTATTACTGTTTTTAGTGTTTGGATATCATGGGTGTTCTGTTGGAAGTGATTGAATGGGGTTTTGGGACTCCATTATAGTTCTGTTCACAACTGAGTTCTGCAGAAGTCGTAGACCGCGCTCAGCACGGTATTGGGGCTTAGAGCGCCCTGCAGTTTTTTGAAAAATAAACAAAACCCTAGGTCACGCTTAGCGTGATGACCGGGCTTAGCGCACCCTGTAGCTTTTTGAAAAATGAATTTAATCCCATGTCACGCTCAACGCGACCAAGGCTACGCTAAGCGCGAAATGTTCTGTCCAACCTTCCTTTTCTTAGGTCTTGAGAAGTGGTCTTGGACCATGGCCATACTCCATGGCTCCCCTAGTCCTATAAAACTCTAGTGGACATATAATGAGAAAGAAATCAGAATTTTAACGACTTTCCCGACTTCGGCCGATTTTTGATAATGACCCTTAAATGCCTTATTTTGGTTATGTAACTTTTGATTGGTTAATGTAACTCCAATCCAACGTGTGGAAACTTTTCCTACTATGGATGGTTAAGCCTAGTTTGTGATTAGTGACGCTGTCCATCTGAATTATCCGTGTTATGTACGCATAGTAAATGACTGTTATACTCCTTATGTATTGAATGTGATTCAATGAACTTTTTGGCATGTGTGATGCTTGTGAACCTTGTTTTCCTGTCTTTTCGGTAGGACGTTCGGATGATTGGTCTTATGAACCTAACTTGGTTGAATATGCGCGAATCGGAGTAGAACCGTACTACAAGGATAGTAAATCATATTTACCCACTATGTGGATGCACCATTGGTAGCCCGAGTGGCAGTTTGTGATATATATTTATACCTGTTCGCGTTAAAAGGTGACGCGCTAGAGGATTCGAATGTGAATTCAGATTCTCTGGATCGAAACGATTTACTCTTTTGATTTGTTTATAAAGATGCCGCGAGCATCAAGCTTTATTATTTTCAACACAAGAAAGATGATTTAATGATTTATGAAAAGGGAAAATTTAATACCCTCAATTGATTTTGATATGCGTAACGACTAGCGCAAACTAGGCATAGCGCATTGGGGAGATTCGAGTAAGGGGATTGTTATATAAAGGGAATAGATGGAGCACCCTAAATATATATAGTTATCTATAGCTTTATATATGAATATGTTTGATATGTTTGTGTGTTTTTTAATTGCTATTTCTATGATTGGGAAAGTTTCTCCTTTGGGATTTTAAGAAGGATAGATTATGTGGGATCCTAGTGTTTGTTATTATTGTGCTTGCAAAGATCTGGATCTTGCATACATATCTAGTGGGAATCGAGCATTTGTAGCTCGGATCTAGAGGATCTATGGTTTGTTTGGTGCGAGGAGAAATAAATTTGCTCGGCAAGGATGAGACCTTGTGCCTACGTATTCTCAAAGGGATGTTGAGAAAGTCGAGCAATCGTAGTTCCCACTTATGCTAGTGAAAAGCAGCGGGATGTTAGTAAGAGAGACAAATGTCATCTTAATGAAAAATGTATCTAATCTATTTCATCACATACATTTTGAAAAGTTTGAATGATTAAAATCTTTCATCATAAGTTCTGGTGTTTTGCTTGAGTGTACAAGCGTTACCACTTACATGTTTAAGAAAGATGTTTGAAAAGATGATTGAATCTTTTAGCTGTAAGCATTGGGTGTTTTGCTTGAGTGTACAAGCGTTACCACTTACAATTAAGAGATGTTTTTGTTTGAAAACAGTTTGAAAAGAGTTTGAAAAGTTTTTGATTGTATGTGATGTGATAGATGAGATACTTCTTCCATAGAGATGATAGATGTCTAAATCTCAAGGAGAAATTGATTGGATTTAAAGGGATGCTTTAAAGAAGCCCATGGGTCCTTGTATTGTAAGCCCAAGAGGCATTCGAGGGTCATCGAGGTCATCGAGGGTCCTTGTATGAAGCTCAAGAGGAAGCTATAGGGTATGGCTGGTTTTGTCTTTAAAAGGATTTCAAAACCATCCTTTTGGAATTTAGAGCAATTTCACCGGGAAATTATACTCAGGGTTCTATCCTAACGCGGGTGATTCTTTGTATTGGAAGCCCAATAGGAGGCTGTTAAGAGATTTCCTATCTCTTTCATTGTATGATGCCCAGAGAAGGCTAAACTCAAAGAGGAGTTCTTTTGAGCGAAGCCCAAGAGGAGGCGACTCAGCAGGAGTGTTGTCTTATATGAAGCCTAAGCGGAGGCTAAACTCAGATGAATGAGTTTTCTTATATGAAGCCTAAGAGGCTGAACTCGTAGGGAGAGTTATCTTGTATAAAGCCCAGCGGAGGCTAAACTCATGTTGGGGATGAATTATCTTGTATAAAGCCCAAGCGGAGGCTACAAGCTGTGGGAACCTATTGGTTAGACTAATTGTTATGTTATAATTAGACAGTTGTATAAACAAGTGCGTGTGTCTAATATGTATTCACAGGAGTTTATGAAGGAAATATAAACAATGCATGATGTTTATTTACAAAAGTTTATGAAGTAAATATAAACAAGTGTCTGTGAAACGAACGTTTTAAAACGAGCGTAACTTGATAATTTACAAGTTTGAGCTGTGTACAAGGAAGTAAGTATGTACAGCAGACTTTGTGTATGAGACAAAAATGGATGTACATAGGAGGGTTGGGACTTACACCATAAGGGAGGCCAATTGATTTGAAAGCAGTTTCACAGGGAATAATGCTCCTTTTAATACCAATGGTATTCATGTATATCTGAGCGAAACAAAAACGAACGATCGAATTTTATCTGTGAAAAGTATCTGTATTATGTACAGATAAAGATTTGTATGAGTATAAAAAGAATTTGATATGTACAAGGAAAGTATGTCTGTATATAAAAGAATGTTTGGTTTGTATATACACAAGCGAAGTGAAAACAAGCGATCGAAGTTTGTCTGTACTTGAGTATAAAAAGTATTTGTATTATGTACAGATGAAAATTTGTATGTATCTGAAGAGAGTTTGATATGTACAAAGAAATATTATGTACACAAAAGAATGTTATGGGACTTACACCGTGAGGGAGGCCCATGATCGATTGAGAAATTCGAGAGAAAACGAATTCGGTTTTATCGTTTAAATCGGATCGATCATGGTAAAAGATGTATGTTTGATGAAAAAGTTTTGAAGAAATGATTTTAAAATTTTTTTGAAATGTGAAGTTTATTTATGAGAAGTTTTGAAAAGAATCGGAAGTCGAAAGTTTGAAAAATTCACCTTTTAAAGTGGTTTTGAAAAGTGTCAAAAGCGTTGTTTTCGGCTCGATTAAAATATAATCAGATGAAAGTTTTTTCTGAAATTTTTTGCAGAATCATAAAATAGATACATTTATTGACAAGTGTACAAAAAATCACCTCAAAATGAGGAGTTTTGATTGGTTAAAAAAATGTGAAAGTTTGTGAAAAAATGAAGAAAATATAACAAGTTTTAAAAAAAATGGTCTTGTGGAGAGTTGAACCCATGACCATTGGGGTGGCTACGTGGCAGAGAGAACTAAAGGCGTGCTGGAAACCACTGGGACAAGCTTGCTTTTGTGTTTGTAAACCAAAACACGTGTAAACAAAACATTGGAAAATTTGAATTTTCAAACTCAAGAACACGCGCGCAGGCTTGTTCTTCATTTTTGATTCTCAGATTCCATAATTCATGCTACAATCTTCGTTTCTCAATGAAATTGGATGAAGTAAACATGAAAATTGCTCGATTTTGAACAAGGAATACAATGATGACTGTTAATTGCATTTATTTTTGGTCTAACACATTTGGATTTTCAGAAATCACGAAGAACCCTAGAAACTAAGATTCCAAATTAAATGATGCATAGTTGATGATTTTTCAATTTGTTTGAGGGCTTATGATCGTGTTAGGTGCAGAAAGAGATTGGCCAAGAGTTTTTGCATTTAAATTCAAAGAATCATGATATCCAAGTTCGAGTTCATACCTGTTCAAGTTGAAATCGAAGAAGGTGATTGCGCGTTTCCATAACTTGTTTTATGATTGTTGTAGCATCATCGGCCTATGTAGAAGCTATAGGGATGGTCTGCTTGCTTCGAGCTTGCCTGGATTGTGCTACCCAAGTCCACCTGCACAATTTGAAAATGGAACTTCGATTTTGATGTTAATCATGTTACAGTTGCTTGCTAATGATTTGGATCATCCCTATGATGTTCAGGGATGATGTTTGGATGCTTGAAACACAAGTTAATCAAGCCTAAGATGAAATTCGAAAGTTATGGCAGTTTTGCAAACATAATGACCATGGCATGTGATTTCTGATTTTCAGCTTTGATCATGTTGTTTTTAAGTTTTAAACAAGTTTGATATTGATTATGGAATGTGTTTGACACCAATTTGACCAAAGTTTCTCATCAATTTTCAAAAATGCAAGTTTTGGCAATTTGAACTATGTTTCTTGATTTTGAAGAAAGAAGAGAGAAAGCATAACTTTGCATTGCTTTGGTGTCTTTTTGAACTTGAAATGATGCTCTATTTATAGGCCAATATCTCTGAAATGTTAGGCACAAGTACATGGCTTTTGGTAAATCAAAGATAACTTAAAGGGTAAGAAAGGCATTTTGCAAAAGGAAAAAGGAAGCTTCCTCTTTTTACCATGTGTTATTTTTCCAACTTGATCCAATCCTTCAATTATTACCTCTAGCTTATATTTATCAGTTCTAATCCTCAAATGGCAAGGTGTCATTGCTTCTAGATGAAGAAATCAAGAAATGACCTATAATTTGAAGTTTTGACCTTAAAAAACCATGTTCATAGAGCCTTATGTTTCAATTTCAAAAGTATAGCTAGACTCCATGGATTTAATATTTCTTGGACATTTTGGAAAGCTTGTTTCAAGAGCTACAACTTTCATGTTTTGAGTTTTTTCCAATTCAAAATGGAACTAGGTGAAAAAATCGCATGAAGTTTGGAAAAAATAAGAAATTTTAACACTTAGAAATTTTTCTAGGTGTTGAAACTTTTGACTTTTTGTTGACTTTTCCAAATTCTTTGATTTTTTATGATCATGATGGATCATTTGAAGTATTTTGATGTTGGAAAAAGTTTTGTTTTGAAAAATTTGACCAAAAGTCAAAGTTTGACTTTTCTGTGCCGATGAAATTTCATCAGATGTTTCTGAAATTGACTGATGAAGTCTGTGAACTTCTGTGATGTTTTGAATCCAGAAATTAGGTCAAGATGTTGTATCTAAGATATAATGACCAATCTCTATCCAAAAAAGTCATTTCTTGTTCAAAAAGTCAGAGAATACTCATGCTCGATCAAAACCCTAATTGGTCGATCCTCGATTGATCAATGAGAAAAATTGGAAATCTGATGATCAGAGGTTGATGATTTGATCAAGATAGATCAAATGAAGTGAGTAAAAGTCAAACCCTAATTGGTTGCCTCTTGAATCAGATGAAAATCTGATGAAACCCTAATTTTGACCTGTGAATGCTACACCCGATTAATGCTGTCTGAACTGTTAGTTATGCAATGATGCAAATGTAAGGTGGTATATTAGGTCAATAATTGGGGTATGACAGATGCCCCTATTTAAGTTTCTTTAACCTGAAAGATGAAGATGAATATCTTTGTTTTTATAGGTGTAAAGAGACTTAAATATCAGAATACGCAAATTTTGGACCTAAGATACCAAAAGATGCGGATGATGTAAAAGTGATTGTAAAAAAGTTTCACCCAGAGAAATATCAAAGAAATGACATGGTGGGGAAAAATTTGTGAGGATGACTCGATCTGTTTAAGAAAAGAGGATCCTATTTTGTTAGGAAACATGCAATATGTCTCGCTGGGGAAAAAGAGATTCACAAAACATGTGAACATCTGTGTTGTTTCGGGAAACAAAGAAATTACCTTCTGTCAGCCTTGTGACAATGTTCAAGGTAAGTGAAAATGATATTACCAATTTATCAGCCATGTTATAGTTGTGGTAAAGAGTTCTGAAGATATTACCAATTATCAGCAAAGTGATAACTATAACAAGGTAAATCTATGAAATTGCTGTATATTCAGCTTTGTGAACAACAAACAAATGATGGAAAAGGATCGCAAATGAGTTTTGAAGATATTACCAATTATCAGCGAAGTGATAACTATAACAAGGTAAATCTTTTAAGAATTTACTGAGTATTCAGCCTTGTGAATAACAGACAGCGAAAGAAACAGAACTCAAATGAGTTTCTACTTTCTTGGATAAAATCTTGCCGCCGAGGATCTCTCTTTTGAGAAGACGCGGGAATTTTGATCGGAAGACACAGGTTTTCTTTTAGACAGAAAGACAACTGCTGGTGAATTTCTCGTACAGTCGTGATTTGACTTTGTTGAGAAGAACAAACTTTCATGACAAGTTTAAGAATGAAAAAGAAATAAGCGGCTCAAATGATGAGGCTATTGCTTATTGCTTGGTTGATTATAGACGGGGTTCTACCCAGGAATGAACTAGAAAGAAAGAGTCAATCAAGACTTTGTTCCTGATGAGGAATGATCTCAGCTGGGGAACAGGAGAGAGAAAAGATGTATTTCTCTGCTTTGGGATAATCTACTGGGGATAGAATTGTACTTACATGAGTAAGTGTGATTTACACCAGTGATATGAAAGCAAACATTTTGAGGAATGCAAAAATGCATGAATGATGCTATTATGTATGAATGTCATGAATGTTATATGCATGCTAACAATACTTGACAATGACACTAAAGAGGCATTTGGGAAAAGGACCACGTCACAGTTCGAACAAATACTTAGCAATATCCGCAGCAATGGTGTTAGACGTTGCTGATGAAGGATCTGAGTTGCATGCTTTAAACTTTCGGAGAAAGGCGTTTTATTGGCAACTTTGCTGGGAATTCTTCTCTTTTTTTTTTGGGTAAGAATACCGTCCTTTGATAATTTCTGCTGAGGAGAAGACTCCTGTAGCAGCCATTCTATCCTTCGGAGATCGAGACACTTATGGAGAAACTGTTGAAGTTCTTTCCGTGTTCATAGTTCAAAGGAACATTTTTGCTTTTTGTTTCAAAAATTTTGAAGTAAAGATTCGTTTAAAACCGTTTTAGTTTCAAAAAGTGATTTTCACAATAAAAAGCGTTATTTTGCAAAACAGAATAAAGTAGGAATTGCAAACAAAAGGCATAAGGCTCAAATTTATTGATAGAATGGTAATCAGCCAAAGGCGTGATTCCATGAGCTATTTACAAGAGTTGGAAATGATAATTTATTGGGAAAAGGCTACATTGAAAGCAAATAACCACTATTATCCCTAACAACTTCGAATTCCCACTGTGCTTGTTGCTTCAGAAGATTTGATTGAAGATCCGTTGATGGAAATTTCTTCAAATTGACGAAGTACAGACTGCTTGTAGTTACTTTGTCATTTTTGTATCCTTATTTTTGCCTAGATCGCCTTTCCAGGTTTTCAATATATCAGGATATTTTCTGTTTATTGTCTCTAATTTTTGCCTGGATCGCCTTTTCAGGTTTTCAATCCACAAGGGCGCTCATTTTGCCTAAGCCGCCCTTTTCGGGTTTTCGACTTACCGAGCTGTTCTTTTTTTTTTTTTTTTTAGACAAAGTATTTCTTGACTGCATCAGCATTTACATGATGCGGGAGTTCATCACCGTCCATGGTTGTGATAGTCATAGCACCGCCAGAAAAGCTTCTTTTGACGATGTATGGGCCTTCGTAGTTAGGAGTCCATTTGCCCCTAGAATCTGGTTGAAAAGAGAATCTTTTTAAGCACGAGTCGACTTCTCGAATTCACGAGGTCGGACCTTTTTGTCGAAAGCTTTCTTCATTATTATTTGATATAGTTGTCCGTGACACAGAGCGGTCAGGCGCTTTTCTTCAATTAAGTTCAGTTGATCGTATCTGCTTTGACACCATTCAGCCTCAAATAACTTAGTTTCCATGAGAACTCTCATTGACGGATCTCAACTTCTACGGGAACCTTGCTTCCATGCCGTATACTAAAGAAAGGGAGTTGCCCTGTTGAAGTGCGTCTTGAACGATACCCATGCGAGCAAATGGCGGCATTCGTGCGGTCTTTGTAAGTGATGACCATTTTCGGACGATCTTTTGATGTTCTTGTTGGCGGCTTCAGCGCCGTTCATCTTTGGCGGTAAGGAGATGAGTTATGATGCTCGATCTTGAATTCCTCACAGTTCTTTCATCATTTTGTTGTTCAAGTTTGATCCATTATGCGTAATGATCTTGCTTGGAACTCCATATCGGCAAATGAGGTTGTTCTTGATGAATCTCACAACCACTTGTCTTGTAACGTTGGCGTAAGATGCTGCTTTGACCCATTTGGTGAAGTAATCAATAGCCACTAGAATGAAGCGATGTCCGTTGGACGCTTTTGGTTCAATCATTCCAATCATGTCGATGCCCCACATTGAAAAAGGCCACGGAGAAGAGAGCGTTGAGTAGAGTCGGTGGCACATGGATCTTATCTGCGTAGATCGGCACTTGTGACATCTTTTGGCGTGTTTGACAATCGATTCCATTGTTATCCAATAGTATCCTGCTCTCAAGATTTTCCTGGATATTGCATGTCCATTTGAATGGGTTCCAAAGGACCCTTCATGCACTTCATGGATGATCGTGTCTGCTTCTTGTCCGTCGACGCATCTGAGCAGAACCATGTCGAAGTTTCTTTTGTACAGTACATCTTCATTGAGGAAGAAGTTTCTAGAAAGCCTCCTTAGAGTCTTCTTATCCTTGTACGATGCCCCGAGTGGGTACTCTCGTGTTTGAAGGAAACGTTTGATGTCGTGAAACCACGGTTTATCGTCAAAGACTGCTTCAGTTGCGAACACATATGCAGGTCTTTCAAGGCGTCTAATGCGGATCTTGGGCATATCATTCCAATCGTTGACTTTGAACAGGAAAGATAGAGTAGCCAAGGCGTCTGCCATTCGATTCTGATCTCGAGGGATATGATGCAGTTCAACTTTGTTGAAGAAAGTCAACAAACGTCTTGCATAATCTCTGTAAGGAATTAGACCAAGATGATGAGTTTCATACTTGTCTTTAATTTGATTGATCACAAGGACTGAGTCTCCATATATGTCAAGGATCTTGATCCTCAAGTCGATGGCTTCTTCGATACCCATGATGCAAGCTTCATATTCTGCGATGTTGTTGGTGCAATCAAATAGTAGTCTGGCGGAAAACGGGATATGAGAACCCTCGGGAGTGATGATGACTTCCCCAATTCCATTGCCATAAACGTTAACTGCTCCATCAAAGATTAGGCCCCATCTGGATTCTGGATCTGGTCCTTCTTCGGGTAGCGGTTCGTCGCAATCTTTCATCTTCAAGTACATAACATCCTCGTCTGGGAAGTCAAATTTGAGAGATTGGTATTCGTTGAGCGGCTGATAAGCCAAGTGATCGGAGAGAATGCTTCCTTTGACCGCTTTTTGAGCGCGGTATTGGATGTCATACTCAGATAACGACATTTGCCATCGAGCAATTCTTCTGTTAAGGCGGGCTTTTCAAAGCGTGCTTGATCGGATCCATTTGGAAATTAACCAAGTCGTGTGATTGATCATGTATTGGCGAAGCGTTTTGAAACCCACAAAGCGCAACATGTTTTTCGAGCATGGAGTAACGAGTTTCACGATCAGTGAACTTTTTACTCGGGTAGTAGATGGCATGCTCCTTCTTACGGTGTCATCTTCTTGTCCAAGTACGCAGCCCATGGATTCTTCTAGCACGGTAAGGTATAGGATTAACGGTCTTCCTTCGACTGGAGGGATCAGTATTGGAGGTTCTGACAGGTATTCCTTGATACTGTCAAAAGCCTTTTGACAATCTTCTGTCCATACAACTTCTTGATTCTTGCAAAGAAGTTTGAATATCGGCCCACAGGTAGCAGTCATTCGAGAGATAAATCTGGAGATGTAATTTAACCGTCCGAGAAATCCTCTTACTTGCTTCTCTGTATGTGGCGTAGGCATTTCTTGAATAGCCTTGACTTTGTCAGGGTCCACTTCAATACCTCTTTGACTGACAATGAAACCTAGGAGTTTTCCAGACCTTACCCCAAAGGTGCATTTGTTAGGATTCAGGCGGAGCTGAAATTTCCTTAGTCGTTGAAACAACTTTAAGAGATAGTCTATATGCTCATTTTCAGTGTCAAACTTTGCTATCATGTCGTCCACGTAGACTTCGATCTCTTTGTGCATCATATCGTGAAAGAGAGTAGTCATTGCCCTTTGGTAAGTTGCGCCAACATTCTTTAATCAAATGGCATTACTTTGTAAAAATTGCCCCATGGCGTGATGAAGGATGTCTTCTCCATGTCTTGAGCCATTCGATCGATTATAACGGAGAAACCGTCCATGAAGGAGAGGCGTTAAATTTCGCGGTCTATCCATTAGCATGTCAATATCGGAAGTGGAAATCGTCTTCGGACTTGCTTTGTTCGGATCCGGTAGTCAACACACATTCGACCTTTCCGTCTTTCTTGGAGGGTACTATGTTGGCTAGCCATTGAGGATATTCGAGTGGCGAGGAAACTGCGTCGAGTTGTTTTGAACTTCCTTTTGATTTTATTTGCCATATCAAGGTGAACTCTTCTCAGCTTTTGCTTAACGGGTGGACACTCTGGTTTTAATGGCAAGTGATGCTCCACAATCTTTGGTATCTAACCACGGCATGTCTGGTAGGACCAAGCAAACACATCGACATATTTTTGAGAAGATCTATCGATCTGCTCTTGGCGTTCTTTGTCGGCGAAGCTCCGATGTTTACTTCTTTTTTGACTCCCTCAGAACCTAAGTTGATTGCTTCTAGCGGTTCTTTGTGAGGCTGAATGATCATTTCCTCGTGCTTTAGCAGTCTAGAAATCTCATCTGGGATCTCTTCTTCAACTTCTTCCTCGGCGACTTCACAGGGGATTTCAAAGTTGGGAGAGAGCATAGAGTTATTGCTTTCAATGGATTTGTCCATCGGTTTAATCTGCATATTTGATTTATGTCTGATTAATTAATTTTTTATCATCATTTTTTTTTTTGAAAAAGTTAATGTGAAAGTGTATGCAGATTGTGTATATCTTTTTTTTGAAGATTTTTTGTTTTATTGTGTTTTTTAGGATTATCATTTCCAAGAAAGGGTAAAATGAAAATAAACACAAAGTGTAGAAACAAAACAACGCGTTTTATTTATAATTCACACTATGAAACAGGGCCCTAAAATACAAACTCATTCGTCTTGGGCAAGACAAAGAGAGATTATTTAAAAGCTAAGCCCTATAAAACATCTCTTCACTTTGGGCGAAGTGAGAGTTCAAAAACAAAAAGCAAAGATAAACTACTTAGAACTAGGGCGTTAGTCCGAACTTCAGCGGGTTTCAGTGGTAGCGAACTCCTTGGAAGTCGTGATACTCAGTAATTTTCCTTTTGGTTTAACCCTTGAGTAGACTTTGGTTCTTTGTTTAGCGGGTTTGAAGACTACGGACGGACTTTGCCTTCGTCTTGCTAAAGCGTCTTCTTCGCTTGATGAAGCGATCGAAGTATGGGATACAACATATGTGCTTCTGTTAATCTTTGTGTTGAATTAGGGATGTACCTTCCAATCTTGAGTGAAGAGACTCGTTGTCGTGACACTTTCCGCCGTTATCCGAGTCGTACTCTTGATCTTGATGATCACGTTGATGTAGTGATAATCCAGATCTGGTTTAGTGAATTCCACAGGCGTGTTAAAGCAGAGATCTTCATTCGGGACCTCGATTGGCTGATTAGACTGAGAAGATGAGTATACCTCCTCGATTGACTAGGATAATCAAAGAATCATCCCATCACATGGGTTGGATATCTTCAATTCGATTCTAGAGCTTTACAGTGCGATATATTTTACCATGTAGTCAAATTTACCGCTTGGTTCTCCCAAGGTATCCCAAACTTCAGAAGGGACAGGTGGATGTTCATGTCGGCTGCGAGGACATGTCTTTGAATTGATCGATCGGTAGCGTACAATTCCTCTTGAGACACATATTTGTTTAAATAAGTGCTCCACTCTTGATTGAGAGGATCCTCTTCATCATCTTCAATGGTGACAACGCTAACCTCTTGGAGAGCGGGGTTTAAGAAACCCCCACTGAATATTTCTTTGATTGGACGAAGTGCTTCATCCTTTTGCTTGTCTTTGGAGAACGGTGTGAACCCGAGTCCGACTTTGTTTCGTTTTGATAGGTTTGATTACATGTCCCCATCCTTGACATTGCCATCTTTCACCATCTCTTTGCTTCTTTATCGAAGAGATAGATGATCTGTTTTCTTGGTAGATTCATATTCTAACGGATATTACAGGAGATGTGTCCTTCAATGTCATTAGGCTGTGATGAAAGAAGCGGACAAATGACTTACAAGCAAAGCTTGTTCTGTGATGGTCACCAACTTTCCATTTCTTGTGAATTTTAATTTCGATGGAGTAGAATTCTTGCTCTGCCTCGTGGATCGAGGTCTTCCTAGTAGACAAGCGTAAGTGGTGCACGTCCATGACTTGGAAAGTAATTTGGAAAGTGTCGGACCAATTGTCATCGGAGGTCTACTTCCCCAATAAGCGACTTCCTTGACCCGTCAGCTCTTACTACTATGTCATTGAACTTCATTGGTGTCCTTTGTAAGCCAAGCGAGTGAGTGTCGTCTTGACATTACGTTCAAAGATGAACGGTATCTACCAATACATTGGACGAGGAATCAGTTGGCAAATCATCGAGATGTGCAAGGCCAAATTGTGATCTTTCCTTCCTCTGGAAGTTCCTAAATCCTGAAACTTAGATTATTACAAGTTGTTATGTTGGAGACAATACCTCCAAACTGGTCTATAGTTACATCATGGTCTACATAGGCTTGGTCTAGTACCTTCATTAAAGCTTCTCGGTGAGCTTCGGAGTTGAGGAGTAGAGGCGATTGAAATCTTAGAAGATGCGCATCAGTTGATCTACGACTCGGTATTCACTTTTCTTGATTAACTTTAGTATCTCACCAAAGTCTGCGTTGACATCGGCTCTATCAGGAGGACCAATGTCTGTGCTTGGGTTAACAACGGGAATCATTGCAGGATTCTCGAAAGATATGTTAACTGGATTTTGTCGGACAACAGGAACTGCAGGCGGTCTTGGTGGCAATGGAGTGTACTCGTCCACTTCGTGTTACTCGTCCGATTTACATTATATTGACATTAGGCGGAAGAGTAGGCATGGGTTTCTCCTTCCATCCTCTATCGAGGTTGCATTGTATTGGTAAGGAATCGCTTTGGTAGCTGTATAGAACGGGACCGGGTAAGCAAATCACCAAAGGAGACTACGGGGTCTTTGGGCTATGCATTCAATCTCCACATGTTTGGGTATGTTGAAACAAGGGATGATAACGTTTACTTGAGGTTTTCGAGTTGATATCACGAGACTAAAAGCTCATGCGGAAAATGCCCTCTTGTATTTACGTCATGGTCATCTACATTTACGTAGATCTGTAAGTCACCGATATCTAACAATGTTTGAATATACGCTTTTATGGTGGGACATCCTTGAATATCCTTGGGCAGATATGGCAAGCTGCGTAATCATGCTTAGTGAAGGTGCTCATTGTATTGTATGCTTCATGGAGATGCACCAAATTTCCTCTGATCAGGTTTACGTCTTTAACGAGATACCTGTCTGTATTTCTTAATATCAAACTTACTGAATGTCCACTGTGACTGGGAAGCGGATTGACTTGCACGTTCGGACTTGTATTTACGAAGGAAAGAAGATTAGATCTCACTAATCTACGTACTTACGCCTTTAATGTTATGCAATGCTCAAGGTCATGGCTGGTGCCCTTGGTGAAAAGGGCAAGATCGTCATTTTGTACCACCATGGTAATTTTTCGGAACGGACGTGGTGATCTTATGCATGTCGGATCCTTTTCTATGAGCCGGGGTAAAGTTATGCGTCATTGGAATTGGGTCGAATTAACCGGTCGGTTTTGATTCTTTGACTACTTGAGCATTGTGCGAAATTGTTGAGTTTGTTGATTTTGTTGAATTTGTTGGAATTGCGGAGCAATTCTGTGTTTAGTTGTGTTGTGGCGGGTTCTATGGCGGCTACATCGTTGTTGAATGACATTCTTACGCGGTTTCCCTCGGGATACCATTCCTATGTCATGTTCTTTTTTCCTTGGGAAACTGGTCCCTACCTTCCTAGTTCCACTAGAAGATCCTGCTTCCTTGGTTAGGCGTCCAGTTCGAACCCCCTCTTCTAATCGCATTCCCATGCTTACCATCTCGGTGAAATCTCCTGGAGCGCTAGCGATCATTCGCTCGTAGTAGAATGAGCCAAGGGTGTTTAGGAATACCTTAGTCATCTCTTTCTCTTCCAAGGGCGGGTTGACTTGGGCAGCAATTTCCCTCCATCGTTGAGCATATTCTTTGAATGTCTCTCTTTCTTTCTGAGACATGGAGCGGAGTTGATCCTGATCGGGAGCCATATCCAAATTGAACTTATATTGATGTACAAAGGCTTCACCTAAGTCATTGAAGGTTTGGATACTCGTGCTGTCTAATCCCATGTACCACTTGATCGGCACGGTAAGACTATCTTGGAAGTAATGGATTAACAATGATGATCTTCGTTGTATGTAGACATTTTCTGGCATACATCGTGAGATGACTTTGTGGACAGGAGTTTCCTTTGTACTTTTCAAAGTCAGGGACTTTGAATTTTGCAGGTATCCTTACGCGAGGAACTAAGCAAAGATCCTTGGCGTTTTTCCCAAACAGTTCTTTTCCTCGAATCGTTTTTATCTCAAGCTGCATTTTGAGGAGTTGTTCCTGGATATTCTCCATCGAGCCACGGGAATTCGTGTTATTTCCTGGAGTATGGTGAACTTCTTCGTCTATGGTAGTGTGCTCTCTGGTGAGTTCGTCTTGATCGGTTGAGAAACCATTGTTACTTGTGGAAGAGTTACTCCATGTTGCGGAGTAAATGTAGAGTTTTGCTGCAAAGTAGGTATTTCAAGCGAGGTTGTTTAAGAAGTCGGTTGGTGAAATCCGATGCCAAAGTTGAAAGTCATGCCCCATGGATAGCCGGCATCTTGAAAGGTGAACTCTTGATGCGACGGTGGCGGAGTAGTAGTATCCTCTGAAGTCATTGCTTGGTTTTGTTGCTCGATCTTGCTTGTTGACTTTCTTGTTGACAATGAGTTGACCAAAGATGTGAGTCTCTCCACCTCTTCTTGTAGTGTTGTTCTTTACTACAGTTCAACATTCTCTTGTTGAAAAACTCTAAGATCACGACGACGATCTTTTCCTATCTGTTGAAGCTGTTCATTGTTCAAGTATCAGACTCTAGACAACAGATTTAAATGCAAAGTATGATGCATGATTATGATTGTAAAGAAAGATTTCCAAAGAATTTATGCTAAAAAGAGATATTTCTGGCAAATATTTGGATGGAAAACACACATTTATTGATTATTGAAAGAAGATTACAACAATATTGTTTTTTGGAGCATTGCTCACACAAATGATAAAATAAATGATAAGATTACAAACTAAATTAAACTAATTAAATGTCTTCGTCGGATGAAGATCCAAAGGTTTGATGTAGCTTCAACTTCAGGATTTCCTTCCCATAGTGAGCTTTTAGTCCAGCTTTCTCGGCTTTTAGCTTGCTAATGACTTTCTTCCACTCGTCGGGAGCGGGATCGCTGGTTGTCATTTCCTCAAGCTTTCTTTTCCTTTCTTTGGCGTATCTACGGATTGCGTTATCTTTCGTGACGAATCTTCTCATCCTTCTCCATGAGCCATTCATCTTGGAAATAAAGCGTCTTTTCATGATCTTTGACTTGCTTCTTGAGCTTTTCATTCTCAAGATTAGTCTTAAGGAACTTGTTTTCCAAAGCCTCTTTTTCAAACCTTATTTTGGCCAAAGCTTCTTGGAATTCTCCCATAGTCTCGACGGGAAAAATTGTTAATTTGGAAGAGGTTGAGAACATGGGTTCTTCATAAGCATAAGGCATTCGAAATTCCTTTGCTCTTTTCTTTACCAAAGTGTAGGTTTCCATGGCTACACAATTCTTTGCCTTCCCTTTTTCTTTCTTTCGGATGTGATGCCAAGCTCTGATCATTCTAGCCTTCAATCCTTGGGAATCTTCTCCTTCGTGATAGAAATAACTCTCTACTGTAAAACCAAGAGGTTTACTAGAGTTTGCGTATCCGAGTTGACGTCTCGCCAAGAATGGGTTGTAGTTGATTCCTCCTTTCGTACCAATGAGTGCGTTGGCAAATTCTCCACGACTCTCAATGATTTACATCTCATTATGCGCCAAGGTATACCAATGGATATAAATCGTTTGTAAGAGACATGAGTCTTCTTGACCAATGCCACTCGTCTTTGTTTCGCGGAATATAGGAGATTTAGGCAAGTGTGAGGTAATCCATTTGAAAAGCAGTACACAACACACGATAGTTCCGTCTCCTTGGCGATTCCTATGATGAATGGAGCGTCGTGTCACCAAGTAGAGTGGGAGCAGGTTTCCAATTAGAAAGATCCTTATGGCGTTAATATCAACGAAATTTGGGACATTGGGAAACAACACCAATCCATAGAGGAGTAAAGCTAAAATAGCTTGAAGGCTACCATACTACAGAGAATTTGAGAGCCTTCTCCATTAGGAACTTTGAAGTTAGTCCTAAGAGTTTTCCTCGGTAGTTAGGTTTATGTCTATCTCGATTTCTTTAAATGAGTCATCGTTGCAATGGTGGTGACTTAGGAATGGCTTCAAACCATTGAAAGGCACTTTGTCCGATCTTGAGATACCTAGGATATGCGTACTCTTCCAAAGTAGGCGATAGTCGGGGAAAGTGAAACAGATAGGCGGATCATAAAAGCGAACAAAAGTTTTGAGAAGTCCTTCATCAACGTTAGTGTTCGGAAGAGTTAAAAGAGTTCCATAGCATTTTACGAAATCAGGGATCTTCTACCAAAGATGCTAACTCTTTCAACTTTCCTACATCGAAATTCTAAGTATCTCTTGGTGAATCTTCCTCGACATCCATCACTCTAACCTAAAATATTTTACAAAAAATCTCTAAATTCTTTGGAAATGGGAAGAGAAATGAAGTTTTTTGAATGAATGAATGCATGAATCACGGCAAACATGGTTAGTAGTTATACACACGGTCAAGCGTTCGGTCACGAGCATGAAGCCAGCGATAAGAATCAACGTGGTTAAGTTCTAAGGGCTTATTCATACGTGAAGCGGGTTCTCGATGTCTGAGCTCAACACTCCTCTTTGAAATATTATCGGTTGTTGAATACTCGATGGTCCAATAATATTTTCAAGAGAAACTACTTTGATCGTAGTCTCGCATGACAATTACTCTAGGCTTACACCGAATAATCTACACTACATCCTAAATGGCGGGATGGGTTATGTGTTCTCTGACCCACTCGACCGTAAGTCCTTTGAAAGAAAATGTCTTCGAAATACTTGCTAAACACTAATACCCCAAGACAACCTCCAGAGAGGGATATTAACCCGTAAGTATTGAGACTTCTCACGTATTAATACCCCACCTAGATCTTAAAATGTTTCTTAAATCCGGGTTAGGATTTCTTTCCATCGAGATGAAATCGAAAACACACAATAAAGAAAACAGACATATGCATAATATGCTTATCCCTTTCTTTTCTTTTTGAAAACAAAAAAGCTTGGTGCTCTTGAGCGAGTCACATTTTTTGAAAATCAAAGTTTCAGTACTCCCAGTCGCCATTTTTTTTCGCGTTAAAGGTGGCTAGAGGATTCGAATGTGAATTGATTCTCGGCTCGAAGCGATTTACTCTTTTGATTTGTTTATAAAGATGCATGAGCATCAAGCTTTATTATTTTCAACACAAGAAAGATGATTTAATGATTTATGAAAAGGGAAAGCATTAATACCCTCGATTGATTTTGATATGCGTAACGACTAAGCGCAAACTAGGCGCAACACATTGGGAGATTCGAGTAAGGGGATTGTTATATAAAGGGAATAGATGGAGCACCTAAATATATATAGTTATCTATAACTTTATATATGAATATGTTTGATATGTTTGTGTGTTTTAATTGCTATTTCTATGATTGGGAAAGTTTCTCCTTTGGGATTTTAAGAAGGATAGATTATGTGGGATCCTAGTGTTTGTTATTATTGTGCTCAAAAGATCATGGATCTTACGCATACATATCCCATAGTGGGAATCGAGCATTTGTAGCTCGGATCTACGAGGATCTATGGTTTGGTTGATGAGGGAGAAAGAAATTTGCTCGGCAAGGATGAGACCTTGTGCCTCGTATTCTCAAAGGGATGTTGAGAAAGTCGGCAATCGTAGTTCCACTTATGCTAGTGGAAAGCAGCGGGATGTTAGTAAGAGCAGACAAATGTCATCTTAATGAAAAATGTATCTAATCTATTTCATCACATACATTTTGAAAAGTTTGAATGATTAAAATCTTTCATCGTAAGTTCTGGTGTTTTGCTTGAGTGTACAAGCGTTACCACTTACATGTTTAAGAAAGATGTTTGAAAAGATGATTGAATCTTTTAGCTAAGCATTGGGTGTTTTGCTTGAGTGTACAAGCGTTACCACTTACAATTAAGAGATGTTTTGTTTGAAAAGTTTGAAAAGAGTTTGAAAAGTTTTTGTTGTATGTGATGTGATAGATGAGATACTTCTTCCATAGAGATGATAGATGTCTAAATCTCAAGGAGAAATTGATTGGATTAAAGGGATGCTTTTAAGAAGCCGTGGGTCCTTGTATTGTAAGCCAGAGGAGGCATTCGAGGGTCATCGAGGGTCCTTGTATGAAGCTCGAGAGCTATAGGGTATGGTGGTTTTGTCTTTAAAGGGATTTCAGGAAACCATCCTTTTGGAATTTAAAGCAATTTCACAGGAAATTATACTCTCGGGTTCTATCCTAGCGGGTGATTCTTTGTATTGGAAGCCCAATAGGAGGCTTTTAAGAGATTTCCTATCTCTTTCATTGTATGATGCCCAAGAAGGCTAAACTCAAAGAGGAGTTCTTTTGAGCGAAGCCCAAGAGGAGGCGACTCAGCAGTGTTATCTTATATGAAGCCTAAGCGGAGGCTAAACTCGAGATGAATGAGTTTTCTTATATGAAGCCTAAGAGGAGGCTGAACTACGTAGGAGAGTTATCTTGTATAAAGCCCAAGTGGAGGCTAAACTCATCTTGGGGATGAATTATCTTGTATAAAGCCAGCGGAGGCTAAACTCATCTTTGAGGATGAATTATCTTGTATAAAGCCCAGCGGAGGCTACAAGCATGGGAACCTATTGGTTAGACTAATTGTTATGTTATAATTAGGCAGTTGTATAAACAAGTGCGTGTGTGTGATATGTATTCACGGGGAGTTTATGAAGGAAATATAAACAATGCATGATGTTTATTTACAAAAGTTTATGAAAAATATAAACAAGTGTCTATGAACGAGCGTTTTAAAGCAGCGTAACTTGATAATTTACAAGTTTGAGCGTGTACAAGGAAGTAAGTAAGTACGAGCAGTGTTTATGTCAGACAAAATGGATGTACATAGGAGGTTGGGACTTACACCATAAGGAGGCCCATTGATTTGAAAGCGATTTCACGAGGGAATGCTCCTTTCAATACCAATGGTATTCGGTGTATATACAGACGAAACAAAAACGAACGATCGAATTTTATCTGTGAAAAGTATCTGTATTATGTACAGATAAAGATTTGTATGAATCGGAAGTACATATAAAGTATCTGTGAAGTTTATTTATGAGAAGTTTTGAAAAGAATCGGAAGTCGAAAGTTTGAAAAATTCACCTTTTAAAGTGGTTTTGAAAAGTGTCAAAAGCGTTGTTTTCGGCTCGATTAAAATATAATCAGATGAAAGTTTTTTCTGAAAGTTTTTGCAGAATCATAAAATAGATACATTTATTGACAAGTGTACAAAAAATCACCTCAAAATGAGGAGTTTTGATTGGTTAAAAAAAATGTGAAAGTTTGTGAAAAAATGAAGAAAATATAACAAGTTTTTAAAAAAATGGTCTTGTGGAGAGTTGAACCCATGACCATTGGGGTGGCTACGTGGCAGAGAGAACTAAAGGCGTGCTGGCAACCACTGGGACAAGCTTGCTTTTGTGTTTGTAAACCAAAACACGTGTAAACAAAACATTGGAAAATTTGAATTTTCAAACTCAAGAACACGCGCGCAGGCTTGTTCTTCATTTTTGATTCTTAGATTCCATAATTCATGCTACAATCTTCGTTTCTCAATGAAATTGGATGAAGTAAACATGAAAATTGCTCGATTTTGAACAAGGAATACAATGATGACTGTTAATTGCATTTATTTTTGGTCTAACACATTTGGATTTTCAGAAATCACGAAGAACCCTAGAAACTAAGATTCCAAATTAAATGATGCATAGTTGATGATTTTTCAATTTGTTTGAGGGCTTATGATCGTGTTAGGTGCAGAAAGAGATTGGCCAAGAGTTTTTGCATTTAAATTCAAAGAATCATGATATCCAAGTTCGAGTTCATACCTGTTCAAGTTGAAATCGAAGAAGGTGATTGCGCGTTTCCATAACTTGTTTTATGATTGTTGTAGCATCATCGGCCTATGTAGAAGCTATAGGGATGGTCTGCTTGCTTCGAGCTTGCCTGGATTGTGCTACCCAAGTCCACCTGCACAGTTTGAAAATGGAACTTCGATTTTGATGTTAATCATGTTACAGTTGCTTGCTAATGATTTGGATCATCCCTATGATGTTCAGGGATGATGTTTGGATGCTTGAAACACAAGTTAATCAAGCCTAAGATGAAATTCGAAAGTTATGGCAGTTTTGCAAACATAATGACCATGGCATGTGATTTCTGATTTTCAGCTTTGATCATGTTGTTTTTAAGTTTTAAACAAGTTTGATATTGATTATGGAATGTGTTTGACACCAATTTGACCAAAGTTTCTCATCAATTTTCAAAAATGCAAGTTTTGGCAATTTGAACTATGTTTCTTGATTTTGAAGAAAGAAGAGAGAAAGCATAACTTTGCATTGCTTTGGTGTCTTTTTGAACTTGAAATGATGCTCTATTTATAGGCCAATATCTCTGAAATGTTAGGCACAAGTACATGGCTTTTGGTAAATCAAAGATAACTTAAAGGGTAAGAAAGGCATTTTGCAAAAGGAAAAAGGAAGCTTCCTCTTTTTACCATGTGTTATTTTTCCAACTTGATCCAATCCTTCAATTATTACCTCTAGCTTATATTTATCAGTTATAATCCTCAAATGGCAAGGTGTCATTGCTTCTAGATGAAGAAATCAAGAAATGACCTATAATTTGAAGTTTTGACCTTAAAAAACCATGTTCATAGAGCCTTATGTTTCAATTTCAAAAGTATAGCTAGACTCCATGGATTTAATATTTCTTGGACATTTTGGAAAGCTTGTTTCAAGAGCTACAACTTTCATGTTTTGAGTTTTTTCCAATTCAAAATGGAACTAGGTGAAAAAATGGCATGAAGTTTGGAAAAATAAGAAATTTTAACATAGAAATTTTTCTAGGTGTTGAAACTTTGACTTTGTTGACTTTTCAAATTCTTTGATTTTTATGATCATGATGGATCATTTGAAGTATTTTGATGTTGGAAAAGTTTTGTTTTGAAAAATTTGACCAAAAGTCAAAGTTTGACTTTTGTCGGAGTGAAATTTCATCGGATGTTTACGAAATTGGTGATGAAGTCGTGAACTTCGTGATGTTTTGAATCCAGAAATTAGGTCAAGATGTTGTATCTAAGATATAATGACCAATCTCTATCCAAAAAAGTCATTTCTTGTTCAAAAAGTCAGAGAATACTCATGCTCGATCAAAACCCTAATTGGTCGATCCTCGATTGATCAATGAGAAAAATTGGAAATCTGATGATCAGAGGTTGATGATTTGATCAAGATAGATCAAATGAAGTGAGTAAAAGTCAAACCCTAATTGGTTGCCTCTTGAATCAGATGAAAATCTGATGAAACCCTAATTTTGACCTGTGAATGCTACACCCGATTAATGCTGTCTGAACTGTTAGTTATGCAATGATGCAAATGTAAGGTGGTATATTAGGTCAAAAATTGGGGTATGACAATACCTTGGTATGTTTTGACTTTTATGCCTATTGTATATATGTGTGTTATCCATATATTTTGAGTTACCTGATCTACCATTGCGGTGGAAGCAAGATTGGTATCTTTATGGCGTTTCCCACTTGGTAACTCACCTGCATGATTGGTGATGGGGTTGTGATGCCACTTAGGAAATATTACAGCGGTAACCCTTCTCAGATAGAATTCCATGTAGGAATGATTCGGATTCATCGTGTGATGTGCTTGTGCAAGTCTCTCGACATATATGCACCCGCGTGCTCACCGAGGGTACGCGACAGAGGTAGCCTAGATAGATGGCTATAACTCCTTGATTCCTCACATATTGATGTGTTGTTACCCCATTGGTTAGTCATGGGACTTTCGGTGGTGGCGTTATCCCTTGTTTGTAGTTGCACCTAACCATGAGACAAGACCCGGATCCTCGGTGGATTCGTTATGATGCACGTACCTTGTAGAACCAAGCGAAGCCCCTAAGATAGGGAGGCTGACTGAGATTTAGTAATCTCACCTTATTCCAATTATTATTTTTCAAGTTCTTCGAGGCAGGATCGTGGCAAGGGTAAGATGGCTTAGCTTGTGACAATGTTTCTTAGCGGTGATTCTTATCTCCTTTATCTTTCCGCTTATGTATTTTGGATGATGTATTAGTAACTCTGGATTTGTATCATTTTGGCCATGACTATTTCGACGAAAGTTTGTAATTGTACTAATATTCTCCTTTATTTCCGCTGCTTATGTATGAATTCAATTACCATTTTAATGTTATTCACGTATTATCCTAGGAATGATATGTGGGGTGTTTCAGTTGGTATCAGAGCAGGTCAATTCTCGGCTTCACCATGAAACATCATAAGTCAACACAAGTATGCCTCATATGTGTAATTGTCGGCATGATTCCTTAGGTTCTACTTATGGAATTGAGCCTGATCAACTTAATTTTATATATAGGACAAATAAGAAGATAGCTGAAAGACGCAGAGGTCCCAGAAGGCTCAGTACTAGGTGCATAGAACCAGAAACTTCAGCTGATAATGCAAATGTGCCCTGGATGTAGATGATGCAGCAAATGTAACAGCAAAATCAAATGATGATGCAGGGGATGCAAGGACAACAACAGCAACAACAACCAGCTACTCTTGCTCATCTTCCTCAAGCTCCAGTGGGACCATATTTTTGTGCCTTTTTTAGTATGAACCCTCTAGAGTTCGCGGGTGGTTTAGACCATGTTGTAGCTCATGATTGGCTCTATGGCATGGAGCGAGTATTCCAGGCCATTCAATGCACGAAAGAAGATAAGGTGATGTTTTCTGCCCAGAAGTTGAAGAGTGCGGCTAGTAGGTGGTGGTATACTGCATCTACTTACTTCACCTCCCAGGCGATACCAAAAGATTGGCAGCACTTCAAAACCGCTTTTCTGGAGAAGTACTTCCCTAACAACATTTATGCTTAGAAGGAGCGTGAATTCCAACTCTTCAAGCAAGGCAACCTATCTATTTCCGAATATGCTGAGAAATTTGGAGATATGGCTGCCTACTCGTCAAGCTATTTATGCTCCAGATGAGATGTGGAAGATTGATCAGTTTCTATTTGGGCTGAATGCGGATATTGCTCACAATGTGTCTCAGAGAGAGTTTACTGCCTATGCCGAATGCGTAAGACAATGTTATGTAGATGAGAATAGTATGAACAGGGTCAAGGAAGAGAGAGATCAGAATTGGCCAGTGCAGAGGGAACAAGGAAAACCAAGTCAATAGTTGAGGCCTTGCAACTCTCTTCCAGTGGGAAAGCAATCCTTTGGAAATCGTACAACACAACCTCTCTGGTGTAACAAGTGTAGAAGCAAGCATCATGTCAACTGTAGGGGTGGTCCAGTGAAGTTTTATAAATATGGACAGGAAGGCCAGCTCAAGCCTAATTGCCCTATGCCAGATGTTCCTGAGAGGACTGCAGACCGAGTTTATACCTAGGATGCTAGGAAGGCTCAAGGAAACACGAGTCTTGTTGCTGGTACGTGTTATGTTAATAATCAGCCTTTATTTATGCTTGTAGATTATGGAGCGATGCATTCCTTTATTTCTAATTCTTGTGCGCGTCGGCTTGGATTTGAAGCCACTACTTTCCCTAATCCTATGATGATATCGTCTGCTACGAATGATGTAGTTAAAGCTTTGAGAATTTGTAGAGATTGTTCAGTCACCTTCAATAACCGAAACTTCTTGATTAATCTTATTTGTTTACCTCTTAAGAAGATCGATGTGGTATTGGGTATGGACTGGTTATCAGCTAACTCTATATACATTGGTTGTAAAGAAAAGGCTATTTTTATCCCCGCTGAGGAGACTACTCCTGTTGATGCAATTGGAAATTTGATTGAAGGTACAATTAACTTGATCAATTTCCTTTATGTTCAGGAGAAGTCCTTTATTTTGGCTCTTACTGTGGATTCCGCAAATGAGAAGAGTGTGTCGGATATTACTATTGTGTGTGAATTTCCTGATGTATTTCCTAAGGATGTCACTTCTCTTCATCCAGAGAGGGAAGTGGAGTTCTCTATTGATCTTGTTCCTGGAACTGCTCCAGTCTCTATTCCTCTGTACCAAATGTCTCTTATAGAGTTGAGAGAATTGAAAAGTCAATTAGAAGAGTTGCTGGCAAAGCATTTTGTTTGACCTAGTGTCTCTCCATGGTGTGTTCTTGTTTTATTGGTCAAGAAGAAGGATGGTAGTATGCGGTTGTGTATTGACTATCGTTAGTTGAATAAGGTGACCATAAAGAACAAGTATCCTCTACCACGAATTGATAACCTCCTGGATCAATTGAAAGGAGCCTGCGTGTTCTCGAAGATTGACCTCAAGTCAGGGTATCATTAAATTCAGGTCAAGAGTTCAGATGTGTCGAAGACCGCGTTGAGAACGCGATATGGAAATTATGAATTTTTGGTTATGCCATTTAGAGTGACCAATGTTCTTGATGTCTTTATGGATTATATGAACCGCGTGTTCCAACCATATCTAGACCGTTTCGTAGTGATATTCATAGATGACATCTTGATTTATTCCCAGACAATGGAAGAACATGTGGAGCACTTGAGGATTGTATTGTCGGTTCTTCGTAAAAAACAATTGTTTGCGAAGCTTAATAAGTGTGAGTTCTAGATGTCTGAAGTGAAATTCCTTGGACATGTTATTTTCGGTGGTGGTGTAGTAGTAGATCCATCCAAAGTAGAAGCGATGATAAATTAGGAACGTCCCAAGAATGCAACCGAAGTCCGAAATTTCCTTGGTCTAGCGGGTTTCTATCGGAGGTTCATAATGGGATTTTCTAAATTGGCATTACCTATGACGAGACTCACAAGGAAGGAAGTTTCTTTTGATTGGGATTCAGAGTGCGAGCATAGTTTTCAAAAATTAAAGAAGAAGTTAACTACTGCTCCAGTATTGATAATCCCAGATCCAGAAAAGTCCTATGAAGTATTTTGTGATGCCTCTAAGAAGGGTTTAGGCGGTGTATTGATTCAAGACGGTCAAGTTGTGGCATATCAATCTCGATAGTTAAGACCTCATGAGGAGAATTATCCTACCCACGATCTTGAACTTGCTACCATTGTGTTCGCACTCAAGGTGTAGCAACATTATTTATATGGAGTTAATTTTGAGATGTTTAGCGATCATAAAAGCCTGAAGTACCTTTTTGACCAGAAAGAACTCAATATGCGCCAGAGAAGGTGGATGGAGTACCTTAAGGATTATGACTTTGATTTGAAATATCACCTTGGTAAAGCTAATAAAGTTGCGGATGCTCTAAGTAGGAAAGAGATTCGAGTTTCTGAGTTAATGGTGTTAGAATTTAATCTCTTGGAGAAGTTTAGAAATCTCAATTTGCAATTTGAATGGGTACCCACCGGTGTACTGATTAATAATCTGAATGTAGAGAGTGTATTGCGAGAAAGGATCCGTCAGACGCAGGATAGCGATGCAGAGTTGCAAAATTAGGAGAGATTTCCAGAATTCTCTCGAGCGTCCGATGGAGTTATCATGTTTGGGCAACGTGTGTGTGTACATAACAATGAAACGTTGAAGAGGATAATTTTGGACGAAGCCCGCATGAGAAAATTCACCATTCATTCTAGATCGACCAAGATGTATCAAGACTTGAAGAAGAGTTTTTGGTGGCCAGGTATGAAGAAGGATGTTGCTTGTTACGTGGAACAATTAGTGTGTGTCAACAAGTGAAAATAGAACACCAGAGACCCGGTGGTATATTGTAACCGTTAGATGTTCCTATATGGAAATGGGACAGCATATCCATGGATTTCATTATTGGACTACCTCGTGTTTTGAGTGGTCATGATTCCATTTGGGTGATTGTAGATCGACTGACAAAGTCTGCACATTTCTTACCTGTGAAAACCACTCACAAAGTGCCTCACCTAGCCCTACTCTTTATAGCAGAAATTGTAAGGTTGCATGGTGTGTCGTCTAGTATTGTGTCGGATGGAGATCCAAAGTTCACTTCTCAATTTTGGAGAGCATTTCATCGAGAAATGGGGACGGAGTTGAATTTGAGTACTTCTAACCATCCTCAAACTAACAGACAGACTGAGAGAACCATCCAGACAATCGAAGATATGTTGAGGGCTTGCATCCTTGAAAGTGGTGGAAGTTTGAAGGATCACTTGCCATTGATAGAATTTGCGTACAACAACAGTTACCACTCAAGTATTGGTATGGAACCATTGATAACGAGAAAACGTATCGTATAATTGCTATGTTTTTAGCCCGTTTTCATATTGCATTAATCCATTTAACTCCCGATTGTTCCGAGTTTTTTTCTCTTTTCACAGGTACAACATGTCTCAAGACAAATTAGCAGAAAAAATATCATATGAAGAAAGTCAACATGAAAACCCAGAAGAAAGGAACAATGCTGCAAAATTCTGCAGTTTTTGATGCTGTGACGGTCATCACACACCACTTACGCTCGTAACGCGCTGTTTAGCGTCTTATGCCCATCACCTTGTTGTTACGACTGTAACGCGCTTATTACTTGAAGAATGCCCGTAACACACTTGTGGCAACCGTAACACGCTAAATCTAACTTTATGAAGAACATGGAAATGTGGGCAACAAAAAGGAAGGAGTCTTCAGATACTCCTATAATCTCTCAACCTCAACAACGCCAGTCTTCCTGGTTTTTCTCAAAAGCTCAAATGCAAAGCCCACGTTGTTAATTTTCAACTGTCAATTTCTCATCTATAAATAGCAGAGGCTTCGATGAAGAAGAGACAGAGTTTATCTTAGAAATTTCTTGCGGAAACTCTGCCGATTTTACGAACCAATTCCCAGTTTTTATTTTTTTTCTGCTATTCTTGCTTTTACTTCCTTTTACCATTTAATAGCCATTTCCTACATTAGGAAATTGCTATTTTAGTTAGGATTTGTTTTTAGCCCCAGATTTCGTTTCTAATTTCGATTCCGAAGGTTCCAATCATGCCGACTCGTGGAAGAGGGAGCGTGAGGAATAATATTGTTATTCAAGTTTTAATCGCATTTAATTTTAAGTACAATTTGTTTATGTTAAATTACTGTTATTTATTTATGATGAATGTTATACTGCTTTCCAATTATATTTTCTGTGTGTTTGTTTCAAATACCATGTCTAGCTAAACTTCCAAAGTCGGTATGTTATAACAGTGACTGAATGGATTAAATTGTTCCTAAGCTAAAATCCAAATTAACTTAATTTCTGGCTATGAATTTTTATAATTAAAATCAATCTTTTTGTTACGAGAGTAAGAAAAGTAGAATAGGTTAGGATCAAGAACACGAGAGTGTGAGGTTTTAACCGGATAGCTAAAGTTAGGCATTCGATTTAAATACACGAGGCGCTTTAAAGCAATTAGACTTTATTAAGTTTTCAAAGAATATTTTCTAAACACTTATGGGCTAGCGAGAGCAGGCATAGGGCTTTAGGAGTATAATCCGAGATAAGACCATGAGAGTGTGAGTTGAGGGTTTTTAAACTGATAATTTCTACATAACCATTTAAGTGAAACATCTTTATACGCTTAGGTTCACTATATTACATACCGACCGCTTTATTATTATTTCCTTAATTCAATTTAGTTTTCCTCTACTTTAACTTCTAAAAACCAAACGTGACAATATTCGCCTTAGCTAAACTAGCAAACCTTTATAGCACTAGAGTGATTACAAAGTCCCTGTGGGTTCGACATCTTTTTATTACTACCTTGATAGGTTGTGCACTTGCAGTTAAGATACCGTTAGACACATTAGGTCGATCACACATCAAGTTTTTGGCGCCGTTGCCGGGGACTTTGATTTAGTCACTAGTGCACTCATAAAGTAGCATTGTCTAGACTAAGGAAACTATTTATTTTTCCCTCTGTTGTATGCCAAATACTCGCTCCCGGAGCGAGCCTTTGCATCTACAAATCAACGATATCGAGCGTTATCTCAGAGTAAGACGCCGGATTCAAGAATACCGTGATCTCAACAATCTTCCTCCGACTAAGCTTCCTGATAACTCAATCCCTGGGTTAATTCAAGAATCAAAGATGGCTGACGCACCAACTCCACCTCGTCTTCTCAAGGATTACGCAGTTCCTTCTCAAGCGAAACCTCACAACAGCATTGCTGCTCCTGCTATCGCTCGAAACGATTTCGAGCTGAAACCTTCGCTTCTTTCCATTGTTCGTGAGACCAATTTCTGGATCTCCTCACGACGACCCAACACATCATCGGTGTTTGTGCGATCTGAGACACTATAAAAGTGAATGGTGTAAACCCTGAGGCGATACAATTGCGCCTATTTCCTTTTTCTTTAAGAGACAGAGCTCGCGTATGGCTCCAATCTCTTCCTTCGAACTCAATCACCACATGGGATGAGTTGAATAAGGTCTTTTTGGCTAGATATTTCCCACTGAGCAAAACTGCTATGCTTAGAGCCAACATCAATAGTTTCAGACAAAAAGATAACGAATCACTTTTCGAAGCGTGGGAACACTATAAGGACATGATTAGACTCTGTCCTCATCATGGTTTAGAAGAATGGTTGATCATTCATATGTTCTATAACAGTCTCTTGTACAACACAAGATTGACTATAGACGCTACTGCTGGTGGCGCACTGATGGATAAACCGTATGCCGAAGCAAATCAACTTATCAAAAGCATGGCTCAGAACCATTATCAATGGGGAAGTGAATAATCTGGATCAAGTCAACGCTAAAGTGGAAGCCCTTACCCAAAAGCTAAAAAATCTTACCACCGCTCCCGCAGCTACCGTAGCTGCAGTAGCTCAAACTTGCGATCTATGTGGTCTTCAATCACATCCTGCTCCAGAATGCCCACTTCTAATGGGAGTTCCAGCTGAACAAGCGAATTACGTACAGGGAAACC
Organism: Vicia sativa; assembly: GCA_021764765.1. Taxonomy (NCBI): domain Eukaryota; kingdom Viridiplantae; phylum Streptophyta; class Magnoliopsida; order Fabales; family Fabaceae; genus Vicia; species Vicia sativa. The sequence goes on along the minus strand of CM038797.1, from coordinate 106,414,999 downwards.
CTTATAGTAATACCTATAACCCTGGTTGGAAGAATCATCCGAATTTTTTGTATAAAAGCAACAATGCGTTATACGCACCTGGACAAGCTCCTGCCACACCACCTGGTTATCCAAAAGCTATCCCAAATCATCCTAACAATGGACCTAATACATCCAATGTCCCTAGGAAATCTAATCTTGAAATCATGATAGAACACTTCATTGCTTCTAAATCTCAAACTAACAAAGATGTTCTAAATTTGAATTTACATACTAATGAGCAGATTAAACAAATATCTAGTAAAGTTGACGCTTTAGCTACCCATAATAAGATGCTTGAAACTCAAATTTCATAGGTAGCTCAACAACAAGCACCTACTGCTGCCCAGCTGGAATTTTCCCTGGTCAACCACAACCTAACCCAAAAGGACATGCCAATGTTGTGATACTGACAAGTGGAAAAGAACTTGACGGACCTGTTGATCCAAGACTCGAAAATCCAGCCATGTACCAAAAGCAGAAGAAGCCAATTGAAAACGCTAATGAACCAAAAGAAAACGAAAACGAAAACCAAGAGGTAGTGGAGAAAGAGAAGCCTTATGTGCCTCCACCACCTTATAAACCGCCGATTTCGTACCCTCAGAGATTAACCAATTCCAAAATGATGGGCCAATTCAAGAAATTCGTTGAACTTCTGAAACAACTGAATATCACAATACCGTTTACAGAAGCTATCACTCAGATGCCCTCGTATGCTAAATTTCTCAAGGAAATCCTATCTAACAAGAAAAAGATAGAAGACAACGGAACAGTTACACTTACTGCTGAGTGTAGCGCTATTATTCAAAACGATATGCCCCCTAAGTTAAAAGATCCAGGTAGTTTCTCTATACCTTGTAACATTGGAAAGTTTGTCATAGACAAAGCTCTATGCGACTTGGGAGCAAGTATCAGTGTCATGCCCCTATCTATTTGCAAAAAGCTGGAGATGGGAGAACTTAGACCCACAAAAATGTCCGTTCAATTAGCTGACCGATCAGTTAAATACCACAGGTATCTTTGAAAGCGTTTGATTAGAATAGGTCAATTCTATATCCCGGCCGATTTCATAATCATGGACATTACCGAGGACTCAGTTACCCCTATCATATTAGGAAGACCCTTCCTAGCCACAGTTGGAGCTATAATTGACATAAAGAAGGGCAGACTAACATTCGAAGTTGGAGAGGAAAAAGTGGAATTCATCCTCACTCAATTCTTACAAGCGCCAGCCATGAATGACACATGTTATCTAATCGACGTTATAGATGAGTGCGTAAGAGAGATGGAAGCAGAGCAGACCACATACTCTAAAATAATGAAAATCCAAACCCCTCTGATATTCGAAGACGACAATTGGCGTGAACCATATCAAGATGATAGTCTAAGCAAAAGTCTAGCACTTACACCTGATCATATTCCATGTCCAAAGAAACCGGGTTTAGAATTAAAAACCTTACCCAAAAACCTAAGATACGAATTCCTAGATACCGAATGTACGCGACCAGTAATAGTAAATTCCATTTTAGGAACGCTCAAAACTAAGAAACTTTTAGACGTCCTAAGGAAGTACCCGAATGCATTAGGTTATAACATATCCTATTTGAAAGGAATATGTCATTCAATTTGTATGCATCGTATTATGCTAGAAGAAGATTGCAAAACCTCTAGAGAACCTCAAAGAAGGATTAACCCAATCCTTAGCACTGTACAGAGACGAAATTAAGAAGCTATTGGAAGCTGGAATCATATATCCAATCTCCGACAGTAAATGGGTCAGCCCATTACACGTCGTACCGAAGAAAGGAGGTATCACTGTTGTGAAGAACGCAAAAGGCTAATCGATAACACAAAGAGTGGTTAATGGGCACAGAGTGTGCATTGATTATAGAAAACTAAACAAAGCTACTCGAAAAGACCATTTTCCTTTACCCTTCATAGATCAAATGTTAGAACGATTAGTCAAACATTTCTACTTCTACTATCTAGATGGTTATTCCGGATTTTTCCAAATTCCTATTCACCCTGATGATCAAGAGAAGACTACATTCACGTGTCCCTATGGAACGTTCGCTTATAGATGAATGCCCTTTAGATTGTGCAATGCCCTAGTAACCTTTCAACGATGTATGATGTCAATCTTTGTAGATTTCATCGATAACATCATGGAAGTGTTCATGGACGACTTCTCTGTGTGCGGGAAAAGTTTTGAAGGATGATGAAGCAACTCGATTTTCAAAAATCTTTTAATTCTCGAAAACTAGTGAAATCGCCACCTAATTTTATTTGTTCTAAAAAGAACGGGAAAATATAGATAAAACCCAAAACAAGCGGATAAGGCGGTCTACGTGACCAAAAAGTGGGATCAGGAGTCGGTTATGTAAGGGGAAGGTATTAGCACCCCTTGCATCCATCGTACTCGATGGGACCCATTTAATTCTACGCTTTTGTGTGTGTGTTTACTAAGTTATGAATACCAAAAGGAAAAAGAAATTGTTTGTTATTATTTTGAGTTTGGCACGGTTTCGGAACCGTGTGCCTACATATTCCCTTGTGCAATGGGAAAGTCAAAACTCTGTAGTTCCTCTTAAAAAGGTTTTAAGTTTGTTGTATTGATTTTATAAGAAAAACCGTACATTTAGACATTTCAAATACTTTGAACTAGGACTTGTTTTGTTTGTTTGAAAAGCTTAAGTCCTCGTTCGTGTTTTGAGATGACTATTGCACACTCTTTATCGGAAAAGAGTTTTTATGATCGCGTATGAGCGATAAAAGAATTTGAGTGAGTTGAATTGTTTTTTATGTGGGTGAAAAGTACCGAACCATAAGTCTAGCATCCTATGATTCAAATACTAGAAACAAGATGAACTCAATGTTCAACGAGTCGTCTATCATCCCAAAAGTTTTTCTTTTATGAAAGGGTGAAGTGAAACAAGGTTCATGTTATCAAGAATCTTTAAGTAGTTAGTCTAGCATCCAACGACTTAAAGATTCGAAGTTCATTTTTTTTTGCAAGTGTTTAAACAATTAGTCTAGCATCCAACGGCTTAAACACTTGAGTTTTATTTACGAAAGAATTTAGAAAATGCACTCGACGTTGGATCGAGGTTTGTAATTTAATTATGAAAGTGTTTTGGAGATACGGGTTATAGTTAATTAGGCATGTGGACTAAAGTGTGATAATGAAAATGAGCGATTAATTACATACAAGCATTAAATAAAGCGAGTAAATAAATTAAAAGCCCGTACAAGGTGGCTTGCACGAATAAATAAACGATTCATACTGTGTAGGTGCATGCATGAAATAAATTTAATCGACTAATTAAACGAAACTTAATCAAGTAATTAGTTTAATAAAATTAATTAGGTAGACTAATTAATTTTAAATAACCTAATTAGATAATTAAATAATGTTTAACTAATTAATTAAAGTTTCATTGTAAGCCCAAGAGTAAGCGTGGTGTGTGCACAAATGTGTGGCCGTTGTGACGCTTCAAAGCTTTGTCAACTCATGGTAAAAAATGGCTCGCACGAGTATTAGTTTGAAAATGTTTTTGGTTTGTGCTTTGTGAATAATTTAAATGATAAAGCGATAATATTTACTAACTATTACAACAGGTGGGGAATGGGGGTACAAATTTACAAATGAGGGATATTACGAGGGAAAAGAAAATACTAAAAAATTCCTAATAATAAAAATAAAAATAAAAAAATTAACTAACACTACTATTACTATTTTTTTGTATTTTTGGGATATATATAAATATTTTATGAATTAGGAATAATAGTAGTAACTATGGGTTAAGAAAATAATAGTTTTTTTTAATAATAATGATACTAATTATAATCATATATGTTAGTAATAAAATAAATAATGGTGATAGTAATAATATGATAGTTATAATAATAAAAATTATTACGTAATAATAATAAAAATAAAAATTAACTAAGTAATAATATAATATAATAGCAGTTAGCAGTAATAGTATTAATAATAATAGTTATTATATAATATTAATCCTAATTATACTAACTAAACTAATTAAAAGAAAGAAAAAGAAGAATACGAACACCTATGTTTCCTCTCTCGCTCTCTCTTCGCGAACCCTCATGCTCTCTCGCTCTGAATCGTCCGGCGAAGAAGATTGGCCGTGACGGTTACCGCCGCCTCTCCCTTTACCTCGATCGTTGGTTGCATGTTTGGCCGTGACGAAAACGATGGCGATGATGGCGGAATCACCGTGACAGCGGGTTGCTTGGTTCTTACCCGTTTGGCTCGTCTTCTTCTTCTGATTCGTTCTTTGGTTTGATTCTTGCAGGAACTTGACCGAAATTGAAAAGGGGGTTTGGAAACCTAACGGTTCTTGTTGCTACGGCGGCGATGATGGTACGGCGACGATGATGGTACGGCGGAGACGCCGCTTCTGAGTCCAAACCGGTGAGATTATTCTGATACTTCTTTTCCTCTCTTCTCTCTCTCTGAAGGGTCGTGGGTTAGGGAAGATGATGAGTAACTGTTAGGGTTTCTAGGTTCTGTTTGGATGGGATTTATCTGTTTGGTTTATGATATTTTGTGTTTGTAACGATACGTGTTCTGGGTGTTTTTGGAACTGTTTTGTTGGTTCTGGTTTGGTATTTTCTGGAACAGGTTCTTGTTTTCTTTTGGCACCGATCCTCTCTTTTGAACAATCTTGCTGCCTGGGTTGGGATTATCTTTGAACAGATGCCCTTGATTTTCTCTTGCTGGTTTATGCTAAGAACAGATGCATTCTCTTTGGTTTTGGTTTTGGTTTCTTGAGGTTTTTTGAACTGGTATCTTTTTTTGAACAGAGGCCTCTCACTCTTTTTAACAGATATGGTATCAACCTCTTCCTGAACAACAGGACTGCTAGCTTTTTAACTTAGAACAGATACTCCTCTTTTTTCAAAATGGTTTTGGGATTGGTATCTATATTGAACATATATTATCCTTGGTCTCTTGAGTCCTCTCTTTTCTGCTGCTACCTTGTCCCTGTTGCTTGCACTAGTTGCTATAACATATTGTGTTGTCGCTTTCTATACTGCTTTCTCTGTCATTACATACTGCTGCTGCTTGGGTAAAAACCATTCACATTCTGTTGATAACCAAGTAATTGGGTAAAAAAAAATATCACTCTCTCTTGCTGCCTGTTTCTGTTTGCTGATGTATGTTACCTGCTGCAATATGTTGACCTCCTTTTTCATATATTGGGCTGAACTGAACCTTTTTTGGAGTTATTTGGCAAATTGTTGGGCTGTTGGGCTGTTGGACTGTTGGGAAAAATGATGTTTCTGATTTCCCGCTTTATACCTCCCTTTGTGAACCAACAACGAAAGTTGTTGTGATTTGCAAAGGAAGTAACGGTAGTGGCCGATGAAGGAACTCGGTTCCGAGGCTTTTGAAACAATTAACCTTATAAACCTGATTCCCTAACACAACCCTCATGATGAGTCTGAAAAGAAATAAGTCTTTTGGTTTTCGTATGAAATTTACTTTTTGTAACTGCTAATTATGTTTCTTTTGTTGTTTCAGGTGGCGGACGGATAACATAGTACAGCGAAAGGCAGCGGATGACGAGAATTCGGAGGAATTGAATCGATAGCATTAGGATAGAATTAAGAACTTTTGTACTTGTAAAACAAATTGGAATCTTGAGCGAAATTTACGAATTCAAACTAATTCAATTCTTCTGGCGAAATTCATATTCTAACTTAAATATTTTGCAACATCACCTTGATATTTAAAATATTCAAATCCGAATTACAAATCCGATTTCCTCTGGTTATGAGCGAAATTATTTGTAACTTCTCCGCTAAACAAAATCGATGTCAGGAACAAATCTTCATTGGGTTCAATTCCACAAAGCATATTCTTCCTTTTTTTCACATTGCATTTTAAAATTCCACATTTTGTATTCTTGCTTGAAATATCAATGAGCCCTTGTAATTCCATTATTGGAAAAATCAAACACCAATAAGCGGTATTTTCATTCACGAATTCAAATAATCCGAGTAAAAAATTCCTTCTAAAATTAAATTCTCAAATAACTAATTATTTTTTGAATTCAATTTCCAAACAAATAATCCTTTTTCGGACCCATAATTCCAGATAACCTCTTGCGCGAGAAAAACTCGAAATCGTTCGGAACCATTTTGAATATAAAACGAACTGGTTAAAACTTTTCCATGTAAAATTCTCGGTAAGAATTCCTCTGAAATCATTACAAGCAAATACATTTTTGGAATTGTCGGGATAAACCGGAGGGTAAATTTTTGGGGTGCGACAGTTGCCCCTATTCAATCATCTTAAACCGGGTGAGTGAGCAAAAACGACAGTTTTCGAACGTTCAAGGTGGAAGAGGATTGAATACTAGAGAACCCCGAAAATTTTCCCTACGTGGAAAACCAATGCCACAAAGAAAGCAGATAACATATCTTGACTACGGGCCAAGAAAAAGCGCTTGAAGAAAACTTGCTATGCATCAGCGGAATGCTTTAACACGATTGCCCAATTATTAGGAGATTTTAACAACAGGGATAACAGTGTACTGAAATGACTTTGACAACAATTTTAATGAAAATGCTATGAGAGAACAAACTTCTCAAGCGAAAAGAAAAACAATATATTGAAAAATTGACATGATTGAGAACTTAACAAAGAGTTCCACGATAACTAAGGAATACACAGACCTTAAACAAAATTGAAAAATTGACATGATTGAGAACTTAACAAAGAGTTCCCTGATAACTAAGGAATACCTGGAGACCTTAAACAAAATTGAAAAATTGACATGATTGAGAACTTAACAAAGAGTTCCCTGATAACTAAGGAATACAGGACCTTAAACAAAATTGAAAAATTGACATGATTGAGAACTTAACAAAGTTCCACGATAACTAAGGAATACACAGGACCTTAAACAAAATTGAAAAATTGACACGATTGAGAACTTAACAAAAGTTCCACGATAACTAAGGAATACACAGACCTTAAACAAAATTGAAAAATTGACATGATTGAGAACTTAACAAAGAGTTCCTTGAAGACACGGTTGAGAACATAACAAAGAGTTCCCTGATTGTTGATTGAGAACTTAACAAAGAGTTCCCTGATAATTAAGGAATACCTGGAGACCTTAACAAAGATATATGGCTAGAACAATATCGGAATTGTTGGTGCACGAAAGCGAGGAGCCATGGCATCTTGAATGTCTTTGACCGTGTAACCTCGAGTTACCAGCGAGCGAAATCGATGGCGCACAGTACAATTCTGCGGGGATAAACAAAACAATATCCAGCACACGTGATATAGATGTTTATGAAGTCGGTAAATCTTGTTTCGACATTTCTGCGATGAGAGATCTTCTTGAACATGTCGGACATGTTGAACAACTTTGAGTTGACAAGATCTTCAATTTGTATGCGAGATAGCTTTACCGTTGATAGAAGAATCAGTTCGTACTGTTGAAAACTTCTAGGGTAATGAGCTTGAATTCGACATTTGTATAGACAATGCATTGTAGCAAGTGGATATGTGGATCAACGTCTGAGTTGGAGAAATATCCTGAGATTGAATAAACATCCCACCGGGTGGATATTTATTTGTTGAGTAGTTGATAACTTCTTGAAATAAACACACGTTTGATGTAATTTTACGAGAACGCTCGAGAGAGCGAAGCGAGAATACTGCAAATAGAAATTGCTGGAAAGATTCTTGTCTGAAAGAAATCTTTGAAAATACCATGAATGATATCGTAGTAATCCTTTCTGAAGGAGACTCACTTGGGAGTAAATTAAGCTTCGCTGGGGAAATTCCATAAGGAAACCGTGTGGAAAATTCGTTGGGGATTCCCGGTTGAATAATTTTGTTGACATTAGAGTCCATCTAAAAGAGACAACTGTTTCGCTGGGGAAGAAATCTCGATTGGAGAAGCCAAGTGAGTAAATTAAGCTTCGCTGGGGAAATTCCGTAAGGAAACCGTGTGGAAAATTCGCTGGGGATTCCCGGTTGAATAATTTTGTTGACATTATAGTCCATCTAAAAGAGACAACTGTTTCGCTGGGGAAGAAATCTCGATTGGAGAAGCCATCAGTTGTTGAGATCCATACAAGTATATAACTTGTGCTTGTACAAAAGAGGATACTTTTGTCGATCGAAATTAATCCTTCAATTTTGATCCTTACGAGGACAATTGCGGTTTGGTTGAAAAACACCAAAACAAATAGTCGAAGCTAATGCATGGGTATGATATGCATGATATGATTTTTCTAATGCACATAGTATATGATTTCACAATCTTTGTTGAGAAGGAAGACATCAGGGAATCAATTGAGCGATCTTGTTGTCATAAGAGTTTCTTGGGGAATCCATTGAGCGATCTTGTTGTCATAAGAGTTCACTTGGGATGATCGATCGCTTCTACAGGAAGAGACTTCACTTGGAGAATTGACACTCTTGTCGATTATACATCACCAGCGTTCACACAGCAGGAGAAATTGAATTGTCGTTTGAGACACGGTCTTTGACACTCGCATTCGACTTTATTCTGAACAGATCCCAAGTCTGGCGGAGGTTTATGCATGAATATGTTGTGATATGACATGAATGGATGAATGAATGGATGAATTATGCGTGAATATACTGGTTGATGTATTGGTTATCAAACTGAATTCCCGACATAGCTGGCTCAGAGGATGGAAGAACATGGCACAATAAGATGATTGACCAAGCTCCGAATATTGAATTGCCGCTGGAAGGGCTGCAATGCTAATTCTTGTAGAAAGAAGAATAGCAAACTCCTGAATTGATCAGATAGTGACGATTAGAGGCGTGCCCCATGCGTGGGAATGCAGCTGCATTTAGATTTTGCACTTAAGAGATATATCGACTTCAGAATCTCAACCTGCCCCGGTCGGTTAGACCTTCTAGAAATCTTTCCTGCAAAGGAGTGCCCCGGCATCCTATATTCTGACGCAATACTTTACTGATCGTCAGTAATTCAAAGGAACCGGATATTCTGATATGGGAATATCATGCCTTGATATGAGCTTTGGGGGTATTTCTGCATCTCAAAATAACCTCCTTAGATTTATCAAATCTTAGAGTGGCAGACTTTGCATAGATGGACGACATGCCCCAGGATGAACATTGGAGAGGCTTCAACGTCTCGAAGTAGTTTCCTCGGATTAAATGAATCTTTTCAGCAAGCTTGCTTTAGAAAGAATCTTGGAGAGAATTCTACGTCTCAAGTTGTTTCCCCAGATTGATTGTATCTGAATAAGTGGCTATGCAAACATAGGGAAGACCTGCTCCAGGACGAGCTTTTAGAGAGACTTCTACATCTCGAAATGCATTTGGTGATTGATTCTTGAAACAAACACTTGCTCCAATTAAGAGAGCTTCGAAGTAACTACTTCAGATCAACAACATGTGAGCCACTAACTTGATGGAATGAAAGCCCTTTTTTTTAGAAGGCTTCAATGTGTCGAAGTTTTTGCCTTGGATTGATTGGAACAAAGCGATTAGTTGAAATGTCCCAATGTAACGACCTTAGAGACTCCCATGTCTCAAAGTGATTGCTTCAAGTTGGTGAAACATGGAGCAGCAGTTGTCCCGAACTAAGCTGCTCTTTTGGGAAAGACTAAATCAACTGCTAATTGTTCTTTAAGGATTTGCCCCCGGATTGGCAGAAATTCGAGGAGCTGTATTTCGATTTGATTGCCCCCAAATTAACAGAATCTTGAGAAGACAACTTGTGATATGCTCAAAGGAGTCCTTAGATGTCCTGCCCCTTGCTACAAATAACTGCTAACTCAGCAGAATAATCAAGTTTCTCTTCTTTGGACAAAGTTAAACTCTTCACTGATGTTCATTATGAGAACTTCTTCAATGTCAAATAATTGTTTTACATGTAGAAGAATGTTTGTTGTGACAATTATAATGCAACATTTATGCGTCTTGAAGTTTTGTATGAAAAACATGACCTTTTTTGTGAGCGAAACACTTTTAGAGTGCAACACTGAAAACTTTCTTTTTGAAAGATAAGACGAGCATATGATACCAACACAGATACTTAACACACACTATAGGGTCGAATGTGCGATCTCTTCGTTATATGCTTTTGAAATTAACCCATGCTTCAATTAGGACTTTTGAGGGTTGTAGCATGGCTGGTTCACGGGTTTTTAGAAAAAGGATTTTAGGCTCAAAATATTTGGTGCCCGCCCATTCTCCGTGATGTTCTTCAGTCCTAAGTTCAACTATCCTAATACGAGCACTCATCTCTCGAGAGGCATTATGATGGTTGAGGAACCAATATAGGGTTTCTTGGACACGACAGTCACTCATATTTTGTCCTTGGTGTCTAACCACACGACTTGTTTCTTGTTGAGAATTTTTCTTTGAAAATGCATTTCGGGATTTTTGCTTTCCCAAATCTTGCCTGACTTTTACCTAAGCGACTTATTACTAAGCTTCGTCTTAGCGGGCTTTTTGTCTTTTTCTATTCATTTTTTGAACAAGTCGTGGATTTATGCCTTTGTCTTATTGTTGGAAGCATTTGTGACTGTCCGAGTCCTTAGGTCGATGAAGGGTAACCGTTGTAGTGTCGTCATCTGTTGACCTTCTGATGTGCGAGAGATAACCAATGGGGTATCATTCTCTTCTAATGCACAGGTTGATAGATGAAGGTTGACTATTGTGGTTCTGACCTTCCTCAACCTTTTGAAGGATAACCATTGTGGTATCTTTTGATGCACACTCTCTTGATGAGTTCTGAACGCTCGATCAGATCAACTGAACACTACCCGCCCCTGGGTTATAAAATGAGGGTTTTTTCTGAATAGAAAAGAAACTCCTACTTCAAGGCTCAAAGGGGTTAACGAGGGTCTATCTCCCTTATAACTCCGATGTTTAGGGATTTGAAACAAGGGCTGTACATCATCAGCCAGATTCTATTCAAGAACATACATTCAGAGATCTAGCGTTTTTTCAATTATCGTCATCCTCCCTCCAATCTTTGCCTAGGCGAAAGGATTGGTAACGTTGGTATCAAAATGCTTGCAAGTCATTTAAAGAGTTACAATGAATGGATTGAGTGACAACGAATGGATTACTTCAAGATAAACATACTCATTGCATTAAGATGAAAACAAACAAGTTTCTACATGCAAACAAAGTTTAAACAATTAAACAAGATACACATGAAAATGCAGTACAAGAAATACAAGATTGTCGTTGTTGAGGAGACTTGAGCTCTGTCTTGACTTGTTGATTCAGGTGAAATTAGTAGGCTTGCGTTCACTTGGTCTGAGGTTTCCATTCACAAGCAGTTCCCTCCTTGAAGAGTCAAGTACTTACAGTCAATCAACTGTTGAACTTTGGCTTTGTAGGCGTTGCAGTCCTCTGTCGAGTGTCCTACTGTTCCATCATGGTATCCACATCGCACGTTATGATCATAACCAAGCGGGAATAAATTTGGTGGTTTAAGAAACTTAGGAACCACCAATGAACTTTGGACCATATATGGCAGAAGTTGACTGTAGGTCACTGGAATTGGATCAAGAGGAGCATTCCTTCTTTCCAGATTATTCCGAGGCACAGTTTGATTTTGAGAGTTCTGACTCTGAAGTTGAGGAAGATCAGACAAAAGTTGTTGATGCAAAGATTTGAAAGACGGTAATGGAGGATAATGAGTTGGTGTTGCAACTGATTTCCCCTTGCTAGAACTTGAGATATCTTTGCTGAAGGTTACCACCTTTTCTGAGGTAATCATTTGGTCTACTTCATCACTATTCTTCAAAGTCTCAACTCCTTCTTGGTAAGCAATTGTCCCAATGAGTTTTCGAAGTCCCTCAAAATTTCTATGATCAGAACTTGCAAGCAAAATGTCTAAGCTCGATCCATTTTGTTTGAAAAACAGGATCTTATCATCAATTAGCTCTTGAACTGTGCATTTGAAGGCCGAACAATTCTCAGTTTCGTGTCCTACAAAGTCAGCATGAAAAGCACATTTAACTTTCTCATCAAACCAAGCTTTGGCAACCCCTGGTACTGGCTTCAATTCCCTTGGTATCACAACACCACTCTGAATCAGGTAAGGTAATAGTTGAGAATACGACATCGGGATTGGCTGAATATCCTGTGGAGCATATCGACGGTAATGCCGATTTGGCTCCTTCTTCTTCGATCGGGGAGTAAGCAATTGTTGTTGTCGAGGAATCTTCGAAGGTGAAGGCCGTGGATGATGCTCAAAAGGATGATTTTGACCTGGAGAGTTTGCTACGTGCGGATGTCCTTGACCCATGGAGACATCAGATGATAGAGCAGCGACCAAACTTGCGGAGATTGGTGTGGTGTTGCACTCTCTTTTCAACACAACTTGCAAGAGATCCATGACCAGACTCATCTGACTCTTCAAGTGCTTAACTTCTGCCTTCAATAGTTCCTGACCACGTTGAAGCTCGTCTATAGCCCTCTAAGACATCCTTGGAGTTCTGAACGTGCGTCGAGTATACAGTTTGATATTTCTGGACAAAAGAGATGAAATGAGTTTTTTTTCTTTTTTCTGATGAAAATGAAACGCATGATAATGCATACAAATGTAATGTAATGGTAATGCATGTAAGAACGCAACATGACGGTAATACATATAAGAATGCCATATGATGGTGATGCATGTAAGAATGCAATGTGATGGTAATGCATGTAAGAATGCAATGTGATGCGATACATATAGATGTTATGCGCAAAATCACATGTAAAGTTAAACAGACAAAGGGTTTAAAAGGACGGTCGGACATGGTTTCGACGTCTACCCACAATTCCCCAAACAAGGTTGGTTCTAATGTTTTTTGGCTAAATGTTTCTCGGAGTCTCGGATCCCCTTTTAAAAATATTATTGCCAAGACAATAGTATTTTCGAAAGTATACTCCAAGAAACGGCTCTTAAAGGGATACTCAAAAACCTTTGAGCGGTTGGTCTCGATTTTGGACATCCTAATACTTAGAGTTGTAGGCCATTTGTCTAGAAATTGCTGCCCCGCACTAGCATACGGTGCAACAATCCCCTTAAAACGACCAACTCTAAGTTGTGGTCTTCACGTCGATCCAAGGAACACAGATGTCCAATGGACCTAAGCTACTCAACCACTTTAAACTTATGTTTCCTAGAAGCCTGGGTATTGGGCTTATCTATGAACCATAATCAATCAATGCCCCAAAATATAGCAACAAGATAGTATAAATATCAAAACGAAAACAAAACACACAAGTGAAGAAATAAATTAGGGTTGACTCGCTTAGTCAAAAATAACTTTAAAAAGAATCCCCAGTGAAGTCGCCAACTGAAGCAACTCGATTTTCAAAAATCTTTTAATTCTCGAAAACTAGTGAAATCGCCACCTAATTTTATTTGTTCTAAAAAGAACGGGAAAATATAGATAAAACCCAAAACAAGCGGATAAGGCGGTCTACGTGACCAAAAAGTGGGATCAGGAGTCGGTTATGTAAGGGGAAGGTATTAGCACCCCTTGCATCCATCGTACTCGATGGGACCCATTTAATTCTACGCTTTTGTGTGTGTGTTTACTAAGTTATGAATACCAAAAGGAAAAAGAAATTGTTTGTTATTATTTTGAGTTTGGCACGGTTTCGGAACCGTGTGCCTACATATTCCCTTGTGCAATGGGAAAGTCAAAACTCTGTAGTTCCTCTTAAAAAGGTTTTAAGTTTGTTGTATTGATTTTATAAGAAAAACCGTACATTTAGACATTTCAAATACTTTGAACTAGGACTTGTTTTGTTTGTTTGAAAAGCTTAAGTCCTCGTTCGTGTTTTGAGATGACTATTGCACACTCTTTATCGGAAAAGAGTTTTTATGATCGCGTATGAGCGATAAAAGAATTTGAGTGAGTTGAATTGTTTTTTATGTGGGTGAAAAGTACCGAACCATAAGTCTAGCATCCTATGATTCAAATACTAGAAACAAGATGAACTCAATGTTCAACGAGTCGTCTATCATCCCAAAAGTTTTTCTTTTATGAAAGGGTGAAGTGAAACAAGGTTCATGTTATCAAGAATCTTTAAGTAGTTAGTCTAGCATCCAACGACTTAAAGATTCGAAGTTCATTTTTTTTTGCAAGTGTTTAAACAATTAGTCTAGCATCCAACGGCTTAAACACTTGAGTTTTATTTACGAAAGAATTTAGAAAATGCACTCGACGTTGGATCGAGGTTTGTAATTTAATTATGAAAGTGTTTTGGAGATACGGGTTATAGTTAATTAGGCATGTGGACTAAAGTGTGATAATGAAAATGAGCGATTAATTACATACAAGCATTAAATAAAGCGAGTAAATAAATTAAAAGCCCGTACAAGGTGGCTTGCACGAATAAATAAACGATTCATACTGTGTAGGTGCATGCATGAAATAAATTTAATCGACTAATTAAACGAAACTTAATCAAGTAATTAGTTTAATAAAATTAATTAGGTAGACTAATTAATTTTAAATAACCTAATTAGATAATTAAATAATGTTTAACTAATTAATTAAAGTTTCATTGTAAGCCCAAGAGTAAGCGTGGTGTGTGCACAAATGTGTGGCCGTTGTGACGCTTCAAAGCTTTGTCAACTCATGGTAAAAAATGGCTCGCACGAGTATTAGTTTGAAAATGTTTTTGGTTTGTGCTTTGTGAATAATTTAAATGATAAAGCGATAATATTTACTAACTATTACAACAGGTGGGGAATGGGGGTACAAATTTACAAATGAGGGATATTACGAGGGAAAAGAAAATACTAAAAAATTCCTAATAATAAAAATAAAAATAAAAAAATTAACTAACACTACTATTACTATTTTTTTGTATTTTTGGGATATATATAAATATTTTATGAATTAGGAATAATAGTAGTAACTATGGGTTAAGAAAATAATAGTTTTTTTTAATAATAATGATACTAATTATAATCATATATGTTAGTAATAAAATAAATAATGGTGATAGTAATAATATGATAGTTATAATAATAAAAATTATTACGTAATAATAATAAAAATAAAAATTAACTAAGTAATAATATAATATAATAGCAGTTAGCAGTAATAGTATTAATAATAATAGTTATTATATAATATTAATCCTAATTATACTAACTAAACTAATTAAAAGAAAGAAAAAGAAGAATACGAACACCTATGTTTCCTCTCTCGCTCTCTCTTCGCGAACCCTCATGCTCTCTCGCTCTGAATCGTCCGGCGAAGAAGATTGGCCGTGACGGTTACCGCCGCCTCTCCCTTTACCTCGATCGTTGGTTGCATGTTTGGCCGTGACGAAAACGATGGCGATGATGGCGGAATCACCGTGACAGCGGGTTGCTTGGTTCTTACCCGTTTGGCTCGTCTTCTTCTTCTGATTCGTTCTTTGGTTTGATTCTTGCAGGAACTTGACCGAAATTGAAAAGGGGGTTTGGAAACCTAACGGTTCTTGTTGCTACTGGCGATGATGGTGGCGGCGATGATGGTCTGGCGAGGCAGCCACGAGTCAAACCGGTGAGATTATTCTGATACTTCTTTTCCTCTCTTCTCTCTCTCTGAAGGGTCGTGGGTTAGGGAAGATGATGAGTAACTGATAGGGTTTCTAGGTTCTGTTTGGATGGGATTTATCTTTTGGTTTATGATATTTTGTGTTTGTAACGATCGTGTTACGGTGTTTTGGGCTGTTTTGTTGGTTACGGTTTGGTATTTTGGAGCAGGTTCTTGTTTTCTTTTGGCACGATCCTCTCTTTTGAACAATCTTCTTTGCAGGTTGGGATTATCTTTGAGCAGATGCCCTTGATTTTCTCTTCTTTGGTTTATGCTAAAACGGATGCATTCTCTTTGGTTTTGGTTTTGGTTTCTTGAGGTTTTTGAGGTATCTTTTTTGAGCAGGGCCTCTCACTCTTTTATGAGATATGGTATCAACCTCTTCACGAACAACGAATTGCTAGCTTTTAACTTAGACAGATACTCCTCTTTTTCAAAATGGTTTTGGGATTGGTATCTATATTGAACAGATATTATCCTTGGTCTCTTGAGTCCTCTCTTTTCTGCTGCTACCTTGTCCCTGTTGCTTGCACTAGTTGCTATAACATATTGTGTTGTCGCTTTCTATCTTGCTTTCTCTGTCATTACATCTCTTTTTGCTTGGGTAAAACCATTCACATTACATTGATAACCAAGTAATTGGGTAAAAAAATATCACTCTCTCTTCTTGTTTACATTTCTTTGATGTATATTACTGCTGCAATATGTTGACCTCCTTTTTCATATATTAATGATGAACCTTTTTGGAGTTATTTGGCAAATTGTTGGGGTTTTGTTGGGCATTGGTGTTGGGAAAAATGATGTTTCGATTTCCGCTTTATACCTCCTTTGTGAACCAACAACGAAAGTTGTTGTGATTTACAAAGGAAATGTGATGAGTGGCCGATGAAGGAACTTCGGTTCGAGGCTTTTGAAACAATTAACCTTATAAACTGATTCCCTAACACAACCCTCATGATGAGTGCGAAAAGAAATAAGTCTTTTGGTTTCGTATGAAATTTACTTTTTATAGCTGCTAATTATGTTTCTTTTGTTGTTTCGGTGGCGGATAACATAGTGCAGCGAAAGGCCGGATGACGAGAATTCGGAGGAATTGAGAATCGATAGCATTAGGATAGAATTAAGAACTTTTGTACTTGTAAAACAAATTGGAATCTTGAGCGAAATTTAATTCAAACTAATTCAATTCTTGGCGAAATTCATATTCCTAACTTAAATATTTTGCAACATCACCTTGATATTTAAAATATTCAAATCAATTACAAATCCGATTTCCTCGGTTATGAGCGAAATTATTTATAGCGCTTCTCCGCTAAACAAAATCGATGTCAGGAACAAATCTTCATTGGGTTCAATTCCCACAAAAGCGATATTCTTCCTTTTTTCACATTGCATTTTAAAATTCCACATTTTGTATTCTTGCTTGAAATATCAATGAGCCCTTGTAATTCCATTATTGGAAAAATCAAACACCAATAAACGGTATTTTCATTCACCGAATTCAAATAATCCGAGTAAAAAAGAATTCCTTCTAAAATTAAATTCTCAAATAACTAATTATTTTTTGAATTCAATTTCCAAACAAATAATCCTTTTTCGGACCCATAATTCCAGATAACCTCTTGCGCGAGAAAAACTCGAAATCGTTCGGAACCATTTTGAATATAAAACGAACCGGTTAAAACTTTTCCATGTAAAATTCTCGGTAAGAATTCCTCTGAAATCATTACAAGCAAACACATTTTTGGAATTGTCGGGATAAATCGGAGGGTAAATTTTTGGGGTGCGACAGATGACTATCAAACCTAGAGAAGGTTTTAGAAAGATGTGTGAAAGTAAACCTCGTGCTTAACCGGGAAAAATGGCATTTCATGGTCAGAGAAGGAATCGTACTAGGACATGTTATCTCTAATAAGGGAATTGAAGTTGATAAAGCTAAGATAGAAGTCATAAAAGAACTTCAACCACCTAAGACCGTTCGAGAAATACGAAGTTTTTTAGGACACGGCGGTTTCTACTGACGATTTATCAAAGATTTCTCGAAGATCACTAAACCACTTACTGGTCTATTAATGAAAGACGCTGGTTCATATTCGATGAAGATTGTCTTAAAGCGTTTGAAACTCTAAAATCAGCCCTTATCACCGCACCAATCATGCAACCACCCAATTGGAGATTACCTTTTGAAATCATGTGCGATGCGAGTGACTATGCCGTAGGCACAGTTCTTGGACAAAGGAAGGACAAGAAACTTCACGCAGTCTACTACGCCAGTAGAACGCTAGACTCGACTCAAATGAACTACGCCACAACTGAGAAAGAGCTATTAGCAGTTGTCTTTGTGCTTGACAAATTCCGTTCTTACCTAGTAGGAGCGAAGATAATCATTTATACAGACCACGCTGCCATCAGATATTTACTAACCAAGAAGGATGCAAAACCAAGACTCCTCAGATGGATCCTACTTTTGCAAGAGTTTGATCTAGAGATTAAGGATAAGAAAGGAACCGAAAACGTCGTAGCCGACCACTTGTCAAGATTAGAAGGTATAAAACCCGAACAAGTACCGATTAACGACGATTTTCCGTATGAACAGTTGATAGCGCAAATAAGAAGCAATCTAACTCAATTGGATCTAAACAAACCAAAAGCCAAGGAAGCCGTGGAAGCAATCCATGCAACCATGGGACTGCCATGGTATGCTGACATACTCAACAACTTAGCTGCAGGCGCGCTCCCACCGGACTTAACTTATCCGCAGAAAAAGAAATTCTTCCATGATCTCAGGTATTATTATTGGGATGAACCTTTATTATTTAAAAGAGGACCGGACAGAATTTTCCGCCGATGCATACCTGAAGAAGAAATAGAAGATGTTATTTCTCACTGTCATTCATCTCCCTATGGCGGACATGCAAGCACTTCTAAAACACATGCAAAATCCTACAAGCCGGCCTATTACGGCCTAATCTATGGAAGGATGTCCACATCATTTTAAAAGCGTGATCGGTGTCAGCGCACGGTAATATTTCAAGACGCGATGAGATGCCTCAAAGAGGAATACTAGAAGTAGAAGTCTTTGATGTTTAGGGAATCGATTTCATGGGACCCTTCCCATCTTCTTTCGGAAACAAGTATATACTCGTAGCTGTCGATTATGTTTCAAAATGGATTGAGGCTTTAGCCTCTCCTACAAATGACACACAAGTCGTAATTAAGCTCTTTAAAAATACAATTTTTCCAAGATTTGGTGTGCCTAGACTTGTCATTAGTGACGGTGGATCTCATTTCATTTCGAAGATATTCGACAAATTATTATCTAAGTATGGAGTCAAACACCGCGTAGCAACACCGTATCATCCAAAAACAAGTGGACAGGTCAAAGTTTCGAATAGAGAAATTAAACAAATCCTAGAGAAAACTGTCGCCATATCTAGGAAAGATTGGTCATCTAAGCTTAACGAAGCTTTATGGGCCTATAGGACAGCCTACAAGACTCCTATAGGAACCACACCCTTCAAGCTTGTGTACGGAAAGTCATGTCATCTCCCGGTAGAATTAGAGCACAAAGTATATTGGGCAATCAAAATGCCCAATATAAACTACACTGCTGCTGGAGAGAAGCGAAACCTCGACTTAAATGGTGGAAGAATTGAGATTAGCCTGAAAACAAGGCGGGCCTCGACATGATAACTAGTATCAAATAGAGTCACCATCGAGCGTCTTTTATCTCACGAGGAGAAAGGAAAACATCGAGTAAACCGGAGGGAAATCATGATCCTATAACCGTGAAATCGAGAGAATCTAGGTAAGGGAGTTAGTTCGAGAGAGGATTAGCACCCTGCTCGTAGTACTCTACAGTATCCACTTTCTATTTCTAGCTAAAGGGTGTGTTATATCTCGCAATCGCTAATCATGCATGCAAAGAAAAGAAAATAAGAAACCACGGGGAAAAGAAGGAAGTATTTACAAAGTTTGCTCGATCGAGCCCCGTGACAAGATGCCTACGTATTCCCGCGTGCAATGGGAAAGTCAGAGCGCCGTAGTTCGGCTCACTTGTTTTGGTGGTTTTTGTGTTTTTTACTTGTGAAAAAGGTTTTAAACACAAAAGGGAAAAGAAAGCGCACAAAGGCGAAAAAGGTTTGTATTGGTTGGTTGTTTTTACCTTGAGAAAAGAGTTCAAACCATTATTAAGTGTTTTGTTTTTGAAAGGAAAAGTGAAGCAAGTTTTAGTTTTATTACATGCAACATGCAAATGAAGCTAGCAAAACAAAAGGGAGACATGCAAAGAATGTGAGTCCTATGGTCTAGGCTAGAGAACCTGGAGAAAAGCAATCAAACAAACAGAATTCACAAGTAGAATTACCCTAAACGGGTCTTTAAATAAACCAGAGGGGTTCCTGAACATGCTCCAACTACGGAAGCCCCATCATGCATCTCTATTCCTACTTCTCATGGCAAAAGAAAACTGTAAAGCCCTACTTCTCATGATATCTAGGAAAGCTGTAAGAGAATGCAATAAACAGTGTAGAAGCTACCGAATGGATATAGAATCCGAAGAGCACTGCAAGCTAGGGAAATACTCTGGAAAACTTCAAGTACTGCAACCATGCAACAAGAGTAAACCAGTGAGAATAGC
Organism: Vicia sativa; assembly: GCA_021764765.1. Taxonomy (NCBI): domain Eukaryota; kingdom Viridiplantae; phylum Streptophyta; class Magnoliopsida; order Fabales; family Fabaceae; genus Vicia; species Vicia sativa. The sequence continues at coordinate 106,394,736 of CM038797.1, read as the reverse complement.
TCGAGGCGTAAAAGCAAAGGGAATGCACATTCGTGCGCATCCGGAGCAACAAAATCTGCAAGAAGGGAGTTAGACCCAAAAACAGACAAACGGACACATACGTGAGTATACAAACGCACAGCAAACTGCGACGAAAAGGGAGTTGGACCCAAGAGGCAAGCACAAGGAATGTATATGTGGGTATACAAACATGAGAAACCTGTAAAAGGGAGTTAGACCCAAATCACAAGCAAAGGAATGTATATGTGGATATACAAACGCACAACAAATTGCGAAAAGGGAGTTGGACCCAAGAGGCAAGCACAGGGAATGTATACGTGGGTATACAAACATGAGAAACCTGCAAAAAGGGAGTTAGACCCAAAACGCAAGCAAAGAAAAGTGTGTGAGTATCGAGGAAACGAGTCGCATACATATGCGACGCATGTCCCTGCATGAAACGGAGTGCAAACAGTAGCCAAGCATAGCTAGGGTGACTACTGTTCACCATTAGAATCGAGAAAATCAGAAAAAATGAACCAGTGGACCGCGCTAAGCCCGGCATATCGCGCTAAGCGCGACCTGCAACACAAAAAGTCAGAACATTTGGCACTTAGCGCGCTCTGGACCGCGCTAAGCGCGACCTGCAACCTACAGAAATTCCATTTTTGATCCGGATCGCCTGTCCATGAAGCTCTCATGCTAAAAGGTTAACCCATGCAGTTAGGCAATTATTCCAATGCTCAAGTATGCAATGTTATGCATGGACATGTATAGGAATTCAAGTTGACACAACGGTTTCGATGCTCATGGGTGCAATGCTATGCGCGAACATACATAAAATGTGAATGATGAGATAAATAGCTCCAATGCTCATGAATGAGGGTCAAGGCATGAACATGCGTGGAATGCTAAAGGAGGAATGACAATCCCGATGCTCGTGTGTAATGCTATGCATGAACATATGCGGAATGCGAGCGATGAATCAATGGTTCCCATGGTCATGTATGCAATGTTATGCATGGACATGTGCAGAATGCAAAATCAACAATCCTAATATTCTCACATGTATGGTTATGTATGAACATGTCAGGAGCGTCAGGTGAAATCGGAGTTCCAATGCTTATGTGCAATGCTAGGCATAAACATGTAGGGAATGCAAGCGGTCAAATAATCCAATGTATGTATGGTGAATGCCAACGCATGAACATGATTGCAATGCAAGTTGTGTCGACAACATAATGTTCTACATGCAAAATATTGATGCAGGCAAGGCATGTCATGGAGAAGTAAGGAACGATCATGTCAAATCCTAATTGCCACATTAACACAAACACTTGGAATGCATATGCATGAACTATGTACAATGCATGCGGAGCATAATGAACGAAATGCTTGGATATCTACATGTTGAAGATAAATTACACTTCAAGTCACCACGAATCGATGCAAACAAATCAAGCCAAATGTTCCCTAATGCATGAGCATGTGGTGGATGATGCAATGTGCATGAATTTGCGGCTTATGTGCGGGGGAAACACAAATGCATAAAGTTACATGCATGCTATGTACAAAATCCTCACTTCGACGCGAATAAGGCTGCGAAATCCAATTCAAATCGAGGAATTCAAGAGTATAAGTTCTAGATTCAGAATCTACATTGAATTTGCATGCAATTCCATTATTCAACTTCAAGAAAAGCTGAAAGTTCAAAACAACTTAAAATAAGTGATTATTTGAACCTAACACTTTCTTGAACTTGAAGTTTGAATCAAATTGAAGAGGAATTCCTTGAGCTCTTCAAAGAAAATACCAAATCAGTGACGAATTGATGATAATCTTCAGAATTAAGCTTGAATCCTTGAACAAAAGCTTGAATTTCAATAGAGGATTGAAGAAGAAGAAGAAGAAGTAGAAGAGAAATCCTTAGATCTTGAAATTGAGAAGAAAATCAAGAGGAATCCGATCCTTCCACGTCAGATGCGTCCAGAAGAAGTAGAGGAAGATCTTGATTGGAATAGGATGTGCTGCAAAGAGAAGAAATCTAAAATCGCAGGTCGCGCTTAGCGCGGTCTGTGAATGAAGCCGGTGGTGAACGGAGGTCCGGTGGCGGCCTGTGGTGGTTGCTTGGAGGGAAAGTTGCAGTTTGAGCTTTTTTGGCTTTTTTGGTTGGGAGAGAATGTTGAAGTGAGTTGTGGTTAAAATTTGACAAATGAATTCCCCTTTTTTTTTGTGAAGTCAAAATGTATTTATAGCTTTGAATCCATAACCAAGCCCAAATTATGATTATCCGAATAATTTTCGTAATTAATCCAAAACTGTCAAATCCATTGAGAATTTGAAGTCGGACTCTAAACGAAAAGTGTCCGGAATGCGATTTTGCTTGCGTGAACCAAACTATTGACACGATCAGGAGAACGGTCAGAGCAGAATAAATTTCTGAAGTTTCAGCACAATTTCCTGATTACTGACACATGCAGAATTTGATTCTTTTTGCTTTGCCACTTGGGATACCCGAACCAGATAACCTCATGATCAATGCTATGTATGCGACTACATGTATGCTTATGCAATCGAATTATAAGCCAAAAAGCACAGAAAATGGAGGGTAAATTTTGGGGTACAACAGACGTTTATGAGAACGCTAAGATATACAAGGAAAGAACCAAAAGATGGCATGATAAGCGCTTATCCCGGAAAGAATTCAGTGTGGGAGACGTTGTGCTCCTATTCAACTCTAGGCTTAGGCTCTTTCTTGGAAAACTGAAATCCAGATGGTCTGGTCCTTTCGAAGTTACAAAAGTGTTCCCTAGTGGAGCAATAGAAATTAAGGATAGGAATAGTGACCCGTTCACAGTGAACGGACAACGATTAAAACAATATCATCACATTGAGAATGGAGACTATGCGAATAGCCTAAAGCTTTTAGAATTGCCCACTATTTCCCCTTAATGATCTACTGCTAAGCACTATGTCAGGCTTATGACATTAAAAACAGCACTTAGTGGGAGGCAACCCACATATTTGTTTTTGTTATTGTTTCCGTTTATTTCTATTTATTACTTTTGATTTTCTTTTCAGTTTCTGCATTTATTTATTTTAAAGCCTTATTTTCATTATTTTCTTTTCCATTTTTCTAAAAATCTTTATAAAATTGCTGCTGATTTTAAAACAACTTTACTTGCTACAGGATTTCTGAAAAGCCTTTTTCTATCTTACCTTCTCCCCTGATTTGTTTCCCCATTTAACATTTACTATGGAACCACAACCACAAAACTTTATGGAAACCACCTTTAGAGGAAGGAACCAAAGGAAGAGATTTGAGGAATTGTCACAAAGGAGCATCAGTATGACTCTGTATTATGATGAACCAACCATGGACACCTTAGGTATAAACGATAGTGTCCTTTATCTGTTTAACCAACTAGGATGGGAAAAAGCCCACATTAAGTCTAGGTTTGTCACATACCGCGAGCTTACCTTTGAATTTTTGAGCTCCCTAGTTTATATACCTGAGCACGGTGTCAGAGCCAGAAAAGGAATTATAGCCTTCAGACTATTCGGTATTGAGTTCATTTATAACCATAAGGATTTAGCTGATCTACTAGGATTCCCTAGCGGACCTTTTGCTTTTACTACCACCCAGGTGGAATTAATGGATTTCGAGCTAGATTACTTTTGGGGAACCTTAACTGGAAACTATCACCATGAGCCGGATAGCATGGGAAACAATGAAATACACAACCCTGCTATCTGCTATTTCCATAAGATTCTAGCACATACTATATTCGGAAACAAACAGAACCGTACTGCAGTGTCTAAGGATGAGATGTTTTTACTGTACTGTATGAACCAAGGCCGACTTGTTAATGTTGTGCCATTCATGATGCAAACCTTTTCTCGCATTGTTCAGGACCCTAATAAACCGATCATCGTAGGAGGCCTAGTCACCATGATTGCCAATGCCCTCGGACTTAGATACCAACTGCATAAGTGTACACACTTCGGTTCGATTCGCCCTATGAATATTGATTTCTGTTTCGACCTTCGCATAATAGGAAATCTAGGTCCTGCACCTTTTGAATACCTGATAAGGAATGAAGTTGTCACTTTATTTACTCTTCCAAACCATGCTAAAGTGAGTGTCCACAATCGTGATAACTGGCTTTATGAGTTGAACCCTCCTGACCATCCTTCAACACCTGAAACACCACAATCTTACCAAGTTACTGATAAAAAGATGTCTGATGAAAGTGATCCTGAGACCCCTCCTGGTTACTATGACATTAACAACATTGCAGAGGATACTGAAGCCCTTGAAATAACCAAAGGAGAATACACTGAGAATTTGAACAAAATCTTAACCACACTGGATGTTTATTAGATTGACATTAATGGAATCAAGGACGAATTGAAGAGCATGCGTCTGGACATAATAGGCTTGACTAACATAACTGTGGAGCAATTTTATCACATGAATTCAGCTTTAGAAGATTTAAAAACAAGACTTGCATGAAGTAGCAATGATCAGCTTTAGTTTTTACTTTTCTTTCTGTTTTTGTTTCTAGGTAGTTTCCCTTTCTGCAAATTTAAGATTTCATTTTAATTCTGCACAAGTTTACTTTCTGTCAAAGAACAAATATTCATTTCAATGCAAATTTCAGTTTGTTTTTATTTACAAGTTTCATTAAATTTAGTGCATGTTACAGCAAAATTCATTTCACTGCATATTTATTATCAGTAACCTATTATACTGATACTTGCATTTTGAAAATTTTGTTCTGGTTGCTTGGTTGTATGATAATTGGGATGTGTACTCAAATTGACTAATATTGTGCTTCATTACTGTGTTGGAATAATTACTGTGTTGGAATTATTCGGCTTCATTTGATATAAGTGTTGTCCAGTTTGGAAATGCAAAAAAATAAAATTGAAGATGTAACGGTCGTAATACCCATATGACGATCGTAACACGCGTTTTACCGTGTTACGCCCGTCATCCCCCTGTGACGATCGTCACGCGCTTCTGAAACACGTTTTCTGAACTTCCAGAAGCGTTTTCTCCTTCAACCTTCCACTTCTCTTCTTTTTCCGAAAACCGTCCACCACCCATTCAAATTCTTTCTTTAATCACCCACTCCAACATTTAAATTGCATTACTCCACTCCACTACCCCATTCACATTCCAACTTCCCACATTCCTTCCCACACTATATATTCCACCCATTCATCCATATTCTTCATATCTCTCACACCCAACCCCTTTCACGTTCAATCACGTTGCATGCAATGGCCAACAACCAGCAGTAAATCCCTAACATCATTCTCAGAGAAGGAGACCAAGGAGAAACCCAGAGAACCAAGTTCCACAAATTCCAACGCCGCGTCTCCAACCAACTCGGTATGTCGACCTCGACTGTCTGAGGGATTTGGGACTGCTTGAGAGCGTCCAACAACTTCTGCAAAATGTCAATTTGTGGACTCTGTGCAGCCAACCACAACCTATCTATGAAACTCTCACTTTGGAGTTTCTGAGTTCATTTTCCTACATCACCCCTACTGGAGCCACCAACCAACTCTCTGGCGTGACCAAATTCTGCATGTTCGGCACTAAGTATCAGCTAACACAAACTGATATCGCGCGGCTGCTCGGTTTCAGTTCTGATGAAGGTGTCCACCTTCGTGTGCCAAATAATTTCAGTGAGGAGGCATTCAACTTATGGCACAGCATGACAAACAATCGTGTCAACTCTTATGACCACCTCAACGCCACCCATATCCATAATCCTGCAACTCCCGAGGGCCATGTTCCTATTCATGAACAACAGCCTGATGCCCCCGCGGATGAGATGCAAGAAGAGTTGGACCGAGCTGCCCCCGTTCATGACACTCTGGAGAGTTCATCCGCACCACCTCCTATCACTCTTGAAGAAATTCTCTGAGCCATCCACCAGTAGAATCAAATGGGTGCAGCACTTGCAAGAAAATAGCATGAGCAATATGACAGCTTATGTGCACAGAACGCTCAAATTTTGAGTGGTCAGCGGAGCATGAACGAGAAGCTAGACGAGGCCTTGTCTGAACTAAACGCTTTAAGGATGGATGTCAGCACTCTTGGCTCCCAAGACACTAATTCCGAAGCCACTCCCACTAGACGATCACGCACCAGGAGCAGAGGACGTGGATATCAGTAGTTTTTATTCTTAATTAGTTTGCATTTGCTGTTCATTTTTGTATTTTTATTTCCCCGCTAGTATATCACAACATTGAGACAATGTTTGATATAGTGTGGGAGAGGTACCTTTCCCTTTCCGCAATCTCCATTAAACAAGTATTTTTTATGATATTTCTCAGTTTCAATTATTCCCCGCTTTATTTAGCCATACCGAAATTTTTTGCCTTATCTTCGCATAGCCCGACATTACCTACCTTAACGAAATGTTAGTTAGGAAGCCGAGAATGATTCAACAAGATCGATACGGTTATGACACCTTAGACTTCCTACTTACGCGATTCGTTTCAATAACCGTTATACCTATACCTTGAGTTTTAGTTCTAAAGTAACCCCTAGTAGTTTATACTAGCAGTAAGCACTGTCTAGACACAAACCACATGGGGAGCCGATGAATATAAGTGTTGGATGCCTAATCAATGAAATATCCTTCTTATCTCGCTGCTAAAAAAGGAAAATTTGCACCAAACTACAAGGCCGCATATAAGAGATGAGCAAATAATGAAGGAGTCCATTGTTGGTTGGTTCAGAGGTATCTGGTTCTGAACTTGGTAGGGCGTGCTACGGCTCGATCCCCACAACCTCCAATTTGGATAATATGTGTAGGGTTGCCACATTCGTGTACCAGACCCCGTGCTAAAAAGGATCAAAGTCACTAACCGGCTACTCCACTACGTGCGTGCTAAGGCAAAGGGCTTAATGTGATTGCGCAAGAATGAAACTGGGTAAAATAGGTACAAGAGGCTCTAGGTTGAATTATAACAGAACAATTGGACAGATTTTTTAAAATGGAAGTCCACGACTTATCTTGTTGTTTGTGTCATTAGCGTATCGTTAGTGTTTTACTTAAGTATCGGCCGAACTAACAATTGATTTCCTGTAATTGTTTCGAAAACCAAAGGTATGTTATGCATGTGCATCTGATAAAACTTGTCCGATTTTTCTAAATGATTATTTGGTTGAGGACAAGCAAAGGTTTAACTATGGGAGAATTTGATAACGAGAAATCGTATCGTATAATTGCTATGTTTTTAGCCTGTTTTCATATTGCATTAATCCATTTAACTCCCGATTGTTCCGAGTATTTTTGTCTTTTCACAGGTACAACATGTCTCAAGAAAAAGTAGCAGAAAAAAGATCATATGAAGAAAGTCAACATGAAAAACAAGAAGAAAGGAACAATGCTGCAAAATTCTGCAGTTTTTGATGCTGTGATGGTCATCACACACCACTTACGCTCGTAACGCGTTGTTTAGCGTCTTACACCCGTCACCTTGTTGTTACGACCGTAACGCGCTTATTACTTGAAGAATGCCCATAACACACTTGTGGCGACCGTAACACGCTAAATCTAACTTTATGAAGAACGTGGAAACGTGGGCAACAAAAAGGAAGGAGTCTTCAGATATTCCTACAAACTCGCAACCTCAACAATGCCAGTCTTCCTGGTTTTTCTCAAAAGCTCAAATGCAAAGCCCACTTTATTAATTTTCAACTGTCAATTTCTCATCTATAAATAGCAGAGGCTTCGATGAAGAAGAGACAGAGTTTATCTTAGAAATTTCTTGCAGAAACTCTGCCGATTTTACGAACCAATTCCCAATTTTTATTTTTATTTTCTGCTATTCTTGCTTTTACTTCCTTTTACCATTTAATAGCCATTTCCTACATTAGGAAATTTCTATTTTAGTTAGGATTTGTTTTTAGCCCCAGATTTCATTTCTAATTTCGATTCCGAAGGTTCCAATCTTGCCGACTTGTGGAAGAGGGAGCGTGAGGAATAATATTGTTATTCAAGTTTTAATCGCATTTAATTTTAAGTACAATTTGTTTATGTTAAATTACTGTTATTTATTTATGATGAATGTTATACTGCTTTCCAATTATATTTTCTGTGTGTTTGTTTCAAATACCATGTCTAGCTAAACTTCCAAAGTCGGTATGTTATAACAGTGACTGAATGGATTAAATTGTTCATAAGCTAAAATCCAAATTAACTTAACTTCTGATTGTGACTTTTTATAATTAAAATCAATCTTTTTGTTATGAGAGTAAGAAAAGTAGAATAGGTTAGGATCAAGAACACGAGAGTGTGAGGTTTTAACCGGATAGCTAAAGTTAGGCATTTGATTTAAATACAGCGAGAGCGCTTTAAAACGAATTAGACTTTATTAAGTTTTCAAAGAATATTTTCTAAACACTTATGGGCTAGCGAGAGCAGACATAGGGATTTAGGAGTATAATCCGAGATAAGACCACGAGAGTGTGAGTTAAGGGTTTTTAAACTGATAATTTCTACAGAACCATTTAAGTTAAACATCTTTATACACTTAGGTTCGATTAAATCCACTTAGGTTCAGTATATTACATACCGACCGCTTTATTATTATTTCCTTAATTCGATTTAGTTTTCCTCTACTTTAACTTCTATAAACCAAACGTGACAATATCCGCCTTAGCTAAACTAGCAAACGTTTATAGAACTAGAGTGATTACAAAGTCCCTGTGGGTTCGACATCTTTTTATTACTACCGCGATAGGCTGTGTGTTATACCCCTAAATTTGCCCTCTCACTTCTCAAGATATTTCACATATCTATACTCAAGAGTTTCACAAGGGTTGACCAGACAAACCCTCTCCTAAGCAATCAACCCAAACTAGGGTTTTTCCATTTTCAAGTCAAGATGGACATCCAATGATTTAAGTGGTCATCATACTTCATCATATGCTTCAAAGAATCTCCATGTCAAGTTTCAAGCCTTACAAGTCAAGTTTGCTCAGTCATTTGCTCAGATGGTTGAAAATCAACTATATTGGACAACAAGTCAATTGTGGTCAACATATAGTCAAACTTCATAATTTTTGGTCAACACCAATATTTTGAAGTAATATTCATCATTTGATCAAGGGTTGATCATTGTTCCTCAAGAAAAGTCAAGATCTGATCAAAAGTCAAAGTTTCTAAATTAGGGTTTTTTAGACAAAAGTCAACAGAACTTTGACCAAGCATAACTTCCACATAATTTATCAGAAATTTTTCCACCAAAGCTCATTTTAAAGATAATTCAATTCTCTACAACTTCATGTCTCACAAGCTTGGGCAGAAAATGCTTCATTTGGGAGTTAGGGATCAAAACATTACAGGTCTTTTTAAAAGTCAACAAAAAGTAAACTTTTTGAAAAGAAGTGTTCATGAGAATGGAACTTCAATGAAGGTGAAACCAAAAGGGTTGTTTAGAAGACATCTTGAGATTTCTAAAAAGTCCAAGAACACCCAAAAATGTCAAAAACTGAGCAAGATACAAATTGTGCAAGTTGAGCATTTTTGAGGAGGTGCATAAAGAGAAATACATTGCAAAAGCCAAAAATTTCCAAATGGGCCTAAGATTTTGTGATTTAAACTTGATCATAAGATTATCCATGATCACCATACAGCAAGTCACGCCCTTTACTTTATTTATTTATTTATTTTTGAATTTAATAACTTAAATTCAAATTTATTTAAATAAAATACAAAAATAAAAGATAAGGCAAGATGGGTTGGATATTTGCATGGCTTGGGGTCCAAGATAGCTCATTACAAGCTGTCAATTTCGTTCAAGAAGATTGAGGGAAGATTGAGCAAATTTGGAAAGATTTGTGAAATTTTTCAAATCAAATATTCTCCATTCAAGGAGAGTATTTTCTCTTAATGCCTTGACCTAATTTCATTCCTCTATAAATAGTTGGCGTTCTTACAAGTTCAGGAGGCTTTTTAGACAACCCTTACACGTGCTCCTAGCCTCTCTCAAACCCTAGAAATTTCACAAATTTATTACAAAGTTGGCAACATCGTGTTTGGATTTCCAGCCAGTTTTAAGCAATTCCAAGCACTCCAACGTGTTCCAGAAGTGTTGTAGGGTAAGTACATGTCCAGAAACATGGCCATAACACGTTGAATCATGCCATATAAATACCTCTGTTTTCATATTTTTCATGAATTTGCATTCTACTTATTATTGTGTTTTAATCGAAACTAACCATTCTAATGTGTTCTTGAGGTTTATTAGAGAAGGTTAGATCAATCGTAGCAAGCTTTCCGTGGCCTAATCGTGAAACACCATTGTTAGGGTTCATAAACTGAGCAACCTCGTCTCAACTGTTAGAGCCTGTTTCAGGGCAAACAAACGCCACCATTAGATTCGCAGCATCTTAATTAGTGGATCTGGATTATTCTTGTTTGTGTTTTCATGCGTTTTTTTAGGTTTTTAGCATTTGAGCATGATCGGAGAAGACGACCGGAGCACTGCTCTGGTGCTTCTGATTCAGAGGTTTCTAACCCTTACCTATTTATGGGTTCAGAAGGATGAATGGATGTATCACCGCCCCAGTGGTTCACCTTGCGCGCACTATGTAACACCCCAATTCTACCCAAAGTTTTATATATAAAAATCAGAGTAATTTTAAAATTTCATAAATTAAATACTAAGGCGTTACACCATCAAAACAACTCACTTTAAAATAATTTACTTTAAAGTATAAATTTCGGATACATAGCATCGCAGGAAAGCATGAATTGATTCATAGAAATCAAAACATCTCCTTTATTAAACTTCCTCATCAAAATCACGTTTTTATGAATTATGGTTCTTATTCACAAAAAGAATAATAATAAAACAACAACAACAACAACAACAAGACAACATAAATATTTCCCCCCGAGTGCTACGTATCAGAGCGACACCGACTCGACTAACAGCAGCTATAGACTCTGTCTTCAAAACCTGCACGTTACCAATATATAGGTAACGGCAAAACAAGTAAAGGGTGAGATACTCCAAAACATATAATTAAGGCATGATACAACATATATATATATATATATAGTATCGGAATTATAAAGGGTATATATTAATAAGTGTAATCCCAACACATAATCAAAACTCACTTACTTTACTAGTCATCCTATTGTGTATAATCTACACTATATCGTCGTAACCTCATCGGCATACTCCATCGCAACAACACCTAAACATTCATCACTACGAAGTCATCACAAGCTATACGCCACTAATTAACACGGCAGTCTTAAACAACAACATCAACCAACAACATTAATTAATGCTAATAATATAAGCAACATAAACAAATCATCACAAATTGGCTAAAGCCCATCTTCGCTTTTGGCATAAAGCCCGTCTTCGCTTTTGGCATAAAGCCCATCATCACAATATCATCACAAACATCATCGCATCATATATCATCGCAATTTAATATCATCCATCAATCGACAAAAACCCAACACCAAACAACTCAAACATAAACATAACCGACTCCATGACACACAACTATGTTATGCATGTGGTATCCATCGCTTTGTCCGTAATTAGGGACACTTGGCATAAAGTTGATCTTCGCTCGGCATAAAAGCCATCATCGCTTGGCATAAAAGCCCTCTTCGCTTATGAAATGTATGTGACTCGACAATAAAACAACACAAACACGAAAACAACATCATCGCTCATCCAAATTGGCATAAAGCCCACATCGCCATAATTTACCCAAAACAAGATAAATATATCATCACATCATAATTGCATTATGCAAACATCACTAATAAATTCATCAAAAGTTATGCATTCAAAAATCGGAAGCATTTAATAACAACATTAATTTAGTCATCCCATTGCATATCAACAAGTATTCTTTAATAAATACACCTTCGCAAGACTCACGTTTATTAACACCGTATCGTTATCAATTAATTCACCAAATTCCGAAAACGGAAAAATAGACAAAACGTCAATAATCGTCGCGAAAGTAATTCTTAATAATCGGTATTAATCATAATCGTCAACGTCGAAAACGGATTGTCCATACGTGCCTTAAATCCACTAAAACAAAAATCTGGTTCAATTTACCGTAAATTAGCCTATTTCGGGTTACTTCGTAAAAACTCGTAATTTCTAAAAACTAACCTCACCACTACGTTCTACACGTCAAACTTAGCTAGCACGTCAATTTTCATTGAATTCGGAGCAACTTGCTCCGTCGCCGAATTTACCGAAATCAGAAAATTGGGACATAATCGGGTTCTAAATTTTATCGGCTAACTCGTATCCTAGTTATATTTTATTAATATAAATTAGTAGTATTAATAACTATGGAAATTGGAATTAACAGAAGCCACTTAAGAATTATGCAGGAAACAATTTTCTTTTGACAGCAAAACTCATTTACGGCAAAACCGGAAACACAGGGAAACTTCCATTCCCTTTCACCTAGCAGGGACGTACGTCCCCATATGTTTACATGAGCAGGAGGCGGGGGCCTCAAACTCCCCATGCATGCCACCCATAAATTCCAACGTACCATGTGTTTCTTTTTGTTTTGTTTTACATTATAGTTTCTATTTTATTATTATTATTATTTTTTATATTTATTTTACTGTTTATCTTCTTCTATTATCCATTAACCTTCCTATTTCATTTCTATTTTCTATTTTCAACATACAATCCAATTACTACAACACTAACAACAATACTCATAATTTCTACACCAAGTTCAAATCTTCTAAACTCAACAATAATCACCTAACACAACTCTACAAACCATCTATCAATTTTTCCCCTAAATCAAACTAAAATCCATCAAACCTTAACTAAATGAAATGGAAATCAAAACATCAAACACCCAACTCAAACCTCAACATCAATTTTCAACTCCTCTAACATTTCAACAATCAACCAACAAAATCATAAAACTTTACTATCAATTTTTCCCCAAATCCAACATATATCATCAAACCCTAACTATAATTAAATGGAAGAAATCAAACCCCTTACCTTCTAGTTTGGTTGATCCATGGTGATGCTCCAAAGCTCAACCTCAAGCTTCCTCTCATGCTCAAGATCTCCCTCATCTTCTCCTCTTGTTCTTCTCATGCCAAAACCCTCTTCTTTCCTCTATGTTTCTATTTTTGGTAGTGTAGTAAAAATGGGAAGAAAACAAAGGAAAAAGGGTTTTATAAAGTTGTTTTCTTACTAGCCATCACAATTTCTATGTTTGGTTTTGATATGCAAGAATGGAAGGAAAATGAGGAGAAAGGTTTTATAATGGTATTTCTACTAGTAAGCCAAGGGTGAAAACCCAAACCTCAACAATTGCTCCCCACACCCCCAACTTACTAATTATATCATCAATTCAATTAATTCAATCAATTAAAATAATTCTGGGGAATTAAAATATCGGATCCGAATAATATTTTTGGACGAGCAGACGTCGCTAGATAAATTAATAGATATATTAATTAATATAAATATTCTCATCGCAAAATAATTATCGATTGGTAGTTCGAAAACATTAATATAATATAATATTAAATAAAAACGGGCGTTACACACTATGTCATTCTCTCTATCAGGTCATGGGTTCAAACCCCACCTTTTGCAATATTTTTTCTTTTTTTACCTTGCAGGTTCCCAGAATTGCCAGAAGTTATGCTCTAGAAGCTCTAGCTTCTGGATCCCATCCAGCCATAAGTGTCAACTTCTGGGCGTCACAAGTGTCATACCCCAATTTTTGACCTAATATACCACCTTACATTTGCATCATTGCATCACTAACAGTTCAGAACAGAACTAATCGGGTGTAGCATTCACAGGTCAAAATTAGGGTTTCATCATATTTTCATCTGATTCAAGAGGCAACCAATTAGGGTTTGAGTTTTACTCACTTCATTTGACCTATCTTGATCAAAACATCAACCTTTGATCCTCAGATATCCAACTTTTCTCATTGATCAATCAAGGATCGACCAATTAGGGTTTTGATCGAGGATGAGTATTTTCTGATTTTTTGAGCAATGAATGACTTTTTTGGCTAGAGATTGATCATTATATCTTAGATACAACATCTTGACCTAATTTCTGGATACAAAACATCACAAAAGTTCACAGACTTCATCAGTCAATTTCTGAAACATCTGATGAAAATTCATCTTCACAGAAAAGTCAAACTTTCACTTTTGGTCAATTTTTTCAAGACAAAACCTTTTCCAACATCAAAATACTTCAAATGATCCATCTTGATCATAAAAAATCAAAGAATTTGGAAAAGTCAACAAAAAGTCAAAATTTCTAACACTTAGAAAAATTTTCAAGTGTTAAAATTTTGTACTTTTTCCAAACTTCATGGCATTTTTTCACATAGTTCCACTTTGAATTGGAAAAAACTAAAAACATGAAAGTTGTAGCCCTTGAAACAAGCTTTCCAAAATGTCAAATAACTCTCAAATCCATGGAGTCTAGCTATACTTTTGAAATTGAAACATAAGGCTCCATAACCATGGATTTCAAGTTCAAAACTTCACAATTATAGGTCATTTTTGGATTTCTTCATCTAGAAGCAATGCCACCTTGCCAAATTGGGATAAGAACTGATAAAAATCAGTGAGAAGTAATTATGACAAGTTTGGATCAAGTTGAATATTTTCACACATAGTTAAAAAAGGAAGTTTCCTTTTCCTTTTGCAAAAAGACTTCCTTGCCCTCTAAGGCAAGTTTGAATTACCAATGCCAATCTCTTTACCTAACATTTCAGAAACCTTGGCCTATAAATAGAGGAATCATTTTCAAATTCAAATACACCAAAGCCATGCAAGTACATGCTTTCACTCTTCATCTTTGAAAATTCATGAATCATAGTTCAATTTGTGAAAACTTGCAATTTTGAAAACTAATGAAAAACTTTGAGTACTTTGGTGTCTAACATGTTTTAACATCCATATGAAACTTGTTTGAAACTTAAAAGCAACATAGAACAAGCTCAAACTCAGAATTACACTTCATGTCACATAAGCTTGCAAAACTGCCTTAAAACTCAAATCCATAGCTTGGCTCGAGCAAGTGATGTCCTGATCATCCAAACACCATCCACAAACATCATAGAGATGATGCAGACCCTCAGCAACAATCTGTAACAACTCTAACATCGATTTCCAGTTTCCATTTTAAGCTTATGCAGGTTGACTTGGTTGGATTGATCCAGGGTGATTCAAAGCAAGAAGACCACTCATACATGATCCATAGAGGCCGTTGATGCTCAAACAATCATTAGAACTCAACTGGAAGCACTCAAATCCAGAATTCGATTCCAGCTTCAACAGGTAAGAGCTCGAACTTCAACTCTATGATTCCTTGCCTCTAATCAAAAAAGCTCTTGGCCATTTGTTTTCTGCACCACTCACGACCATTAACCCTCAACCAATTGGAAAAATCATCCATCATACGCCATTTCAATTACGATTTGCAGTTCTAGGGTTCTTAGTGTTCATCAGAAATTCAGTCATGTTAGGCTTAAAATAAATGAAATTAACAACTACCATCGAGTTCCTTGTTAAATTTCGTGCAAGTTTGGTGTTTACATCATCCATTTTCATTGAGAAACAAAGAATTTGAGTTTGATCAAGGATTGAAGAAGAAGAACAGGGCTTCGCGCGTGTTCTTGTTATTTTTCAAATTCAAAAAAATCCAATATAATATAAACACGTGGTTTGGTTTCAATACACGAATGCATTGTTGCCCCAGCGGTTGCCAGCTCACTTTTAAGTCACTATGCCACGTATCCACCCATCAGGTCCTGGGTTCAAGCCTCCCATGGACCAATTTTTTTCAAACTCTTCATTTTTTCTTCACTTTTTTTACAAACTTTAACATTTTTTTAACCAATCAAAACTCCTCATTTTGAGGTGATTTTTTGTACACTTGTCAATAAATGTATCTATTTTATGATAGTGCAAAAATTTTCAGAAAAAACTTTCATCCGATTATGTTTTAATCGAGCCGAAAACGACACTTTGGGCACTTTTCAAAACCACTTTAAAAGGTGAATTTTTCAAACTTTCGATTTCCGATTCTTTTCAAAACTTCTCATAAGTAAACCTCACATTTCAAAGACACTTTCAAATAACATTTTTTCAAAACTTTTCATCAAACGTACATCTTTTTGCCATGATCGATCCGATTTAAACGATAAAACCGAATTCGTTTTCTTTCAAATTTCTTAATCGATCATGGGCCTCTCTCACGGTGTAAGACCCAAAACATTCTTTTATGTACATAATTATTTCTTTGTACATATCAAATTCTTTCTCATATACATACAAATTTTTATCTGTACATAATACAGATACTTTTTACTCAAACACAGATAAACTTCGGTCGTTTGTTTCCGTTTCGTCTGTATATACACTGAATACCATTGGTATTGAAAGGAGCATTATTCTCGGTGAAACTGCTTTTAAACCAATGGGCCACCCTTATGGTGTAAGTCCCAACCCTCTTATGTACATCCATCTTTGTCTGTACATAAATAGCTCGTTCGTGTACATATTTACTTCCTTGTACACAATTCAAACTTGTAAATAATCAAGTTACGCTCGTTTTAAACGTTCGTTTCACGGACACTTGTTTATATTTACTTCATAAACTCTTGTAAATAAACATCATGCGTTTTTTATATTTCCTTCATAAACTCCTGTGAATACATATCACACACACACTTGTTTATACAACTGTCTAGTTATAACATAACAACTAGTCTAACCAATAGTTTCCCCACAGTATTAGCCTCCTCTTGGGCTTTATACAAGATAACTCTCCCCACAGAGTTAGCCTCCTCTTGGGCTTTGTATAAGGTAACTCATTTTATCTGAGTTCAGCCTCCTCTTAGGCTTCATATAAGAAAACTCATTCGTCTGAGTTTAGCCTCCGCTTAGGCTTCATATAAGACAACACTCCCCTGTTGAGTACGCCTCCTCTTGGGCTTCGTTCAAAAGAACTCCTCACAGAGTTTAGCCTTCTCTTGGGCATCATACAATGAAAGAGACAGGAAATCTCTTAACAGCCTCCTATTGGGCTTCCAATACAAAGAATCACCAGCTAGGATAGAACCACGAGTATAATTTCCGGTGAAATTGCTCTTAATTCGAAAGGATGGTTTCCGGTGAAATCCCGACATACCCTATAGCTTCCTCTTGAGCTTCATACAAGGACCCTCGATGACCCTCGGAATGCCTCCTCTTGGGCTAACAATACAAGGACCCATGGGCTTCTTAAAAGCATCCCTTTAATCCAATCAATTTCTCCTCGAGATTTAGACATCTATCATCTCTATGGAAGAAGTATCTCATCTATCACATCACATACAATTAAACTCTTTTCAAAAACTTTTCAAACTCTTTTCAAACAAAAACATCTCTTAACGATGAGTGGTAGCTTGTACACTCAAGCAAAACACCCAATGCTTACAGTTAAAAGATTCAATCTTTTTCAAACATCTTTCTTAAACATGTAAGTGGTAACGCTTGTACACTCAAGCAAAACACCTATAACTTACGATGAAATATTTTTAATCAGTCAAACTTTCAAAAATGTATGTGATGAAATAGATTAGATACATTTTTCATTAAGATGACATTTATCATCTCTTACTAACTTCCGTTGCTTTCCACTAGCATAAGTGGGAACTACGATTGCTCGATTTTCTCAACATCCTTTTGAGAATACGTAGCACAAGGTCTCATCCTTGGCGAGCAAATTTCTTTCTCCTCGGACCAAACAAACCATAGATCCTGTAGATCCGAGCTACAAATGCTCGATTCCCACTAGGGATATGTATGCAGAAGATCCACAGATCTTTGCGAGCACAATAATAACAAACACTAGGATCCCATATAATCTATCCTTCTTAAAATCCCAAAGGAGAAACTTTCTCAATCATAGAAATAGCAATTAAAACACACAAACATATCAAACATATTCATATATAAAGCTATAGATAACTATATATATTTAGGGTGCTCCATCTATTCCTTTATATAACAAACCCCTTACTCGAATCTCCCAATGCGTTGCGTCTCTAGTTTGCGCTAGTCGTTACGCATATCAAAATCAATTGAGGGTATTAACAGCTTTCCCCTTTTTCATAATCATTAAATCATCTTTTCTTGTGTTGAAAATAATAAAGCTTGATGCTCGCGGCATCTTTATAAACAAATCAAAAGAGTAAATCGTTTCGAGCCAGAGAATCTGAATTCATATTCGATTCACTAGCACGGCACTTTTTAACGCGAACAGGAAAAATGGCGACTCTGCTGGGGAGTACGCTGAAACTTTGATTTTCAAAAAAAAAATGACTCTGCTCAAGAGCATCAAGCTTTTTTTGTTTTCAAAAAGAAATGAAAGGGGTTAAGCTTTCATATTTGCATATATCTGTTTTCCTTTTATTGTGTGTTTTCGCGATTTTATCTGATGGAAAGAAATCCTAACCCAGATTTAAGAAACATTTTAAGATCTAGGTAGGGGTATAGTCCTATTAACTTGTGAGAAGTCTCGGTACTTACGGAGTTAATTTGAGATCCCTCTCTCAGTGGAGGTTGTCTTGGGGGTATTTGTGTTAAGCAAGTATTTGCGAAGACATTTTGCTTTCAAGGGAACTTGCGAAGCTGAGTGGCTGTAGAACACATAACCCATCCTGGCCATTTAGGATGTAGTGCAGAGATTATTCGGGCGTAATCCTAGAATAATTGTCATGCGAGACTACGATCAGGCGAGTTTCTCTTGAAAAATATTATTGGACCATCGAGTATTCAACAAATCCGATAATATTTCAAAGAGGAGTGTTGATCCTGTATTATCAGTAGAACCCGTTTCACAGATGAATAAGCCCTTAGAACTTAACCACGTTGATTCTTATCGTTGGCCTCATGCTCGTGACTTCGAACGCTTGACCGTGTGTATAATTACTAACCATGTTTGCCGCATTCATGCATTCATTCAAAAACTTCATTTCTCTTCCCATTTCCAAAGAATTTAGAGATTTTTCTTTGTAAAATATTTTAGGTTAGAGTGATGGACGTCAGAGGAAGATTCACCAAGAGATACAGTTTTAGAATCCCTGACGTAGGAAAGTTAAAAGAGTTGGCATCTTTGGTAGAAGATCCCTCGGATTTCAGAAAACGCTATGGAACTCTTTTAACTATTCTGAACACTAACGTTGATGAAGGACTTCTCAAAACTTTCGTTCAGTTTTACGATCCCGTCTACCGCTGTTTCACTTTCCCTGACTATCAGTTGATGCCTACTTTGGAAGAGTACGCGCATATACCAGGTATCTCAGTATCAGACAAAGTGCCTGTCAATGGTTTGGAAGCCATTCCTAAGTCACCAGTCATTGCAACAATGACTCACTTAAAGAAATCTGAGATAGACAAAAACCTAACTACTAGAGGTAAACTCTTAGGACTAACTTCAAAGTTCCTAATGGAGAAGGCTCTTAAATTCTCTGAGGCCGGTAGTATGGTAGCCTTTGAAGCTATTTTAGCTTTACTCCTCTATGGATTGGTGTTGTTTCCCAACGTCCCAAATTTCGTTGATATCAACGCCATAAGGATCTTTCTAATTGTAAATCTCGTTCCCACTCTGCTTCGTGACACGTACGTCTCTATTCATCATAGAAATCGTCAAGGAGATGGAACTATCGTGTGTTGTGTACCTCTGTTCTTCAAATGGATTGTCTCACACTTGCCTAAATCTCCTATCTTCCGTGAAAACAAAGATGAATGGCATTGGTCTCGAAGACTCATGTCTCTTACAAACGATGATATCCATTGGTATACCTTAGCAGACAATGAGATGGAAATCATTGAGAGCTGTGGAGAATTTGCCAACGTACCTCTCATTGGTACAAAAGGAGGAATCAACTACAACCCATTCCTGGCGAAACGTCAACTCGGATACGCAAAATCTAGTAAACCTCTTGGTTTTACAGTAGAGAGCTAATTCTATCATGAAGGGGAGGATTCCCAGGGATTGAAAGCCAGAATGATCAGAGCTTGGCATCTCATCCGAAGGAAAGAAAAAGGTAAGGCGAAGAATTGTGTAGCCATGGAAACCTACACTTCTTGGGTAAAGAAAAGAGCGAAGGAATTTCGAATGCCTTATGCTTATGAGGAACCCATGTTCTCAATCGCTTCCAAATCAACAATTTTTCCCATCGAGACTGTGGGAGAATACCAAGAAGCCTTGACCAAGATAAGGCTTGAGAAAGAAGCTTTGGAAAACAAATTCCTTAAGGCTGATATCGAGAATGAGAAGCTCAAGAAGCAAGTCAAAGATCATGAAAAGACGCTTTACTTCCAAGATGAATGGCTCATGGAGAAAGATGAGAAGATTCGTCAGAAAGATAACGCGATCAAGAGATACATCAAAGAAAGGAAAAGAAAGCTTGAGGAAATGACAACCAGCGATCCTGCTCCCGACGAGTGGAAGAAAGTCATTAGCAAGCTAAAAGCCGAGAAAGCTGAACTGAAAGCTCACTATGGGAAAGAAATCCTGAAGCTGAAGCTACATCAAGCCTTTGGATCTTCATCCGACGAAGACGATTAGCTTAGTTTAGTTTGTAATATTTTATCATTTATTTTATCATTTGTGTGAGCAACGCTCCAAAACCAATTGTTGTAATCTTCTTTCAATAATTAATAAAATATGTGTTTTCCATCCAAATATTTACCATAAATTTCTCTTTTAGCGTAAATTCTTTGGAAATTCCTTTTCTTTATATTCATAATCATGCATCATGCTTTGCATTTCGAGTCTATTGTCTAGAGTCTGATCTTTCAACAGTTTCAACAGATAGGAAAAGATCGCCAATTTGTCGCGTATTAGAGTTTCTCGACCGCGTCCACAGCCAACTCGAACGTACGATAAAAGATCAAAAAGAAGAAAAGTAATGGAAGGATTTGAACAAGAGAATGTTGAACTCCGTAGCACAGTAACAACACTACAAGAAGAAGTGGAGAGACTCACGTCTTTGGTCAACTCATTGGCCACAGCGCAAAGTCAACAAGCAGCATCGAGCAGTCAAAACCAAGCGGCGATTTCAGAGGATACTACTACTCCAGTTTCAGCTGTTGCAACCAGTAGTTCACCTTTCAGCATGCCAGAAGGCTATCCATGGGGCATGCCTTTCAACTTTGGCATCGGATTTCGCCAACCGAATTCTCAAGTGAAAACAACCACGTTTGAAATACCTACTTTGCAGCAAAACTCTACATTTACTCCGCAACATGGAGTAACTCTTCCACAAGTAACAATGTCAGTTTCTCGACCGATCATGACGAACTCAGCTTCCGTAGTACACACTACCATAGACGAAGAAGTTCACCATACTCCAGGCAATAACACGAATTCCCGTGGCTCGATGGAGAATCTCCAGGAACAACTCCTCAAAATGCAGCTTAAGATAAAAACAATTCGTGGAAAAGAACTGTTTGGAAAAAACGCCCAGGATCTGTGCTTAGTTCCTCGCGTAAGGATACCTGCGAAATTCAAAGTCCCTGACTTTGAAAAGTACAAAGGAAACTCCTGTCCACAAAGTCATCTCACGATGTATGCCAGGAAAATGTCTACATACAACGAAGATCACCAGTTGTTAATCCATTACTTCCAAGACAGTCTTACCGGTGCCGCACTGAAGTGGTACATGGGATTAGACAGCGCAAGTATCCAAACATTCAATGACTTAGGTGAAGCCTTTGTACAACAATATAAGTTCAACTTGGATATGGCTCCCGATCGGGATCAACTCCGCTCCATGTCTCAAAAGGAAAGAGAGACATTCAAAGAATATGCGCAACGATGGAGGGAAATTGCTGCCCAAGTCAACCCACCACTGGAAGAGAAAGAGATGACTAAGGTGTTCTTGAACACTCTTGGCTCATTTTACTACGAACGAATGATCGCTGGCGCTCCCGGAGATTTCACCGAGATGGTAAGCATGGGAATGCGGCTAGAGGAAGGAGTTCGAACCGGACGCCTAACCAAGGAAGCAGGATCTTCTAGTGGAACTAGAAAGATTGGAACCAGTTTTCCAAAGAAAAAGGAACATGACATAGGAATGGTATCCCGAGGGAAACCACGAAAGAATGTCAGTCAACAACGACAGGTAGCTGCCATAGCACCCGCCGTTAACACAAATCCAAATACAGGAATTGCTCCACAGTTCCAGCAAACTCAACAAACTCAACAGCCTCGTCAACAGGCTCAGCAGTTTAACAATCAAAACCGTGCGCCTCGGGTCACACAATTCGACCCAATTCCAATGACGTACACAGAACTATACCCTGCGCTAATAGAAAAGAATCTGATACAGACAAGGTCACCACCTCCGGTTCCCGAAAAATTGCCGTGGTGGTACAAAGCAGACGTATCTTGCCCTTTTCACCAAGGGGCACCAGGCCATGACCTTGAGCATTGCATAGCATTAAAAGCAGAAGTACAGAGATTAGTGAAATCTAATCTTCTTTCCTTCAGAAATGCAAATCCGAACGTGCAAGCCAATCCGCTTCCCAGTCACAATGGACATACAGTAAATCTGATATTAAGAAATACAGACAGGTATCTCGTCACAGACGTCAACCTGATCAGAGGAAACTCGGTGCATCTCCATGATACGTACAGTACAATGAGCGCCTTCACTAAGCACGATTACACAGCTTGCAACATCTGCTTCAAGGATCTTCAAGGATGTCCCACCATAAGAGCGGACATTCAGTGATTGTTAGATATCGGTGACCTACAGATCTACAGAAACAGAGATGACCATGACGTAAATACAGTATGGCATTTTCCGCATGAGCTTTTAGTCTCAGATATCAACTCGGAAAATCCCGAAGTAAACGTTATCATCCCCTGTTTCAATGTACCCAAGCATGTGGAGATTGAATACAACGGTTCCAACGTTCCAGGGTCTCCTTTGGTGATTTGCCTACCCGGTCCTGTTCCATACAAGTTCTAGTAAAGCAATTCCCTACCAATACAATGCAACTCTGATAGAAGATGGGGAAGAGAAACCCATGCCTACTCTTCCAGCTAATGTCAATATAACAGAAATCGGACGAGTAACACGAAGTGGACGAGTACACACTTCATTGCCACCAAGACCGCCTGCAGTTCCTGTTGTTAGACAAAATCCAGTTAACATATTTCCCGAGAATCCTGCAACGATTCCCATTGTTAATCCGAGCACAAATGTTGGCCCTCCTGATAAGACCGATGTCAACACAGATTTTGATGAGATACTGAAATTAATCAAGAAAAGCGAATATCGAGTCGTGGATCAGCTGATGCAGGCTCCCTCCAAGATTTCAATATTGTCTCTATTATTGAACTCCGAAGCTCACCGAGAAGCTTTAATGAAGGTATTAGACCAAGCTTATGTAGATCACGATGTGACTATAGACCAGTTTGGAGGTATTGTCGCCAACATAACAGCTTGTAATAATCTAAGTTTCAGTGATGAGGAACTTCCAGAGGAAGGGAAAGATCACAATTTGGCTCTGCATATCTCGATGATTTGCCAATCAGATTCCCTGTCCAATGTATTGGTAGATACTGGTTCATCTTTGAACGTAATGCCAAAGAAGACACTCGCTCGTTTGGCTTACAAAGGGACACCAATGAAGTTCAATGACATAGTAGTAAGAGCCTTTGACGGGTCACAGAAGTCAGTTATTGGGGAAGTCGATCTCCCGATGACAATTGGTCCGCATACTTTCCAGATCACTTTCCAGGTCATGGACGTGCCAGCTGCTTACAGATGTTTACTAGGAAGACCATGGATCCACGAAGCAGGGGCAGTGACATCTACTCTCCATCAGAAGCTGAAATTCACAGTAAATGGAAAGCTAGTAACCATCCTCGGTGAACAAGCTTTGCTTATAAGCCATTTGTCTAGTTTCTCTTTCATCACAGCCAACGACGTTGAAGGGACACATCTCCCCGGACATCCGTTAGAAGATGAATCTACAAGCAAAAACAGATCATCTATCTCTTCTTATAAAGAAGCAGCACAAATAGTAAAAGATGGCAATGCTGAAGGATGGGGACAAGTAATCAAACCTGTCAAGAATGAGATAAAAGTCGGACTCGGGTTTGTACCTGTATTCTCCAAAGACAAACAAAAGGATGAAGCGCTTCGTCCGATCAAAGAAGTATTCCACAGTGGGGGTTTCTTAGACCCTGTTCTTCAAGAAGTTAGTGTTGTAACCATTGAAGATGATGAAGATGATCCCTCTAGATATGAAGAGTGGAGCACTTATTTAAACAGCCCTGAATATGTGTCTCAAGAAGAATCATACGCACCGTACTATCCTTCAACTGATTAATTCAAAGGTATATCCCTGCAGCAAAATAAAAATCCGCCTATCCCTGCTGAAGTTTGGGATACCTTGGGAGAACCAAGCGGCAAATTTGACTATATGGTGAAATACACTGCGCCAGAAAGCTCAAAAATCAGGATCGAAGATATCCAGCCCACTGGATGGGGTGATTCTTTTGAGTACCCTAGTCAATCAGAAGAGGAATATGCGTCTTCTCAATCTAATCAGCCAATCGAGATCCCAAATGAAGATCTCTACTTTAACACGCCTGTGGAATTCACTAAACCAGATCTGGATTATCACTACATCAACGTGATCACTGAAGATCAAGGATACGACTCGGGATACGAACTAGAAAGTGTCGCCGACAACGAGTCCCTTCACTCTGAAGATTGGATGGTACATCCCCAGAATTCAACACAAAGTTCAACAGGAAGTACATATGTTGTATCCCATAATTCCCGATCTGTTCATCAAGCTGAAGAAGATCGCTTTAGCAACACAAAAAGCAAGGTCTGTCGTCCAGAATCTTCAAAACCTGCTCGACCAACGACAAAAGTTTACTCAAGGATTAAACCAAGCGGGAAATTACCAGAGTACCTCGATTTCCAAGGAGTTCGTCACTACTGGAAACCTGTTGAAGTTCGGACTAACGCTTCTAGTTCTAAGTAGTTCATCTTTACTTTTGTTTTGAACTCTCGCTTCGCCCAAAGCGAAGAGATGTTTTATAGGGTTTAGCTTTTAAATAATTTCTCTTTGTCTTGCCCAAGACAAATGGGTTTGTATTTTAGGGCCCTGTTTCATATTGTGAATCATAAATAAAATGCGTTGTTTTGATTCCACACTTTGTGTTTGTTTTTCATTTTACCCTTTCTTGGAAATGATAATCCTAAAAAACACAATAAACAAAAAAAAATTAATTAATCTGCATACACTTTCACATTGACTTTTTCAAAAAAAAAAATAATAATAATAAAAAAGGGGTTAATTAATCAAACATAAATCAAATATGCAAATTAAACAGATGGACAAATCCATTGAAAGCAATAACTCTATGCTCTCTCCCAACTTTGAAATTCCCTGTGAAGTCGCCGAGGAAGAAGTTGAAGAAGAGATCCCAGATGAGATTTCTCGACTACTTAAGCACGAGGAAAGAATCATTCAGCCTCACAAAGAACCTCTAGAAGCAATCAACTTGGGTTCTGAAGAAGACAAAAAAGAAGTAAATATTGGAGCCTCACTCGACAGCAGCGTCAAGAGCAAACTGATAGATCTTCTCAAAGAATATGTTGATGTGTTCGCTTGGTCCTACCAGGACATGCCAGGTTTAGATACCTGCATTGTGGAGCACCATTTGCCACTAAGACCGGAGTGTCCACCAGTTAAGCAAAGACTGAGAAGAGTACACCCTGAAATGGCCGACAAAATCAAAAAGGAAGTTCAAAAGCAGCTCGACGCAGGTTTTCTCGTCACTTCTGAATATCCTCAATGGCTAGCCAACATAGTACCTGTCTCCAAGAAAGACGGAAAGGTCAGAATGTGTGTTGACTACCGGGATCTGAACAAAGCAAGTCCAAAAGATGATTTCCCACTTCCGCATATATACATGCTAGTGGATAGCACTGCAAAATTCAACGTCTTTTCCTTCATGGACGGTTTCTCTGGTTACAATCAGATCAGAATGGCTCCCGAAGACATGGAGAAGACATCCTTCATCACGCCATGGGGAACTTTTTGCTACAAAGTAATGCCGTTTGGATTAAAGAATGCAGGTGCAACTTACCAAAGGGCAATGACTACTCTCTTTCATGACATGATGCACAAAGAGATCGAAGTCTACGTAGATGATATGATAGCAAAGTCAGATACTGAAGAAGAGCATATAGAATATCTTTTGAAGTTGTTTCAACGACTAAGGAAATTTCAGCTTCCCCTGAATCCTAACAAATGCACCTTTGGGGTAAGATCTGGAAAACTCCTAGGTTTCATCGTCAGTCAAAGAGGTATTGAAGTTGACCCTGACAAAGTCAAGGCTATTCAAGAAATGCCTACGCCACGTACGGAAAAGCAAGTAAGAGGATTTTTTGGACGGTTAAATTACATCTCCAGATTTATCTCTCAGATGACTGCTACCTGTGGGCCGATATTCAAGCTTCTCCACAAAAATCAAGAGGTTGTGTGGACAGAAGATTGCCAAAAAGCGTTTGACAGTATCAAGGAATACCTGTCAGAACCTCCAATACTGATCCCTCCAGTGGAAGGAAGACCGTTAATCATATACCTTACCGTGTTGGAAGAGTCCATGGGATGCATGCTTGGACAACAAGATGAAACCGGTAAGAAAGAGCATGTCATTTACTATATGAGTAAAAAATTCACAGACTGTGAAACTCGTTACTCCATGCTCGAGAAAACCTGTTGTGCTTTGGTATGGGCTTCAAAACGTCTCCGCCAGTACATGATCAATCACACAACTTGGTTAATCTCCAAAATGGATCCGATCAAGTATGTCTTTGAAAAGCCTGCCTTAACGGGAAGAATTGCTCGATGGCAGATGTTGTTATCAGAATATGACATCCAGTACCGCGCTCAAAAAAAAAGCGGTCAAAGGAAGCATTCTCGCCGATCACTTGGCTTATCAGCCGCTCAACGAATACCAATCTCTTAAATTTGACTTCCCTGACGAGGATGTTATGTACTTAAAGATGAAAGATTGTGACGAACCGCTGCCCGGCGAAGGTCCTGATCCAGAATCTAGATGGGGCTTAATTTTTGATGGAGCAGTTAATCTCTTCGGCAATGG
Organism: Vicia sativa; assembly: GCA_021764765.1. Classification (NCBI taxonomy): domain Eukaryota; kingdom Viridiplantae; phylum Streptophyta; class Magnoliopsida; order Fabales; family Fabaceae; genus Vicia; species Vicia sativa. Next base: position 106,367,523 of record CM038797.1, on the reverse strand, counting down.
AATTGGGGCAGTCATCATCACTCCCGAGGGTTCTCCTATCCCGTTTTCCGCCATATTGTTGTTTGATTACACCAACAACATCACAGAATACGAAGCTTGCATCATGGGTATCGAAGAAGCCATCGACTTGAGGATCAAGATCCTTGATATATATAGAGACTCAGCCCTTGTGATCAATCAAATCAAAGACAAGTATGAAACTCATTATCTTGGTCTAATTCCTTACAGAGATTATGCAAGACGTTTGTTGACTTTCTTCAACAAAGTAGAACTGCATCATATCCCTCGAGATCAGAATCGAATGGCAGACGCCTTGGCAACTCTATCTTCCATGTTCAAAGTCAACGATTGGAATGATATGCCTAAGATCCGTATCAGACGCCTTGAAAGACCTGCATATGTATTCGCAACTGAAGCAGTCTTCGATGATAAACCATGGTTCCACGACATCAAGCGTTTCCTTCAAACACGAGAGTACCCACTCGGGGCATCGTACAAGGATAAGAAAACTCTAAGGAGGCTTTCTAGGAATTTCTTCCTGAATAAAGATGTTCTATACAAAAGAAACTTCAACATGGTTCTGCTCAGATGCGTCGACAGACAAGAAGCAGACACGATCATCCATGAAGTGCATGAAGGATCCTTTGGAACCCATTCAAATGGGCATGCAATGTCCAGAAAGATCTTAAGAGCAGGATACTATTGGATAACGATGGAATCTGATTGTTGTAAACACGTCAAAAGATGTCACAAGTGCCAGATCTACTCAGATAAGATCCATGTGCCGCCGACTCTACTCAACGTTCTCTCCTCTCCGTGGCCATTCTCCATGTGGGGCATTGACATGATTGGGATGATTGAACCAAGAGCGTCCAACGGACATCGCTTTATTCTAGTGGCTATTGATTACTTCACCAAATGGGTCGAAGCAGCATCTTACGCCAATGTTACAAGACAAGTGGTTGTGAGGTTCATCAAGAACAACCTCATTTGTCGATATGGAGTTCCAAGTAAGATCATTACAGACAATGGATCAAACTTGAACAACAAAATGATGAAAGAACTGTGTGAGGAATTCAAGATTGAGCATCATAACTCATCTCCTTACCGACCAAAGATGAACGGCGCCGTTGAAGCTGCCAACAAGAACATCAAAAAGATCGTCCAGAAAATGGTCATCACTTACAAAGACTGGCACGAAATGTTGCCATTTGCTCTGCATGGGTATCGTACTTCCGTACGCACTTCAACAGGGGCAACTCCTTTTTCTCTAGTATACGGCATGGAAGCAGTGCTCCCCGTAGAAGTTGAGATCCCATCAATGAGAGTTCTCATGGAAACTAAATTATCTGAGGCTGAATGGTGTCAAAGCAGATACGACCAGCTGAACTTAATCAAAGAAAAGCGCCTGACTGCTCTCTGTCACGGACAATTGTATCAAAGAAGAATGAAGAAAGCTTTCGACAAAAAGGTCCGACCTCGTGAATTCCGAGAAGGAGACCTCGTGCTTAAAAAGATTCTATCTTTTCAACCAGATTCTAGGGGCAAATGGACTCCTAATTACGAAGGCCCATACATCGTCAAAAGAAGCTTTTCTGGCGGTGCTATGACTCTCACAACCATGCACGGTGATGAACTCCCGCATCCTGTGAATGCTGATGCAGTCAAGAAATACTTTGTCTAAAACAAAAAAACAAAAGAACAGCTCGGTAAGTCGAAAACCCGAAAAGGACGGCTTAGGCAAAAAATGAGCGTCTCGGTGGATTGAAAACCTGAAAAGGCGGTCCAGGAAAAAATTAGAGACAATAAACAGAAATTATCCTGATAGATTGAAAACCTGAAAAGGTAATCTAGGCAAAAATAAGGATACAAAAAAAAATGATGACAAAGTAACTGCAAATCAGTCCGTACTTCGTCAATCTGAAGAAACTTCCATCAACGGATCTTCAATCAACTCCTCTGAAGCAGCAAGCACAAGTTTGGAATTCAAAGTTGTTAGGGATAATAGTGGTTATTTGCTTTCAATGTAGCCTTTTCCCAATAAATTATCATTTCCAATGTAGTCTTTGGCTGATTACCATTCTGTCAATAAAATTTGAGCCTTGTGCCTTTTGTTTGCAATTCCTGCTTTATTCTGTTTTGCAAAATAACGCTTTTTATTGTGAAAGTCACTTTTTGAAACTAAAACGGTTTTAAATGAATTTTTACTTCAAAATTTTTGAAATAAAAGCAAAATTTTCCTTTGAACTCTGAATATAGAAAGAACTTCAACAGTTCCTCCACGAGTGTTTCAATCTCCGAAGGATAGAATGACTGCTACAAGAAGTCTTCTCCTCAGCAGAAATCATCAAATGACGGTATTCTTATCCAAAAAGAATTCCCAACAAAGTTGCCAATGAAATGCTTTTCTCTGAAAGTTTAAGGCATGCAACTCAGATCCTTCATCAGCAACGTCTACACCATTGCTGCGGATATTGCTAAGTATTTGTTCGAACCGTGACGTAGTCCTTTTCCCAAATACCTCTTTAGTGTTCATCAAGTATTGTCGGCATGCACATGACATTCATAACATTCATGACATTCATACATAATAGCATCATTTATGCATTTTGCATTCCTCAAAATGTTTGCTTCCATATCACTGGTTTAAATCACACTTATTCATGTAGGTTTGATCATATCCCGATAGATTATCCCCAATGATACATCTTTTCTCTCTCCTATTCCCCAGCTAAGATTATTCCTCATTGGGAACAATGTCTTGATTGACCTTTTCTTTCCAGTTCATTCCTGGATAGAGCCCTGTCTCTAATCAACAAAGCGATAAGCAATAGCCTCATCATTTGAGCTGCTTATTTTTCTTTTCATTCCTAAACTTGTCATGAAAATTTGTTCTTCTCAACAAGGTCAAATCACGACTGTACGAGAAATTCCCCAGCAGTTGTCTTTCTGCGTAAAGAAAACCTGTGTCCTTTAAAATCAAAATGCCCGCATCTTCTCAAGAGAGAGATCCTCGGCAAGATTGTATCCGTGAAAACAGGAACTCATTTGATATTTGTTTCCATCATTTGTCTGTTATTCACAAGTCTGAATATTCAGTAATATGTCTCAAGATTTACCTTGTTATAGTTATCACTTTGCTGATAATTGGTAATATCTTCAGAACTCGTTTGAGATCTGTTTCACTCACTTGTCTGTTATTCACAAGGCTGAATATTCAGTAATATGTCTCAAGATTTACCTTGTTATAGTTATCACTTTGCTGATAATTGGTAATATCTTCAGAACTCGTTTGAGATCTGTTTCCATCATTTGTCTGTTATTCACAAAGTTGAATACTCAGTAAATTTTCTCAAGAATTACCTTATTATAGTTATCACTTTGCTGATAATTGGTAATATCTTTAGAGCTCGTTACCATAAACTATCACAAGGCTGATACTTGGTAATATCATTTTCACTTACCTTAAACATTGTCACAAGGCTGATAGAAGGTAATCTCTTTGTTTCCCAAAGCGAGACATATATTCACATGTTTTGTGAATCTCTCTTTCCCAAGCGAGACATATTGCTTGTTTCACAACAAACAGGATCCTCTTTTCTTAAACAGATCGAGTCGTCCTCACAAATTTTTCCCCACCATGTCATTTCTTTGATATCATCTGGGCGAAACTTTTTACAATCATTTTGCATCACTCGCATCTTTTGGTATCTTAGGTCCAAAATTTGCGTATTCTGATATTTAAGTCTCTTCACACCTATCAAAATGAAGATATTCATCTTCATATCTCAGGTTAAAGAAACTTAAATAGGGGCATCTGTCATACCCCAATTTTTGACCTAATATACCACCTTACATTTGCATCATTGCATCATTAACAGTTCAGAACAGAACTAATCGGGTGTAGCATTCACAGGTCAAAATTAGGGTTTCATCAGATTTTCATCTGATTCAAGAGGCAACCAATTAGGGTTTGAGTTTTACTCACTTTATTTGACCTATCTTGATCAAAACATCAACCTTTGATCCTCAGATATCCAACTTTTCTCATTGATCAATCAAGGATCGACCAATTAGGGTTTTGATCGAGGATGAGTATTTTCTGATTTTTTGAGCAATGAATGACTTTTTTGGCTAGAGATTGATCATTATATCTTAGATACAACATCTTGACCTAATTTCTGGATACAAAACATCACAAAAGTTCACAGACTTCATCAGTCAATTTCTGAAACATCTGATGAAAATTCATCTTCACAGAAAAGTCAAACTTTCACTTTTGGTCAATTTTTTCAAGACAAAACCTTTTCCAACATCAAAATACTTCAAATGATCCATCTTGATCATAAAAAATCAAAGAATTTGGAAAAGTCAACAAAAAGTCAAAATTTCTAACACTTAGAAAAATTTTCAAGTGTTAAAATTTTGTACTTTTTCCAAACTTCATGGCATTTTTTCACATAGTTCCACTTTGAATTGGAAAAAACTAAAAACATGAAAGTTGTAGCCCTTGAAACAAGCTTTCCAAAATGTCAAATAACTCTCAAATCCATGGAGTCTAGCTATACTTTTGAAATTGAAACATAAGGCTCCATAACCATGGATTTCAAGTTCAAAACTTCACAATTATAGGTCATTTTTGGATTTCTTCATCTAGAAGCAATGCCACCTTGCCAAATTGGGATAAGAACTGACAAAAATCAGTGAGAAGTAATTATGACAAGTTTGGATCAAGTTGAATATTTTCACACATGGTTAAAAAAGGAAGTTTCCTTTTCCTTTTGCAAAAAGACTTCCTTGCCCTCTAAGGCAAGTTTGAATTACCAATGCCAATCTCTTTACCTAACATTTCAGAAACCTTGGCCTATAAATAGAGGAATCATTTTCAAATTCAAATACACCAAAGCCATGCAAGTACATGCTTTCACTCTTCATCTTTGAAAATTCATGAATCATAGTTCAATTTGTGAAAACTTGCAATTTTGAAAACTAATGAAAAACTTTGAGTACTTTGGTGTCTAACATGTTTTAACATCCATATGAAACTTGTTTGAAACTTAAAAGCAACATAGAACAAGCTCAAACTCAGAATTACACTTCATGTCACATAAGCTTGCAAAACTGCCTTAAAACTCAAATCCATAGCTTGGCTCGAGCAAGTGATGTCCTGATCATCCAAACACCATCCACAAACATCATAGAGATGATGCAGACCCTCAGCAACAATCTGTAACAACTCTAACATCGATTTCCAGTTTCCATTTTAAGCTTATGCAGGTTGACTTGGTTGGATTGATCCAGGGTGATTCAAAGCAAGAAGACCACTCATACATGATCCATAGAGGCCGTTGATGCTCAAACAATCATTAGAACTCAACTGGAAGCACTCAAATCCAGAATTCGATTCCAGCTTCAACAGGTAAGAGCTCGAACTTCAACTCTATGATTCCTTGCCTCTAATCAAAAAAGCTCTTGGCCATTTGTTTTCTGCACCACTCACGACCATTAACCCTCAACCAATTGGAAAAATCATCCATCATACGCCATTTCAATTACGATTTGCAGTTCTAGGGTTCTTAGTGTTCATCAGAAATTCAGTCATGTTAGGCTTAAAATAAATGAAATTAACAACTACCATCGAGTTCCTTGTTAAATTTCGTGCAAGTTTGGTGTTTACATCATCCATTTTCATTGAGAAACAAAGAATTTGAGTTTGATCAAGGATTGAAGAAGAAGAACAGGGCTTCGCGCGTGTTCTTGTTATTTTTCAAATTCAAAAAAATCCAATATAATATAAACACGTGGTTTGGTTTCAATACACGAATGCATTGTTGCCCCAGCGGTTGCCAGCTCACTTTTAAGTCACTATGCCACGTATCCACCCATCAGGTCCTGGGTTCAAGCCTCCCATGGACCAATTTTTTTCAAACTCTTCATTTTTTCTTCACTTTTTTTACAAACTTTAACATTTTTTTAACCAATCAAAACTCCTCATTTTGAGGTGATTTTTTGTACACTTGTCAATAAATGTATCTATTTTATGATAGTGCAAAAATTTTCAGAAAAAACTTTCATCCGATTATGTTTTAATCGAGCCGAAAATGACACTTTGGGCACTTTTCAAAACCACTTTAAAAGGTGAATTTTTCAAACTTTCGATTTCCGATTCTTTTCAAAACTTCTCATAAGTAAACCTCACATTTCAAAGACACTTTCAAATAACATTTTTTCAAAACTTTTCATCAAACGTACATCTTTTTGCCATGATCGATCCGATTTAAACGATAAAACCGAATTCGTTTTCTTTCAAATTTCTTAATCGATCATGGGCCTCTCTCACGGTGTAAGACCCAAAACATTCTTTTATGTACATAATTATTTCTTTGTACATATCAAATTCTTTCTCATATACATACAAATTTTTATCTGTACATAATACAGATACTTTTTACTCAAACACAGATAAACTTCGGTCGTTTGTTTCCGTTTCGTCTGTATATACACTGAATACCATTGGTATTGAAAGGAGCATTATTCTCGGTGAAACTGCTTTTAAACCAATGGGCCACCCTTATGGTGTAAGTCCCAACCCTCTTATGTACATCCATCTTTGTCTGTACATAAATAGCTCGTTCGTGTACATATTTACTTCCTTGTACACAATTCAAACTTGTAAATAATCAAGTTACGCTCGTTTTAAACGTTCGTTTCACGGACACTTGTTTATATTTACTTCATAAACTCTTGTAAATAAACATCATGCGTTTTTTATATTTCCTTCATAAACTCCTGTGAATACATATCACACACACACTTGTTTATACAACTGTCTAGTTATAACATAACAACTAGTCTAACCAATAGTTTCCCCACAGTATTAGCCTCCTCTTGGGTTTTATACAAGATAACTCTCCCCACAGAGTTAGCCTCCTCTTGGGCTTTGTACAAGGTAACTCATTTTATCTGAGTTCAGCCTCCTCTTAGGCTTCATATAAGAAAACTCATTCGTCTGAGTTTAGCCTCCGCTTAGGCTTCATATAAGACAACACTCCCCTGTTGAGTAAGCCTCCTCTTGGGCTTCGTTCAAAAGAACTCCTCACAGAGTTTAGCCTTCTCTTGGGCATCATACAATGAAAGAGACAGGAAATCTCTTAACAGCCTCCTATTGGGCTTCCAATACAAAGAATCACCCGCGCTAGGATAGAACCCTGAGAGTATAATTTCCCGGTGAAATTGCTCTTAATTCCGAAAGGATGGTTTCCCGGTGAAATCCCTTTTAAGACAAAGCCAGCCATACCCTATAGCTTCCTCTTGAGCTTCATACAAGGACCCTCGATGACCCTCGATGACCCTCGGAATGCCTCCTCTTGGGCTAACAATACAAGGACCCATGGGCTTCTTAAAAGCATCCCTTTAATCCAATCAATTTCTCCTCGAGATTTAGACATCTATCATCTCTATGGAAGAAGTATCTCATCTATCACATCACATACAATTAAACTCTTTTCAAAAACTTTTCAAACTCTTTTCAAACAAAAACATCTCTTAACAGTAAGTGGTAACGCTTGTACACTCAAGCAAAACACCCAATGCTTACAGTTAAAAGATTCAATCTTTTTCAAACATCTTTCTTAAACATGTAAGTGGTAACGCTTGTACACTCAAGCAAAACACCTATAACTTACGATGAAAGATTTTTAATCAGTCAAAATTTCAAAAATGTATGTGATGAAATAGATTAGATACATTTTTCATTAAGATGACATTTGTCTGTCTCTTACTAACTTCCCGTTGCTTTCCACTAGCATAAGTGGGAACTACGATTGCTCTGATTTTCTCAACATCCTTTTGAGAATACGTAGGCACAAGGTCTCATCCTTGGCGAGCAAATTTCTTTCTCCCTCAGACCAAACAAACCATAGATCCACAGATCCGAGCTACAAATGCTCGATTCCCACTAGGGATATGTATGAAGATCCACAGATCTTTGCGAGCACAATAATAACAAACACTAGGATCCCATATAATCTATCCTTCTTAAAATCCCAAAGGAGAAACTTTCCCAATCATAGAAATAGCAATTAAAACACACAAACATATCAAACATATTCATATATAAAGCTATAGATAACTATATATATTTAGGGTGCTCCATCTATTCCCTTTATATAACAAACCCCTTACTCGAGAATCTCCCCAATGCGTTGCGTCTAGTTTGCTAGTCGTTACGCATATCAAAATCAATTGAGGGTATTAACCTTTCCCTTTTCATAATCATTAAATCATCTTTTCTTGTGTTGAAAATAATAAAGCTTGATTCTCGGCATCTTTATAAACAAATCAAAAAGTAAATCGTTTGAGCGGAGAATCGAATTCATATTCGATTCACTAGCACGGCACTTTTGCGAACAACAAGCATCGAAGCTCCGACACGAGTCTCCAGCGAAATCCCGAAGTTCCAACCGGATCCCCTCGAGCAGGGAACATGTCCGAAGCTCCGACACGGATCCCATCATAAGGCGCCAAGCTCCGCTGGATCCATCTCAATAGAAAGCCCGAAATTCCAATTTACGGCACCTCAATAGAAACCCGAAGTTCCAACTGGTGCCTCAACAAGGAATTTCCTAGAAGCTCGACAGGATGGCTTCCTCGAAGCACGCATTTTATCTTTTCCATTATTTTTTATTTTTGCTAATTTCATAATTAATTAAAATTAGTAAATCAGGTTAAACAATTAGGGTTAATTAGACAACTTCACTAAATTTTTTTCTTCATTCTTAATTAATTAATTTAGGGTTAGCATTAACTAATATTTCTTTAAAATTAATTAAAATCAATTAGACTTAGGATTATTTTCCACATTTCAAATATCCAAAAATATTAGGATTAGTTTTCTATTCAGTGATTTATTTTCTCGCATTTTTTTCCAATATTATGTAACTACTCATGGGATGTAATAGCTTAATTAGGATTTACTTTCTGCATTCCTATATTATGTAACTGCCCCAAAGCCATGTAATAGCGTAGCAGTTACTTTCCGCACTTTACTTTCCGCACTTTACTTTCCGCACTTTTATTTTCCGCACCTATAAACTGCTAGTAACTAGGCGTGTATGGCAAGATAAAATCATCATTTATCTTGCCATACATTAGGTCAACTATATGAAGCCTTGTATGGAAGGAAATGTCTTTCGCCTTTGTGTTGGTCAAAAGTTGGTGAAAGAGGGACTCTTGGACCGAAAATAATTCAAGAGACGACTGAGAAAATTAAGGAAATACGAGAAAAGATGAAGAAAGCTCAGAATCATCGAAAGAGTTATGCGGACAAGAGGAGAAGGCCCTTGAGTTTTGAAGAAGATGATCATGTGTATTTTAAAGCGACTCTAAGGCTTAGGTTGAAAGGACCTTTTAAGGTTCAGAAGCTTATTCAGAGGTATGTGGGACCGTATCAAATCATGAGACGAGTAGGTGGGGTGGCATATCAATTAGAATTGTCTCCATCACTATCCGGGCTGCATGATGTTTTCCATGTGTCACAACTTTGTAAGTTCGTGTCGGATTCATTTCCTCTTATCCTTCCAGATGTCGTGGAGATAGAACCGGATCTTTCTTTACAATCACAACTCGTTCGTGCTTTGGAATATGCAAGCAAGTCCTTGAGAAGTAAGGAGATACCCCTTGTGAAGGTGTTATGAGAAGAGTCTCGCCCAAAAGAAGCTAATTGGGAGCTTGAAGCAGAGATGCGAGAATCATATCCTCATCTATTTTGGTAAGTTTTCGAATTCGAGGACAAATTCTTATTTAAGGGGGGAGAATGTAATGTCTTATATTATTTATTTCATAATATAAAGAAATAGAATAAGAATGGTAATATTAACCAAACTGGTTAGGAAAGAACTAGATGGTAGTTTGGGAATTATATCATAGTTGAGGGGTATTTTGGTCATAACCATTCCTCCTTATTTCCAAAACCAAATCAGAAAAAATAAAAGGAAAGAAAGAAGGAAGGAACTGTGGGAGAAGAAGAAGAGAGGAAGAAGCTCTAACAACAACCCATCATCTCTTGCATGCAATCAGAGTTCTATCACCACCATAGGCTTCCAAATTCGAATCTAAAGCTCATTCTCCATCTCAATCAAGGTGAGTCTCTAGTTAGAGACTTTGGGAAAATGGGGTTTTGAGAAAACAATTTGGGGTTTTGGGAATTGAGAGAAATTGTTGTTGCATGTTTGTTTATAATGACGGATTGCATGCTCTATTATTGTTTTTCGTGTTTCGATATCATGGTATTCTGTTGGAAGTGATTGAATGGGGTTTTGGGACTCCATTACAGTTCTGTTCAAAACTGAGTTCTGCAGATATCGTAGACCGCGCTCAGTGCGGTATTGAGGCTTAGCGCGCCCTATAGTTTTTTGAAAAATAAATAAAACCCCAGGTCATGCTTAGCGCGATGACCAGGCTTACCGCGCCCTATAGCTTTTTGAAAAATGAATTTAATCCTAGGTCATGCTCAGTGCGACCAAGGCTGGGCTAAGCGCGAAATGTTCTGTCCATCCTTCCTTTTCTTAGTTCTTGAGAAGTGGTCTTGGACCATGGCCTTGTTCAATGGCTCCCTCAGTCCTAGAAAACTCTAGTGGACATAGAATGAGAAATAAATTGGAATTTTAACGACTTTCCCGACTTCGGCCAATTTTTGATAATGACCCTTAAATGCCTTGTTTTGGTTATGTAACTTTTGATTGGTTAATGTAACTCCAACCCAACGTGTAGAAACGTTTTCTACTATGGATGGTTAAGCCTCGTTTGTGATTAGTGATGTTGTCCATCCGAATTATTCGTGTTATGTACGCATAGTAAATGACTATTATACTCCTTATATATTGAATGTGATTCAATGAACTTTTTGGCATGTATGATGCTTGTGAACCTTGTTTTCCCGTTTTTCTGGTAGGACGTTCGGATGACTGGTCTTATGAACCTAACTTGGTTGAATATGCGTGAATCGGAGTAGAACCGTACTACTAGGATAGTAAATCATATTTACCCACTGCGGTGGAAGCAAGATTTGGGTCTTTATGGCGTTTCCCACTTGGTAACTCACCTGCGTGATTGGTATTGGTAAGTGTGTGATGCCATGTAGGCAAAGAAACAAGAATTACTTGCCATCTAGTAACTCCAAGTAAACAATGTTACTAGGATTTCGCCCGGTGAGCTTGTGCGTCGAGAAGAGCGTATTGCACTTGTTTACTCATCTGCGTATAGAGGATAAATATCATTGTGGTGGAAGCAAGTTCGGGGTCATTATGGCATTTCCCACTTTGTGACTCACCGGTGTGCTTGGTGATGGGGTTATGATGCCACTTGAGCAATACTACAGCGGTAACCCATCTCGGATGGAATTCCACGTAGGAATGATCCAGATTCATCGTGCGATGTGCTTGTGCAAGTCTCTCAACATATATGCACTTGCGTGCTCACCGAGGGTACGCGACAAAGGTAGCCTAGATAGATGGGTATAACTCCTTGACTTCTCACATATGGATGTGGGTTTCCATATTGTGTGTTATGTTGTTTTTGATTTGTTACCCCATTGGTTAGTCGTGGGACTTCCGGTGGTGGAGATATCCCTTGTTTGTACTTGCACCTAACTGTGAGGCAAGAACCGGATCCTTGGTGGTTTCGTTATGATGCATGCACCTTTTAGAACCGAGCGAACCCCCTAAGATAGGGAGGCTCACTGAATTTAGTAATCTCACCTCATTCCGATTATTATTTTTCAGGTTCTTCGAGGCAGGATCGTGGCAAGGGTAAGATGGATTATCTTGTGACGATGTTTCTCGACGATGATCCTTATCTCCTTTATCTTTCTGCTTATGTATTTTGGATGATGTATTAGTAACTTCGGATTTGTATCATTTTGGCCATGACTATTTCGGCAAAAGTTTGTACTTGTACTAATATTCTCCTTTATTTCCACTGCTTATGTATGAATTCAGTTACCATTTTAATTTTATTCACGTATTATCCTAAGCAATGATATGTGAGGTGTTACAATTAACACATTATGTTTTATCTATTTAAAAAATTTATTCCTTTAAAATTTTAATTTTAAATTACGAAGATTTATTCGTTTTGATTATTTGTGGCATATGATTCACCAATTTAGTTTATATGTGCCATGTCACCAATAAGTTACACAAAAGAGATTTATGGATGCATTGAAGTTTGATTTATGTTTCACGTGTTTAGTTTGAATTTGAATCTTTTTGCTTCCAACCAAAAAGAAATTTATGGGTGGAGTGAAGTTTCTTCTTCCTATGTTGTTATATTTTGTGTAATGTGTTTTTGTGCTTTAATTTAAATTATTTAAGTATGTAACCATATAAGTCTCACTGATTCCCTAAAATAGATTGAGAGGTTAAAAACCCCTCAAAATGGAATAAAAACAAACTCTTCTAACTTTATCTTTTGAGAGTGCTTTTGTATTACTATTTAATTCATATCTTCTAAATAGACTTAAAGGTACATAGTTTTCCAAGCTAACCTGGTCATCTCATCATAACACAATAACTTCTCTCAATTCCTCTTCATATTCTCCATTTCCTCTTGTCAACCTTGTTCATCTCCTTCAATTTCTAAATATTCTAAGGTTTGTTTCACAAAATTTATACTTCCTTTTTATGTTATTTTCTTAATGTTTTATTTTCCTTATGATTTTCCCCTATTATTCTAGTTGACTATGATTTCTTCAACACAATATGTCATCTTTTCATGCTTCTATTAAGTCTCATCCACCTTCATCAAACATCTCATAATTATCAACCACCTAGTGCTGTCAGCAGAGAAAAACCTTTTCCGTTGAAAGATGCCTTATTTGTGGCTCTCGGAAGTTTTCTCATCGTGATCATGACATTGATCGCCTTTAAAATACATAACTGTTTTTCATCAACACCTTCATCATGTGAAGATGATGTTTAGAATCCCATAGTTAAGGCAACAGAAAGAGAAATTGAGTTCGTGGCTCAAACAGTGGAGCAGGTAAAAAAAATTTTAAGCAACATTAAACATAAGTCAAGCATTTATTTAAATTTTAATCATATTGTTTCCCTAAATAATATTAACACATTATGTTTTATCTGTTTAAAAAATTTATTCTTTCAGAATTTTAATTTTAAATTACGAAGATTTTTTCGTTTTGATTATTTATGGCATATGATTCACCAATTTAGTTTATATGTGGCACAACAATGCGTGATTTTTTTTATTTCTAATATTTTTAATTCTACCTAGAAAATTTTTCCATGTCACCAATGAGTTATACACAAGAGATTTATAGATGCGTTGAAGTTTGATTTATATTTCACTTGTTTAGTTTGAATTTGAATCTTTTTGCTTCCAAACAAAAAGAGATTTATGGGTGCATTGAAGTTTCTTCTTCCTATGTTGTTACATGTTCCGCACAACCACAAATAATTTTGATTCGGACACTAACAATAAATAAAAATATAGGAAAGATGATAATTTATTATTATTAATATAATAACATTTTCTGTTTTTTAATGTGTTTTTGTGCTTAAATTTAAATTATTGAAGTTTATAACAATATAAGTCTCACTCCTTCCCTAAAATAAATAGATTGAGAGGTTAAAAATAACTCAAAATGGATTAAAAACAAACTCTTCTAACTTTATCTCTTGAGTGTGCTTTTGTATTACTATTTAATTCACATCTTCAAAATACACCTAAAGGTACATGGTTTTCCAAGCTAACTCAATCATCTCATCATAACATAATGTATTCTCTCAATTCTTCTTCATCTTCTCCATTTCCTCTTGTCAACCTTGTTCATCTCCTTCAATTTCAAAAGTTTTCTAAGGTTTGTTTCACAAAAATTATACTTTCTTTTTATGTTATTTTCTTAATATTTTCTTTGCCTTATGATTTTCCCCTCTTATTCAAGTTGACTCTGATTTCTTCAACACAATATGCCATCTTTTCCTTCTTCCATTAACTCTCATCCACCTCCATCAAACATCCCATAATTATCCACCACCCAGTGTTGTTAGCAAAACAAAACCTTTTCTGTTGAAAGATGTCTTATTTGTGGCTCTCGGATGTTTTCTCATCGTGATCATGACATTGATCTCCTTTAAAATGCATAGTTGTTTTTCATCAATACCTTCATCATGTGAAGATGATGTTTAGAATCCCAGAGTTGAGGCAGTAGAGAGAGAAAGTGAGTTCGTGGCTCAAACCGTGGAGCATGAGAGGTTTTTTTGATGCAACATTAAGCATAAGTCAAACATTTATATAAATTTTAATCATATTGTTTCCCTAAACAATATTAACACATTTTGTTTTATCTGTTTAAAAAATTTATTCTTTCAAAATTTTAATTTTAAATTACGAAGATTTTTTTGTTTTGGTTATTTGTGGCATATGATTCAACAATTTAGTTTATATGTGGCACAACAATGCGTGATTCTTTTTTATTTTAATATTTTTAATTCTACCTAGAAAATTTTGCCATGTCACCAATGAGTTACACACAGGAGATTTATGGATGCGTTGAAGTTTGATTTATATTTCACGCGTTTGGTTTGAATTTGAATCTTTTTGCTTCCAACCAAAAAGAGATTTATTGGTGCATTGAAGTTTCTTCATCCTATGTTGTAACATGTTCCGCACAACCACAAATATTTTGGATTTGGACATTCACATTAAATAAAAATAAAGGAAAGATGATAATTAATTTTTTATTATTATTAATATAATAATGTTTTCTAGTTTTTTAATGTGTTTCTGTCAATGTTTTAAAAATCGGACCGGTCATCAAACCGGTAAGGGTACTGGATCACTGGTTTATCGGTCTAACTATTGGATCACTGGTTCAACCGCATGATCAAACAGGATAACTCAGTTTATAGACCGGTCATTATATAGGTATAAAACTGGACTATATAGGTATAAAACCAGTCGAACCAGATCATTCAATATCAAAAAAATATAAATAACACTTAAATTTTTGGAAAATATCATACCATAAATTCATTGGCTCATAAATTAATTATTTTGTATAATATTTCCTATTTATTAATTAATCACATCAAAAGTAGAACCTTCCCCAAACGCTTATAAATATACTACATGATTGCTCTTCCCTTCAAATATCTACCAAATCAACATTTTCCAAAACAAAAAGAAAAACAAAATCAATATACAATCCATTTCTTTCATAAATTCCACCATATTATTCAACCAATTTTCATCAACCAAACCATATGATTCTAATCGCAAGAAATCAATTTTGTTTGTTCCAATTATGGCTTTCAGAAGAGATAATAATTTTGGTGGCGAGTTAGTGGATGAAGGTATGATAATCTTAAGGAAAAGGATCCATGAGATGAACATGGTTAAGTAGAATTATGAAGCACCTTCTAATTGGATGGAATGGGAGAAAAGTTGCACCTTTATTGCATAAACATGATAATCAACTCATATTCCTTGATAAAGGCAAGATGCACAAGAAATCGCCAGAAAAGTTGAAAATAAAAACAAGTTCCAAATGTAGTTCACATCTTCTAAGTTGTATGTTTATGCAATTTATAAAGGATAATAGGCCATAAACCACTCCCACATATTTTCTATTCACTCCACTACTAACCAATTTCCGAACATATTTTCTATTCAATACACTACTAACCAATTTCTACGCTTTTTATACTAACAATATCATTTTTTAGCAACTTTCACTAACCACTCCCACAACATTAACATAACCTCTTCATTGTCTTCACAAAACCAACCTGTAAATTGCTTCATTACTAACATATCAAGACCAAAAATTTCACACAAACAAGCTGATGCTTGGCCTAATTTTTTCGGCAACAATATTGATTCATGGTCATTTCAATGGAACTATCATGGTCGATGTGCATAAGGATAGAAGTTAATCGGTGAAATTGAGATTTTATAAATTTAGGGTTTTTCAATTCAAAATTAGAAATTGTTAGATTCAAATTGAATAGTTAAAGAAGAAGAAACACATTATAGATAAATGGAAACATAGGAGTATTGAACCTGGAAATGACGTTGGAACCAAAATACTAAGTTGGGTATATTGCGTCGGAGAGGACAAACGACCTGTGGTGGAGGACAAACGGCCGGTGGAGAAGGTGAATGACCGGTGATGGTTGACGAACCGCGACGGTGGGTTTTGTTTCACCGTATTTCTTTTCTGCTGCTGCGATTTTGTTTGTATGTTTCACTATGTAACAACGTTTTTGGAAAATATGCAACGTAACATTGTAATAATATTTTATTATTTTTTTTTAAAAAACTACAAAACGACGTCGTTTTGCACCCAAAAAAAATTAAATAAAAAAGACCAACTATCGAACCGGGCGGTTTATGTAAATCGCCAGTTTTCCGATTTTCACCAGTTCAGTCTGGTTTCCATCGGTTTCATCCAGTTTGAAGACGAGGGCGATCTGATTACCGAACCAGACCAATCACTAGCCCGATTCCTGGTCCAACCGGTCCGGCAGACCGGTCTGGTTTTTAAAACATGGATTTTTGTGCTTAAATTAAAATTATTTAAGTTTGTAACCATATAAGTCTCAATCCTTCCCTAAAATAGATTGGGAGGTTAAAAACCCCTCAAAATGGATTAAAAACAAACTCTTCTAACTTTATCTCTTAAGAGTGCTTTTGTATTACTATTAAATTCATTTCTTCAGAATACACCTAAAGGTACACGGTTTTCCAAGCTAACCCCAATCATCTCATCATAACACAACGTCTTCTCTCAATTCTTCTTCATATTATCTATTTCCTCTTGTCAACCTTGTTCACCTCCTTCAATTTCTAAAGTTTTCTAAGGTTTGTTTCACAAAATTTATACTTCATTTTTATGTTATTTTCTTAATGTTTTCTTTGCCTTATGATTTTCCCCTCTTATTTTAGTTGACTCTGATTTCTTCAACATAATATGTCATCTTTTCTTGCTTCCATTAAGTCTCATCCACCTTCATAAAACATCCCTTGTCATAATTATCCACCACCCAGTGTTGTCAGCAAATCAAAACCTTTTCCGTTGAAAGATGCCTTATTTTTGGCTCTCGTAAGTTTTCTCATTGTGATCATGACATTTATCTCCTTTAAAATACGTAGTTTCTTTTCATCAATACCTTCGTCATGTGAAGATGATGTTTAGAATCCCAGAGTTGAGGCAACAGAAAGAGAAAGTGAGTTCGTGGCTCAAACAGTGGAGCAGGAAAGGGTTTTTGTGATCCAACATTAAATGTAACATCCCGATAATCATGTTACTAGATGAGAATGGATATTGGAATTAGTTAAGCGAAGTAATTTATTTGGTAAAAATATAGAGACATTAGTCAAGGATGGACCAAGTGGCATTTTTGTGAATATGATTTAGTTGGAATAGAATGGAATGGCAAACTAGTAATATTGACTTAGTTAAGGGTCTCTTTGGACCTTAAACAAGAATGCATGAGCTATAATTCCTTGTTTGGTATTAACTTATAATCAAATCAGATTTTGGAGAAAAAAATAGAGAGAGAAGAGGAAGAAAAGCCATGTCCATCTTCAACCATCACCATTTTCGCACACCTTGAACAGCCTCCACTAAACAGGTGATAACTTTCTGCTCATAACTTCGATTAAGAGGATTCTTGATTTTTCGGAAAGCTCGGGAAATTCTATTCGATTTGCATATAAGATTTGTATTATGCATGTTCGTGATGAGTGAGATAAACGCATTTGAAGTTATGGGTCTGATGTTGACTTTGGTGAAAAATCTGGGTACGGGATTTCTTGATCAGCTCCACTTATCAGGTCGTAAGTTTTTACTCATAACTCCAATTTAAGAAATTATTGAAGTTATGAAATCTATACGAAATTACATTTAATTTGATATATTGATTCATGTTCATAGCTTCTATATTGAAGGAGAAAAACACATTTGAATCTTGGGGTTGCATGCTGAAAAATGAGGAAAGTGTTGTTACGGGATGAACGATGAAAGGAGGTAGAATTTTGGAAATGAGAAGAGTCAAATTGCTGCAAGGATGACATCCAAACCTCCAGTTGAGTAAGGTGAGTCTTATAGTTAGAGACTTTAGGAAAATGGGTTTTTGGAAAAGAATTGGGGTTATTGGGATTGAGATCCATTTGTGATGCATGCATGTTTTGGTTGATGAATACTATACTATGATTCCGTTTTCGTAATATGTTATTGTGGACTGATGATATAAGTGAACAAAATGAAGTTAGGAACCCCGAGACAAAATTGTTATTGTTCTGGTTTTTCTGAGTTTCGCAAACCACGCTCAGCGCATCCCACTAAATGTTGAAAGTTCAGAATTTGCAGGATCCCGCTCAGCGCGCCCTCCTGGGCAGAAATAAATGATTATTTCCCCAAATGCATAATGGTTCCAAATTCGGGAATCATTGGATTTATTACTTTAATGGATTCCGAGCACTTTTAAATGGTAGATATGTGATTAGTCATGCTTTAAATAATCACACGAGTCGATTATGTTTAATATATGTCATGTCCGGAAATAACCAAATCACATTGATGAATATGTACTAATGACTCGATAATTATGTGGTGGCCTTTTGATTCGAGAATATGCTTTATGCAATTGTTTTCCTGTTGTTCTGGTTAAACGTTCGAATGTGTTGATAACATAGATGACTTGTGATTTATTGGAAACATCATGTGCTAGTCCAGTGACAGATCTCGTCGTTCGGACGGACGTTCGGACGTCTCACTTGGTGGCATGATGTGTTTGTATATATGCTTGAATCAGAGCAGCACCATACTATCAGGTAGTAAACCCCGTTTTTATTTATCAGGCTATTGGTATGCCTCGATTGTCTTATTTCATCTTTACACCTGAGCAGCCAAAGGTGATGTGCTAGTGCGGGTCCTTGAGGCGTTTTTCACTATGAACGCATCTATGTGATTGGTATTGGTTAGAGTGTGACACCATGTAGGCTACATCACCATATTACTTACCATCTAGTGACGCCAAGTAGGCAATGTCACTAGGCTTTCGCCCGATGGGCTTGTGCATCAAGAAGGCGTGTTGCACTTGGTAACTCACTAGCGTATAAGAGATGAATGCCATTACGGTGGCGCAAGATAGGGGCCTTTATGGCGTTTTCCCACTTAGTAACCCACCGGCGTGCTTGGTGATGGGGTCGTGATGCCACATAGGCAATGTCACGGCGGGAACTCATCTCGGATGAAATTCCAGGTGTGAATGATCTGAATTCATTATGTGGTGTGCTTGTGCAAGTCTCTTGACATATAGGCACTTGGGGAACTAGTCGAGGGTGTAGTTATGGTAGCCTGGATGAGATAGGTCTGACTCTTTGATTCCTCGCACATGGGTGCGGGTCTGCATATTGTGTTTTGTTGTTTGGTGTTAACACCCCATTGGTTAGTTATGGAACTTCCATTGGTGGTGTTATCCTTGTGTGTACATGTACCGAGCCGTGAGGCGAACCCCGAATTCTAGGTGGATCCATTTTTGATCCATGTATCCTATAGAACCGAGCGAACCCCTAAGATAGGGAGGCTCACTGAGATTTAGTAATCTCACCCCAATCGTCTTATTATTTTTTAGGATAAGGTTCTAAATGGTAGAATCGCTAGATGGTTAGTTTCGAGGACTGCAAATGAGCAGAAGGCAGGAAGATCTCTGTAGATGTACATTTTCAATGTGCGATGTTGAAGACAAGCTTCTTGGATACACTAAGATTGAAATTTGTATTGTATTCAGTATTTAAATTTTTCTCTTTTTCATCTAGTCGTATGTTTCTTGTACCATTTATAGCATCATTGCATATTATTCTAGACATATATGTATGGGGTGTTACATTAAACATACGTCAAACATTTATTTAAATTTTAATCATATTGTTTCCCTATAAAAAAATTAACACATTATGTTTTATCTGTTTAAAATTTTATTCTTTCAAAATTTTAATTTTAAATTATGAAGATTTTTTCGTTTTGATTATTTGTGGCATATAATCCACCTATTTAGTTTATATGTGGTACAACAATGCATGATTTTTTTTAATTCTAATATTTTTAATTATACCTAGAAAATTTTGCCTTGTCACCAATGAGTTACACACAAGAGATTTATGGATGCATTGAAGTTGATTTATATTTCACGCGTTTAGTTTGAATTTGAATATGCTTGCTTCCAAACAAAAAGAGATTTATGGGTGCATTGAAGTTTCTTCTTCCTATGTTACATGTTTCGGACAACCACACATAGTTTTGATTCGGACACTAACATTAAAAAAATATAAGAAAGGTGATAATTAATTTATTATTATTAATATAATAATATTTTTTGTTTTTTTAATGTGTTTTTGTGCTTAAATTTAAATTAGTTAAGTTTGTAACCATATAAGTCTCACTCCTTCCTTAAAATAGATTCAGAGGTACAGAACCTCACAAAATGGTTAAAAACAATCTCTTCTAACTTTATCTCTTGAGAGTGCTTTTGTATTACTATTTAATTCATATCTTCAAAACAGACCTAAAGGTACATGGTTTTCCTAGCTAACCCAGTCATCTCATCATAACACAATGTCTTCTCTCAATTCTTCTACATCTTCTCTGTTTCCTCTTGTCTACCTTGTACATCTCCTTCAATTTCTAAAAAAATTCTAAGGTTTGTTTCATAAAATTTATACTTTCTTTTTATGTTATTTTCTTAATATTTCTTTGGCATATGATTTCCCTCTATTATTCTAGTTGACTATGATTTCTTCAACACAATATGTCATCTTTTCTGCTTCCATTAAGTTTCATCCACCTTCATCAAGCATCCCATAATTAACCACCACCTAGTGTTGTCAGCAAAGCAAAACCTTTTTCGTTGAAAGATGTCTTATTTGTGGCTCTCAGAAGTTTTCTCATCGTGATCATGACATTGATCACCTTTAAAATATATAGCTGCTTTTAATCAACACATTCATCATGTGAAGGTGATGTTTAGAATCCCAGAGTTGAGGCAACAAAAAGAAAAAATGAGCCCGTGGCTCAAACAGTGGAGCAGGAGAGGTTTTTTTGATGCAACATTAAACATACGTCAAACATTTATTTAAATTTTAATCATATTGTTTCCATAACCAATATTAACACATTATGTTTTATCTGTTTAAAAAATTTATTCTTTCAATTTTAATTTTAAATTAAGAAGATTTTGTTGTTTTTATTATTTGTGGCATATGATTCACAAATTTAGTTTATATGTGGCACAACAATGCGTGATTTTTTTTAATTCTAATATTTTTATTTCTACCAAGATAATTCTGCCATGTCACCAATGAGTTACACACAAGCGATATATGGATGCATTGAAGTTTGATTTATATTTCACGCGTTTAGTTTGAATTTGAATCTTTTTGCTTCCAAACAAAAAGAGATTTATGGGTGCATTGAAGTTTCTTCTTCCTATATTGTTACATGTTCTTCACAACCACAAATAATTTTGATTCAGACATTAACATTGAATAAAAATATAGGAAAGATGATAATTAATTTATTATTATTAATATAATAATATTTTCTATATTTTAATGTGTTTTTGTGCTTAAGTTTAAATTATTTAAGTTTGTAACCATATAAGTCTCACTGCTTCTTTAAAATAGATTGAGAGGTTAAAAACCCCTCAAAATGGATTAAAAACAAACTCTTAGTTACATGGTTTTCCAACCTAACCCAATCATCTCATCATAACACAATGTCTTCTCTAAATTCTTCTTCGTCTTCTCCATTTCCTCTTGTCAACCTTCTTCATCTCCTTCAATTTCTAAAGTTTTTTAAGGTTTGTTTCACAAAATTTATACTATCTTTGTATGTTATTTCTTAATGTTTTCTTTGCCTTATGATTTTTCCCTCTTATTCTAGTTGACTCTGATTTCTTCGATACAATATGTCATCAATAGTTTGCTTGGACATTGTGAGTTAAAATTCATGAACTCTGATAATATTTTTTATGATACCATAATGTATATTTGAAAGGTTAGTGTTTATGTGAAGGAATAAGAGTTCAGTATAAGTTTGGTTTTTTTTCTTTAGTTGTTTTATGTTTAGTGTTTGGTGTTATATACAGAAGTTTTCCTAACTATTTAAGAGTAGTAAAAGTTGAATTCTTTGACAGGTAAATTTACTTAGTGTCTTGTATAGAAGTTTTTCTAATTATTTGAGGATTGTAAAATTGGAATTCGCTGACAGATAAATTTACTTATGATTTATTAGACCTGTGATCTAACAGTAGAGGCCATAGAGTATTTTGATAATTAAAAAGTCTATAATGTAAGATATCATTATTGTAACACCCCGAATAATTCAAAATTTAAAATAATTAGAATTTTTAATTATTAATTTAATTAAGAGTTTAATTATTAATATTTGGAATTATTGGAATTAATTGATTAAATAAAGGAAAGGAGGAATTGGGAGTGTGAGGAGTAATGGGGGTGTGACGAGTAAAATACTCTACCTATCCTAATTATTATTTTATTTATTTATTGGAATAATAAAAGGAATAATAAAAGGAAAAAGAAGGAAGGTTATTTGGAATATTCATCATACGTGAGATTGGAGAAGAGAAGAGAAAAGAGGAAAAGCCAAACGCCGGGAATTTGAAGAATCATCGCGAGGTAAGGGGTGATTTCATTCAGTTATGATGCCTTATGGGTTTTGGGATACAATTGAATGATTGGGTATGTTAGGAAACTTGAATTAGATAATTCTAGGTTTGTAGGATTATCCCTAATGGTGTCGGATTATAAGAATTGGAACCGTTAGTGTGTTAAATGATTAATAAGAATGATGAAATCATGATATGTGTTGTTGTATTGGTTGGATTTTAGTGTTTTGATGCATTAATTTGTATGGGATTGATAGGAAGTGAGTGGGTATGCATAATGCTGTCAAAACTGCATAATTTTGGTTCTGCAGGTCGCGGGAACCGGTTCCCATGTGGGAGGAACCGGGTTCCCAGTTCATTTTTTTCAAAGAAAACTGATTTTTCAGCTGGGAACCGGGTTCCTGTTTGGGTGATCCGGATTCCCCATACATTTTTCCAGGGGGTGTGATTTTTGAACTTGTGGGAACCAGGTTCTCCCTAGGGTGATCCGGGTTCCACTGTTATTTCTGAAAAATTCCAAACTTTAAAAATTCATAACTTTCAAACCGTAAGTCCGTTTTGAGCGCCGTTTTGGACGTTGTTTCTTAAATTTAATGCTCTATTTTATGAAATGAAGGGATTTCCTGTAACTTGAAATTATTTTGAAAATGTGTCGAATTCCGAATTAAGTGGTTTGTTATTCAATGCATACTTGGTGTATATGCGGTAGTATACCTGTGGCAATTAATTGTATCAGGATTTTGGTGAATGGAATGCATGTTTATGTTGTTTGGTGTGTGCATGATCGTTGAGGACATCATGTTTTGGTTTTGATTCGATTTATGATAATTGGTGTATTCATGATTGTATTGATATCATGTGTTTTTGTTGGTGTTGTATATACTTGGTAGTTGTTGATCTTAGTTGTTGTCGTTGTGGTATATACTGGTGATAGTCTTACCAATTGAAGGGTAAGCGTTTGGCATATTTATGCTTTGTGATGATTTATTTCATGATAGGTGATGATATCATGTTGTGGTTGATGATGGTTTATGATGTCTGATGTGATCAAATTCCATTGACTTGATGTTGCATGCTTTTATGGTGCATGCATAAGCATTGTTTATGGTTCATTCCCATTGTGTAGAATTGAACTTGCAGAGCCAATAAACTTACCAGTGTACAGAGGTAGTGAGGCTAGATTCTTGACCCAGTGGTTATGGGCGAATTAGTGATTGACGCTGTTTCCGATGTGTAATGGAACAAGGTGTGAACTTGGTTCACGTTTGGTATCACATGCATAGAGTCTGCATTGTATATGGACTTGTAACATGCTAGGATGGTTTCCAGTGTTGCAATTTCCATTGATTGTTATATTTGCATAATGACTTGTGTGAGATGCATTGTAACTGAATTATGCTTATGCTATTGATAGTGAATTAATATATTGAATTGTTCCGTCGTATTTAAAAATGTATAATGCATTTTATATTGAATAGAGATCTCACCCTTACTTTAATGATTTCAGATTAAAGTTAGCAGCTCAGGAGTCGGTGAGGATGGCTTATAGAGCTGTGTCATGTTTTATCCGCGTGTGTCAGTGTCATGCTCTGATAGTTGTAACACTAGGGGAAACGTTTGTTTGATGAGTTTTATTTGATACTCCATTGTTTTAACTTATGTTGGGGATACTTATGAATTGAAGTCATTCCGGTTTTGAGATATTCTTCGCTGTGTAGAACATGATATTGACTTTGAAAAATCTATTTTATTTATTCCTTCAGTTGAGCATGAATACTGTTTGAAGTTGAAACTTTTGTATTTAATTTTTAATTGTGACATCCCTGTTTCCATGTTACTCTGATTTAATTAATATATTCGCGGGTTATTTAGAAGGGGTGTTAAAATAGTGGTATCAGAGCATAGTCGGTCGTTGTGATCAGTATCTTAATGTCATTATCCCTTTGTACGCGACAAGTGTGTGCAACACTGTCGGTACTTGTTGCTTTTCTGATTGATTATTGCAGGAGTAGTGTGAAACTAAGTGGGGGAGACGAGATGCTTCCCGGATATGTTCCGATTGTAAGTCATTGGTACGAGGTACTGCTTGAGAAGACAGTGCAAGTGTGGTTAGAGTGTTGGAATCGTTTGGACCATGAGTCATAGTTGGGAGTGCAAAAAGGCGAGTACGATTCTGAGAACAGAAAGTGTTGGTAATGATGGTTTATACTCCAGTATGATTATCGGATGTCTATTGACAAATTGAGGACTTGATCACCCTTAATCTCTTGTTGATAGTAGACGGAATCATATTGGATGGTATACAATTGTCTTACTATCTAAATGGGGCATAAAGTGATGAATATGAATGAAGTGTGGTAGAAGCTTGTGAACCATATGAGTGGACGAAGACTCTAATAAGGACAATGAATTAAGATGGATGATCAGAGTTACGTAGTTGTTAATGATGGTGTGGTGTTTATGTTGTATTCTTCGACGGAAGCGAAAGGAAAGGCTAAGATTAATGAATTGCTAGTGGTGAATGAACTTCCCGAAGTGCTTCCGGAAGACGTTAGTGAATTTCCATATGAGAGAGTAGTGGAATTTGCTATAAATTTGATTCCTGGAACTAGTCCGGTGTCAATGGTGCCTTATCGCATGTCAGCATTTGAATTAACTGAATTGAAGAAGCAGTTAGCAGAGTTACTTAAGAAGAAGTTTATTCGTCCGAGTGTTTCGCTGTGGGGTGCTCTTATGTTGTTGGTTAAGAAGAAAGAAGGCTCAATGAGATTATGTGTTGATTACAGGCAGTTGAACAAAGTTACAATCAAGAATCGGTATCTTTTGCCGAGGATTGATGATTTGATGGATCAACTAGTTGGAGCTTATGTATTCAGTAAGATTGACCTGAGGTCTGGATATCACCAGATTCGTGTGAAGACGGAGGATATTCAGAAAACTGCATTTAGAACGAGGTATGGACATTATGAGTATTTTGTTATGCCGTTTGGAGTTACTAATGCACCTGGTGTTTTCATGGAGTATATAAACAGGATATTTCATCTGTATCTTGATAAGTTGTGGTGGTCTTTATTGATGACATTTTGATATATTCAAAGAGTGATGAAAAGCATGCAGAACATCTCAGAGTTATATTGGAATTGCTAAAAGAGAAGAAGTTGTACGCGAAGTTGTCTAAGTGCGAATTTTGGCAAAGTGAGGTAAGCTTTCTTGGTCATGTGATTTCCAAGAATGGCATTGCTATTGATCCTACAAAGGTAGAAGCGGTATCTCAGTGGGAAGCGCCGAAGAATGTTTCAGAGATTCGAAGTTCTCTTGGTCTGGCAGGTTATTACAGGAAGTTCATTGAAGGATTTTCCAAATTAGCGTTGTCATTGACTAAGTTGACCAGAAAGGGTCAGGCGTTTGTTTGGGATGCTGGAGGTGAGAAAGGATTCCAAGAACTGAAGAAGAGGTTGACTAGTGCTCCAATCTTGATTTTGCCGAATCCGGCGAAGTCCTTTGTTGTCTATTGTGATGTGTCATTGATGGGATTAGGTGGTGTGTTGATGTAAGATAAGCAGGTTGTGGCTTATGCTTTGAGACAATTGAAGATTCATGAAAGGAATTATCTGACTCATGATTTAGAGTTGGCAGCGGTTGTATTTGTTTTGAAGTTATGGAGGCATTATTTATATGGTTCTCGATTTGAGGTATTTAGCGATCACAAGAGTCTGAAGTATCTCTTTGATCAGAAAGAGCTCAACATGAGGCAGAGAATGTGGTTAGAATTTCTGAAGGATTACGATTTCGGTTTGAATTACCATCCTGGTAAGGAAAATGTTGTTGCGGATGCCTTGAGTAGAAAGTCCTTGCATATGTCTATGTTGATGGTTCGTGAATTGGAATTGGTTGAACAGTTTAGATACTTGAGTTTGGTATGTGAGACTACTTCTGATAGTGTGAAATTGGGTATGTTGAAGCTGACTAGTGGTATTCTGGAAGAAATTCGAAATGGGCAGAAATCTGATATTGGTTTGGTGGATAAGTTGACATTGATTAACCAAGGTCAAGGAGGTGAATTTAGAATTGACGAGAATGGTGTTATGAGATTTGGTGACAGAGTGTGTGTTCCGGATGTTGCCGATATTAGAAAGAGTATTTTGGAAGAAGGACATCGTAGTGGGTTGAGTATTCACCCCGGTGCTACTAAAATGTATCATGATTTGGAGAAGTTGTTTTGGTGGCTTGGAATGAAAAAGGAAATTGTCAGAAGTCGAAAATCGAACATCAGAAACCGTCAGGATTGATGGAACCGTTGTTTGTTCCGGAATGGAAATGGGATGGCATTTCTATGGATTTTGTGCCCGGTTTGCCGAGGACAACGAAGAATTGTGATTCTATCTGGGTTATTGTTGATCGGTTGACAAAATCTGCTCATTTTATTCCGATAAGAATGGATTATCCGATGGAAAGATTGGCGGAATTGTATGTTGAAAAGGTCGTGAGTTTGCATGGTATTCCTTCTAGCATTGTGTCGGATAGAGATCCGAGGTTCACATCTAAGTTTTGGACAGGGTTGCAAGAGGCTTTAGGTACTAAGTTACGATTGACTTCTGCTTATCTTCCGCAGACAGACGGTCAGACGGAGAGGACGATTCAGTCGCTAGAGGATTTGTTGAGAGCTTGTGTGTTAGAGAAAGGTGGAGCTTGGGATAGCTACTTACCATTGATTGAGTTTACCTACAACAATAGTTTTCATTCGAGTATTGGTATGGCTCCGTTTGAAGCATTGTATGGTATGAGGTGTCGGACACCGTTGTGTTGGTATGAATCTGGGGATAGTGATGTGATTGGACCGGAAATTGTCCAACAGACTTCAGAAAGGATTAAAATGATTCAAGAGAAGATGAGAGCTTCTCGGAGTCGTCAAAAGAGTTATCACGATAAGAGGAGGAAAGACCTTAAGTTTAGTGAAGGAGAACATGTGTTTATGCGAGTTACTCCGATGACTGGTATTGGTCGAGCTTTGAAGTCAAAGAAGTTGACTCCACGCTTATTGGTCCGTTTCAGATTACCAAGAGAGTTGGGAAGGTTGCGTATCAGATTGCTTTACCGCCGTCACTTGCAATTTTGCATGATGTTTTCCATGTATCTCAGCTGAGGAAGTACATTGCTGATCCGTCTCATGAGATTCAGGTAGATGATATACAGGTACGAGAGAATTTGATTGTTGAAGCATTGCCTGCGAGAATTGAGGATCAGAAGTTGAAACAGTTGCGAGGTAAGGAGATAGCGTTGATGAAAGTGGCTTGGGGAGGACCGGCAGGTGGAAATGTCACTTGGGAGCTGGAGAGTCAGATGAGGGACTCGTATCCCGAACTTTTCGTCTAAGGTATGTTTTCGAGGACGAAAACTCTTTTAGTAGGGGAGAGTTGTAACACCCTGAATAATTCAATATTTAAAATAATTAGAATTTTTAATTATTAATTTAATTAAGATTTTAATTATTAATATTTGGAATTATTGGAATTAATTGATTAAATAAAGGAAAGGAGGAATTGGGAGTGTGAGGAGTAATGGGGGTGTGACGAGTAAAATATTCTACCTATCCTAATTATTATTTTATTTATTTATTGGAATAATAAAAGGAATAATAAAAGGAAAAAGAAGGAAGGTTATTTGGAATATTCATCATACGTGAGATTGGAGAAGAGAAGAGAAAAGAGGAAAAGCCAAACGCCGGGAATTTGAAGAATCATCGCGAGGTAAGGGGTGATTTCATTCAGTTATGATGCCTTATGAGTTTTGGGATACAATTGAATGATTGGGTATGTTAGGAAACTTGAATTAGATAATTCTAGGTTTGTAGGATTATCCCTAATGGTGTCGGATTATAAGAATTGGAACCGTTAGTGTGTTAAATGATTAATAAGAATGATGAAATCATGATATGTGTTGTTGTATTGGTTGGATTTTAATGTTTTGATGCATTAACTTGTATGGGATTGATAGGAAGTGAGTGGGTATGCATAATGCTATCAAAACTGCATAATTTTGGTTCTGCAGGTCGCGGGAACCGGTTCCCATGTGGGAGGAACCGGGTTCCCAGTTCATTTTTTTCAAAGAAAACTGATTTTTCAGCTGGGAACCGGGTTCCTATTTGGGTGATCCGGGTTCCCCATACATTTTTTCAGGGGCCGTGATTTTTGAACTTGTGGGAACCAGGTTCTCCCTGGGGTGATCCGGGTTCCACTGTTATTTTTGAAAAATTCCAAACTTTAAAAATTCATAACTTTCAAACCGTAAGTCCGTTTTGAGCGCCGTTTTGGACGTTGTTTCTTAAATTTAATGCTCTATTTTATGAAATGAAGGGATTTCCTGTAACTTGAAATTATTTTGAAAATGTATCGAATTTCGAATTAAGTGGTTTGTTATTCAATGCATACTTGGTGTATATGCGGTAGTATACCTGTGGCAATTAATTGTATCAGGATTTTGGTGAATGGAATGCATGTTTATGTTGTTTGGTGTGTGCATGATCGTTGAGGACATCATGTTTTGATTTTGATTCGGTTTATTATAATTGGTGTATTCATGATTGTATTGATATCATGTGTTTTTGTTGGTGTTGTATATACCTGGTAGTTGTTGATCTTAGTTGTTGTCGTTGTGGTATATACTGGTGATAGTCTTACCAATTGAAGGGTAAGCGTTTGGCATATTTATGCTTTGTGATGATTTATTTCATGATAGGTGATGATATCATGTTGTGGTTGATGATGGTTTATGATGTCTGATGTGATCAAATTCCATTGACTTGATGTTGCATGCTTTTATGGTGCATGCATAAGCATTGTTTATGGTTCATTCCCATTGTGTAGAATTGAACTTGCAGAGCCAATAAACTTACCAGTGTACAGAGGTAGTGAGGCTAGATTCTTGACCCAGTGGTTATGGGCGAATTAGTGATTGACGCTGTTTCCGATGTGTAATGGAACAAGGTGTGAACTTGGTTCACGTTTGGTATCACATGCATAGAGTCTGCATTGTATATGGACTTGTAACATGCTAGGATGGTTTCCAGTGTTGCAATTTCCATTGATTGTTATATTTGCATAATGACTTGTGTGAGATGCATTGTAACTGAATTATGCTTATGCTATTGATAGTGAATTAATATATTGAATTGTTCCGTCGTATTTAAAAATGTATAATGCATTTTATATTGAATAGAGATCTCACCCTTACTTTAATGATTTCAGATTAAAGTTAGCAGCTTATGAGTCGGTGAGGATGGCTTATAGAGTTGTGTCGTGTTTTATCCGCGTGTGTCAGTGTCATGCTCTGATAGTTGTAACACTAGGGGAAACGTTTGTTTGATGAGTTTTATTTGATACTCCATTGTTTTAACTTATGTTGGGGATACTTATGAATTGAAGTCATTCCGGTTTTGAGATATTCTTCGCTGTGTAGAACATGATATTGACTTTGAAAAATCTATTTTATTTATTCCTTCAGTTGAGCATGAATACTGTTTGAAGTTGAAACTTTTGTATTTAATTTTTAATTGTGACATCCCTGTTTCCATGTTACTCTGATTTAATTAATATATTCGCGGGTTATTTAGAGGGGGTGTTACAATTATCATATAATATTAGAAATTGAAAAATATGGGTGTGAGGTAGGGATGGCAAAACGCGTCGTGGCCCGCCGAGCCGGCCTACACACCCGCCAAAAAACGGTAGGTTGGGTTGGGCCGAGTTCGCCCCGCCAAAGCCCACCGCCCGTGTAACACCCCTTCTACAATACCCCACATTTTACATATATTTAATCAGAGTTAACAATGCAAACAAGGGGTGTCAAAACTTTTAAATAATTAAAACTTCCATTAAAACAGTAGCCATGTTACACTGAGGGTCATTATTAAGATAATCAACCAAAATTAAGACCATATCTTACACAGCGGAAAATACCATAACCAAAACGGAATAAAACCAATCATAATTATTTCCAAGGTAATTCAAATAACAATTGAATAATAAATAATTCCTCAAATAAACGTTCCCCAGTGTTACAACCTATCAGAGCATGACACTGACACGCGGACTCAAATAACATAGCTCTAGAGCCATCCTCACCAACTCCTGAGCTGCTAACTTTAATCTGAAATCATTAAAGTAAGGGTGAGATTTCTCAAAATTAAAATGCATTATAAGTTTCTCAATCAATATATATCACACGCATATTATTTCACCCGTTCCAGCTTAATTTAGGTTTCGATACACAGTTACAACCATACAAATCATTATGCACAACAATTAACAACAAGATAATTGTAACACTGGAAGACATCCTAGCATGTTACAATTCCATGCAAACACAAATGCAGACACGATGCATGTGGTACCAACACGTGACCAAGTCACACACACTGATTCATCATCAACCGGATACACTAATCATCGATTCGTCCATAACCACCCAGACACGAATCCGGCCTAACCACCCATCATCACCCGGGTACGGTTAACGGCAATACAAGTCAAATTCCACACAATGGGAATTAACTTCACCAGAAATGCATATGCACGCACAACACCAGCATGCAACATTCAATCAGTCTATGAAATACACCAAATTATCATAACTGAATCAAAAACCAAAACATGATATCTCAACGATCATGCACACAATCCACAGCATAAACATGCCTTCCTTTCACACAATCCTGATACAATTAAATACCACTGATACACTACTGTATATACCCCAGAGTGCGTCAACTAACAACCACTTAATTTCAAAATTCGACACATTTTCAAAATAATTTCAAGTTATAGAAAATATCTTCATTTTATAAAATAGAGCATTAAATATAAGAAACAACGTCCAAAACGGCGCTCAAAACGGACTTACGGTTTGAAAGTTATGAATTTTCAAAGTTCTGGAATTTTTCAAAAAGTTACAGTGGAACCCGGTTCCTCCCTGGGAGTAACCGGTTTCCACAAAGTTTAAAAATACGCCCCCTGGAAAAATGTATGGGGAACCCGGTTCCTCCAGGCAGGAAACCGGTTCCCAGAAGAAAAATCATTTTCTTTGGAAAATTTTAACGTGGAACCCGGTTCCTCCCCAGGAGTAACCGGTTCCTGAGTTCAAAAATGCCCATTTTCACCATTTCACACACTGGAACCCGGGTTCTCCCACTGGGGAACCGGTTCCCACGACTCTCAGAGCCAAAAATACCAGTTGACAGCAACACTTTTCCAAACTATTTTCCTATTCCTTCCAAAACGTACCCATACGTTCCAACACAGTAAAATCACTCAATTAACACCATTAACATGCAATATAACATGTTTTGTTCATTACTATTGACCCTATAACATACAAATCAATGGATTCTATACAATCCGACACAAATAGGGATAAATCTACAGAAACCTAGAATTTCTAAACTGGGATTCCTAACATACTATGATCCATACTATTGA
This sequence comes from Vicia sativa, assembly GCA_021764765.1. Taxonomy (NCBI): domain Eukaryota; kingdom Viridiplantae; phylum Streptophyta; class Magnoliopsida; order Fabales; family Fabaceae; genus Vicia; species Vicia sativa. The sequence goes on along the minus strand of CM038797.1, from coordinate 106,335,341 downwards.
ATTTAAAACCGATAATACGCATTAATTAATCGAAATCACCCCTTACCTTGTGGGTTCTTCGACTTCCGACACAAATTGGCTTTCCTCCTTCCTTTTCCTCTTCTCAATTGTACGTATGATGAATATTTCCCAAAAATCCTTCTTTTCCTTTTTATCCTCCTTTTTATATTCCTTTTATTATTCCAATAAAATAAATAAATATTAATTAGTAAGAGTAGAGTATTTTACTCCTCACACTCTCTAATTACTCCTCACACCACAATTCTTCTTCCCTTTAATTAATTTAATTACTCCAATAATTCCCAATATTAATAATTAAACTCTTAATTAAATTAATAATTAAAAATTCCAATTATTTAAAATATTGAATTATTTGGGGTGTTACAACTCTCCCCTACTAAAAAGAGTTTTCGTCCTCGAAAACATACCTTAGACGAAAAGTTCGGGATACGAGTCCTTCATCTGACTCTCCAGTTCCCAAGTTACAATTCCTCCTGTTGGTCCTCCCCAAGCTACTCTCACCAATGTTATCTCTTTACCACGCAACTGCTTCACTTTCCGATCCTCAATTCTTGCAGGTACTGCTTCCACAGTCAAATTCTCCCGTACCTGTATATCATCTACCTGAATCTCATGAGACGGATCAGAAATGTACTTCCTCAACTGAGATACATGGAAAACATCATGCAAATTTGCAAGTGACGGCGGTAAAGCAATCTGATACGCCACCTTCCCATCTCTCTTGGTGATCTGAAACGGACCAATGAAACGTGGAGTCAACTTCTTTGACTTCAAGGCTCGACCAATACCAGTCATCGGAGTAACTCGCATAAACACATGTTCTCCTTCGCTAAACTCAAGATCTTTCCTCCTCTTATCATGATAACTCTTCTGTCGACTCTGAGAAGCTCTCATCTTCTCTTGAATCATTTTAATCTTTTCCGAAGTCTGTTGGACAATTTCCGGTCCAATCACAACACTCTCTCCAGATTCATACCAACACAACGGTGTCCGACACCTCCTACTATACAATGCCTCAAACAGAGCCATACCAATACTCGAATGAAAACTATTGTTGTAGGTAAACTCAATCAATGGTAGATAACCATCCCAAGCTCCACCCTTCTCTAACACACAAGTTCTTAACAAATCCTCTAGCGACTGAATCGTCCTTTCCGTCTGACCATCCGTCTGTGGATGATAAGCAGAACTCAATCGCAACTTAGTACCCAAAGCTTCCTGCAATCCCGTCCAGAACTTAGATGTAAACCTCAGATCTCTATCCGACACAATACTAGAAGGAATACCGTGCAAACTCACAATCTTCTCAACATACAATTCTGCCAACTTCTCCATTGGATAATCCATTCTTATCGGAATAAAGTGAGCAGACTTTGTCAACCGATCAACGATAACCCAGATAGAATCACAATTCTTCGCTGTCCTCGGCAAACCAGACACAAAATCCATAGAAATGCCATCCCATTTCCATTCCAGAACAAACAACGGTTCCATCAATCCTGACGGTTTCTGATGTTCAATTTTCGACTTCTGACAATCCAAACAAGCGTACACAAACTCAGTAATATCCTTTTTCATTCAGGCCACCAAAACAACTTCTTCAAATCATGATACATCTTAGTAGCACCGGGATGAATACTCAACCCGCTACGATGTCCTTCTTCCAAAATACTCTTCCTAATCTCGGCAACATCCGGAACACACACCCTATCACTAATTCTCATGACGCCATTCTCATCAATTCGGAACTCACCTCCTTGACCTTGGTTGATCAGTGTCAATTTATCAACTAAACCAACGTCAGATTTCTGTCCATTTCGAATTTCTTCCAGAATACCACTAGTTAGCTTCAACATTCCCAATTTCACACTATTCGGAGTAGTTTCACATACCAAACTTAAGTCTCTGAATTGCTCAACCAAATCTAACTCACGAACCATTAACATCGACATATGCAAGGACTTCCTACTCAAAGCATCCGCAACAACGTTTGCCTTACCAGGATGGTAATTCAAACCGAAATCATAATCCTTCAGAAATTCTAACCATCTCCTCTGCCTCATATTCAACTCTTTCTGATCAAAGAGATATTTCAGACTCTTGTGATTGTTGAATACCTCAAATCGAGAACCATATAAATAATGCCTCCATAATTTCAAAACAAACACAACAGCTGCCAACTCTAAATCATGAGTCGGATAATTTCTTTCATGAACCTTCAGTTGTTGTGAAGCATAAGCCACAACCTGCTTATCTTGCATCAACACACCACCTAAACCCATCAGTGATGCATCGCAATACACAACAAAAGACTTAGCCGGATTCGGCAAAATCAAGATTGGAGCACTAGTCAATCTCCTCTTCAGCTCTTGAAATCCTTTCTCACATTCAGCATCCCAAACAAACACCTGACCCTTTCTGGTCAACTTAGTCAAAGGCAACGCTAATTTGGAAAATCCTTCAATAAACTTCCTGTAATAACCTGCAAGACCAAGAAAACTACGGATCTCAGAAGCATTCTTCGGTGCTTCCCACTGAGATATCGCTTCTACCTTTGTAGGATCAACAGCAATTCCATTCTTGGAAATTACATGACCAAGAAAACTCAGTTCACTTAACCAAAATTCACATTTAGACAACTTCGCATAAAGCTTCTTCTCTTTCAATAATTCCAATACAACTCTGAGATGTTCTGCGTGCTCTTCATCGCTCTTCGAATAGATTAAAATGTCATCAATAAATACCACCACAAACTTATCAAGATACGGATGAAATATCCTGCTCATATACTCCATGAAAACACCAGGTGCATTAGTTACTCCAAACGGCATAACAGAATATTCATAATGCCCATACCTCGTTCTAAATGCAGTTTTCTAAATATCTTCTATCTTCACACGAATCTGATGATATCCAGACCTCAAATCAATCTTACTGAATACACAAGCTCCAACTAGTTGATCCATCAAATCATCAATCCTCGGTAAAGGATACCGATTCTTGATTGTAACTTTATTCAACTGCCGGTAATCAACACATAACCTCATTGAGCCCTCTTTCTTCTTAACCAACAACACCGGAGCACCCCACGGCGAAACACTAGGACGAATAAACTTCTTCTCAAGCAACTCCTCTAACTACTTCTTTAACTCAGCTAATTCAGATGCCGACATACGATAAGGCGCCATCGACACCGGACTAGTTCCAGGAATCAAATCTATAGTAAATTCCACTTCTCTCTCAGGTGGCAATTCACTAACGTCTTCCGGAAATACTTCTGGGAATTCATTCACGACTGGCAATCCATCACTTTTTGTCTTTCCCTCCGTCTCTATTGCAGAATACAACATAAACACCACAGCACCATCTTTTATAGCTAGATTCATCTGTTTAACCGACATAGTCACATCTTCGACACCAACCTCTTCAGGAAAAATAACCGTCTTCGCAAAACAGTTGATATGAACCTGGTTGAATTCCAACCAGTTTATTCCAAGGATGACATCAAGTTGTTCTAACGGTAGGCACACTAAATCCATACCGAAACCCCTACCAAAAATCACAATAGGACAATTCCTACAAACATATGAAGTAGTCACTGAACCCGACGTAGGAGTGTCAATAACCATACTTCCATCCATATTAGAAATTTCCAAATTCAATCTTTTAGCACAATCCAAAGCAATAAAAGAATGTGTCGCTCCAGTATCAATAATTGCAATCAAAGGTATGTCATTAATAAAACATGTACCTTTAAGCAACCGATCATCTGGCTTAGTCTCTGATCCAGACAAGGCGAACACTTTACCACCAGCTTGCTCCATTTTGGGTTTTGTACACTGAGGACGAGTATGACCCTCTTCACCACAGTTGTAATAGGTCACCACTCTCACTCTGCAATCATTGGCCACATGGCCGAGTTTTCCACACTTGAAACAGTTCTTATCATTACTCTTGCAGTCCACCATACGATGTCCTGTCTCACCACACTTGTAGCACTTAATGGAAGAACTAGAATCTCCTCCACTAGCCTTCTTCCAACCACCGGATCTCTGATTACTCCTATCATAAGGCTTACCACGATCCATCTGTTGCTTCCCCTTTCTAGACATACCCTCGAGCATTCGACTTAGTATTAGTAAGATCCTCCTCCAAAATCCTACTACAGTCTACCAAATCAGAAAACCTTCGGATACGCTGATACCTGATACCCTGCTTGATCTCATCACGAAGACCATTCTCAAATTTGATACATCTGGAAAATTCTTCATCTGCATCATTAGGGTAATGAGCATAATACTTCGCCAACTTAGTAAACTTCGAAGCATACTCACTTACAGTCTTGTTGCCCTGCTTGAGCTCCAGGAACTCAATCTCCTTCTTACCTCGAATGTCTTCAGGAAAATACTTCCTCAGAAATGCCCTCCTGAACACAGCCCAATTCAGTGCAATGCCATCTTCTTCCATCTCATTTCTGGTAGCAACCCACCAGTCATTAGCTTCCTCTGCCAGCATATGAGTACCATACCTCACCTTCAGTTCCTCAGCATAATCAATCACTCTGAAGATCCTCTCGATCTCCTTCAACCACTTCTGAGCACCTTCGGGATCATGTGTGCCCTTGAACAATGGAGGATTATTCCTCTGAAAATTCCCCAATTGCCTGTCAGCACCAATACCAGCTCCCGGCTGATTCCCTCCGAGCACACCAGCCAGCATTCCCAATGCTTCAGCAATAGCAGCATCGTCTCTTCCGTTACCTCTTCCAGTCATTATTCTGTAACATTACAAAATAATCTCATCAGCACACAAGTATCGACAGTGTTATCTCGCACTAGTCGCATACAAAAGGGATAACGACACTTAGACACGACCGACTATGCTCTGATACCACTATTGTAACACCCCTTCTACAATACCCCGCGTTTTACATATATTTAATCAGAGTTAACAATGCAAACAAGGGATGTCACAACTTTTAAATAATTAAAACTTCCATTAAAACAGTAGCCATGCTACACTGAGGGTCATTATTAAGATAATCAATCAAAATTAAGACCATATCTTACACAGCGGAAAATACCATAACCAAAACGGAATAAAACCAATCATAATTATTTCCAAGGTAATTCAAATAACAATTGAATAATAAATAATTCCTCAACTAAACGTTCCTCAGTGTTACAACCTATCAGAGCATGACACTGACACGCGGACTCAAATAACATAGCTCTAGAGCCATCCTCACCAACTCCTGAGCTGCTAACTTTAATCTGAAATCATTAAAGTAAGGGTGAGATTTCTCAAAATTAAAATGCATTATAAGTTTCTCAATCAACATATATCACACGCATATTATTTCACCCGTTCCAGCTTAATTCAGGTTTTGATACACTGTTACAACCATACAAATCATTATGCACAACAATTAACAACAAAAGAATTGTAACACTGGAAGACATCCTAGCATGTTACAATTCCATGCAAACACAAATGCAGACACGATGCATGTGGTACCAACACGTGACCAAGTCACACACACTGATCCATCATCAACCGGATACAGTAATCATCAATTCGTCCATAACCACCCGGACACGAATCCAGCCTAACCACCCATCATCACCCGGGTACGGTTAACGGCAATACAAGTCAAATTCCACACAATGGGAATTAACTTCACCAGAAATGCATATGCACGCACAACACCAGCATGCAACATTCAATCAGTCTATGAAATACACCAAATTATCATAACTGAATCAAAAACCAAAACATGATATCTCAACGATCATGCACACAATCCACAGCATAAACATGCCTTCCTTTCACACAATCCTGATACAATTAAATACCACTGATACACTACTGTATATACCCCAGAGTGCGTCAACTAACAACCACTTAATTTCAAAATTCGACACATTTTCAAAATAATTTCAAGTTATAGAAAATATCTTCATTTTATAAAATAGAGCATTAAATATAAGAAACAACGTCCAAAACGGCGCTCAAAACGGACTTACGGTTTGAAAGTTATGAATTTTCAAAGTTCTGGAATTTTTCAAAAAGTTACAGTGGAACCCGGTTCCTCCCTGGGAGTAACCGGTTTCCACAAAGTTTAAAAATACGCCCCCTGGAAAAATGTATGGGGAACCCGGTTCCTCCAGGCAGGAAATCGGTTCCCAGAAGAAAAATCATTTTCTTTGGAAAATTTTAACGTGGAACCCGGTTCCTCCCCAGGAGTAACCGGTTCCTGAGTTCAAAAATGCCCATTTTCACCATTTCACACACTGGAACCCGGGTTCTCCCACTGGGGAACCGGTTCCCACGACTCTCAGAGCCAAAAATACCAGTTGACAGCAACAGTTTTCCAAACCATTTTCCTATTCCTTCCAAAACGTACCCATACGTTCCAACACAATAAAATCACTTAATTAACACCATTAACATGCAATATAACATGTTTTGTTCATTACTATTGACCCTATAACATACAAATCAATGGATTCTATACAATCCGACACAAATAGGGATAAATCTACAGAAACCTAGAATTTCTAAACTGGGATTCCTAACATACTATGATCCATACTATTGAATTTAAAACCGATAATACGCATTAATTAATCGAAATCACCCCTTACCTTGTGGGTTCTTCGACTTCCGACACAAATTGGCTTTCCTCCTTCCTTTTCCTCTTCTCAATTGTACGTATGATGAATATTTCCCAAAAATCCTTCTTTTCCTTTTTATCCTCCTTTTTATATTCCTTTTATTATTCCAATAAAATAAATAAATATTAATTAGTAAGAGTAGAGTATTTTACTCCTCACACTCTCTAATTACTCCTCACACCACAATTCTTCTTCCCTTTAATTAATTTAATTACTCCAATAATTTCCAATATTAATAATTAAACTCTTAATTAAATTAATAATTAAAAATTCCAATTATTTAAAATATTGAATTATTTGGGGTGTTACAGCCCGCCTAAGTTCGCCCCGCCAAAGTCCGTCACCCGCTAAATCCCGTCATTTCAATTTTTAATGGTTTATGTGAATATGTGCTATATTTTTTAAGTAAAATTTCTTAAAAACATGTTTTACAAAAAAAAAAACATATTCTAAAAAAAGTGAAAAATCTAATTGAAATGTAAAAACAAAACTATTAATATATTTAAAAAATAAAAAATAAAAAATAGGCGGGCAAGCCCGCCAACCCGCCAGCTTGGCGGAGCGGACTTGATTTTTATGCCCATTACATTTGGCGGGCTTGTCCGTCCCGCTTTTTTATTTTGCGGGCTTAAGGCGGGACAGACGGTCCATTTTGCCAACCCTAGTGTGAGGAGTTTATTTTACGATGTAACAACTCATGGAAAAATATTGGATGAGCTATGCTCTTATAAAACAATGTTTAAAAAAAATAAATAGAATATTTACATTTACATACACTAACTTAAGTAATATTATTTGTGCTTTTTCCTAAAAACTTCCTCAATTATTATGATATTTTTATTATTTTTTTAGGATAATGATAAAAATAGATGAAATTTTAATGGAAATTTGGCTCGAAATTAATCACCATAAATTTTTCATTAAAGATTTATTATTATTGAGTGAAATCGTTATTATTGAATTGAAAATTAAATAATTCATCATAATTATTATTTATTTCTTAATTTTATTTTAATATCAAAGTTCATTTTTAGTTTTTATAAGTCAATTTAGATAAGTAAAAAAATATTTTTAAGTTATCTCTTTTATTCATTATACAACATATATATATATATATATATATATATATATATATATATATATATATATATATATATATATATATATATATATATATATATATATATATATATATATATATATTAAATTGTTATAAACAATCATTTGTTAAATTATATGTAAAACTTTATATTAAATTGTTATTTGTAATTATTTATTAAATTATAAGTAAAAAAATATAATATACACTAGTATATTAAATGTTAAATTACTATTTAATAATATAATTGATTTTTTGATATTCTTAGATCTAATTTTTGATTTACCTACTTATATTACACTAATAAATGTTAAATTATTAGACGTCTTTTTAGGTTTATGTGATATCCTGTTTTTATTAAATTATAAATTTAATTATATATTAAATTGTCATTTGTAATTATTTGCTTAGTTATAAGTAAAAAAATGAATATTTAATCATTAATGTTAAAAGACCTATATTCAATTACATATCGTATTTCAAAATACCATGAAGTGTAGATATTCATTTAGACTTGAAATTTGACGAGTAGTTGTCCTATATTGTAGGTTTGTAAAAGTTGTAAATATGATATAATAAGTACTAAAGAAATATTTAAAAAATCACGTATTTTTAATAAATATTAAACAAAAGTACTAAAGTATCGGTAAAAACCATAAATACCCTTCTTACAATAAATTATAACTTTTTTTATTTCAAAGTTAAATATTTAATTTATTATTATAAGAGCATAAGAATAAAAATTATTTTGTAATTAGTTAGTTCCTTATTTGAAATAAAATGTATTTTAAAATTATTTAAATATTCAAAGAAAGGTTAATAAAACAAAATAAAATCAATTGTGATTTAGTAATTATTTTAGACTTATGAAATAACTAAAACAGAGCAGAATTTTTTTAAATTAACTTTATAATTGTAATCATGATAAAAAAAAATGTTAAATGGTATTCATGAAAATAAAATGGTAAATGATAATCATAAAAAATTAATGAGAAAAAGTAAAAAAATTATGAGACACATATTTATCACTATAGAATAAATAAATTTAAGATGATGCGACAAATATTTATTTTTACAATTATTTTTAGAAACATAAATAACTTACAAATATTTTTATAAACGATAAAAATTCAACTATTTATTCTATTGTTTTAAACATGAATAAGTTAAAAATATTTTTATAAATAGTCACACGGTTCAAATCATTTATAAACTACAAAAATTCTACATGTTAATATAATTATTTGTAGAAACAAGAATAAGTTACAATAACTTTTATGAACAAGAATAAGTTACAAATATTTCTATAAACGAAAAAAATTCAGCTATTGATGCAATTGTTTTTAACATGAATGAGTTAAAATATTTTTATAAATTATCACAGTTTCAAGACTTATAAACGAAAAAAAGTCTAGATATTGATATAATTACATTTATAAACAAAAGTAAGTTATAATAATTTTTAGAAACAGGAATAAATTAGAAATATTTTTATAACTGGAAAAAAACTCATGATTATATATTATAAGTATATGAATGTTAACCAATTGAATACATGAAATAGATTCACAGATATATATGAACGTATCTATGAAATTTAAGACTTAAGCTGTTCATTTTAATGTATATCTTTTAAATCTTTCTTTTGCTATTGTTTTATATAATTTAAGTTAGAGAAATAATTGTACGGTTTATTATAAGTACGGATCAATGCTTAAAAGTCGGTGCATATTATTAACCTATATTTTATAATTATATAAATATTAACTAATTGAAGTATGAATTCAAACTTTATAAATTAGAGTTTAATATATGTTTTAATGACTTTTTTTTTTTAATTTTTCTAAATAAATTTTTAATAATATAGTTTATGATTTGTTTAAATAAATAAGAAAAATATCTCATGATTATTTTAATCTTTAAATATGTTTAAAAAGAAAATTTTATTGTAGATACAATTATTTTTATAAAGCAGAATAAGTTACGAATATTATTTTCAATTCAAAAAAATACTATAGATAACGTGACATGTCAGCGGTATACTGTTCATTTTTTAATGTCAATTTCTAAAAGTATTTTGTTTCTGTTTATATAATTGAAGTTAGAGAACCGACTATACAGTTTATTATACTTACAAATGAATGTTTAAAAGTTGGTACACTATTAACCTATATTTATAACTATGTAAATGTCAATCAATTAAAAAATGTATTCATATTATTGTGCATATTTTATTGAAATATATTTTTGTATGTTTACCAAATTTTATGTACCATATACTCTTGATTCATACATTATACATTTTTTTCTTTTAATTCAAACTAAATTTTTATATTTTAATTTTTTTTTTATAATATTGAATTTTACATCAATATTAAATAAAATAACTAAACACCAATGTATACCCGTACGGACACACTAGTTATCTTTGTAAAAAATTCTCATTTAAATTAGTTTTGACGATGATATGAATATGAATTTTAATTACTTTTAATTATGACGCATAATGAGCCTAGGTCTTACTAATTATTTGTTTGACTTTGTGGTGAAGAATGAATGTGGGTTTTAAATGGTTTTGATGATGATATGAAGATGATTTTTAATAAAATTAAAGTTTTGGATTGACTATGATATGTACGTGGTTTTTATAAAAGATTGAAATAAATTAAGAGTTTAATTTTGAGATCGGATGGTCTCTTACTCTCATAAACAATTGAATTTATATATTTTGAGAATAAATAAATATTTTCCTTTTAGTTTTAATTATAGAATTTATGATTTTTTAATAGTATTTAAGTTTTTCATAAAAAAATTGAGTCGTGAATAAATGAGAGTTGTAATAGAAGAAAAAAGAGGATAGTGAGAATTGCAGGAAAATATTAATAACGAGGCGGAGGCGCAAACGTTGAAATCACATAGAACGGTAGATCCCTTCTCTCATTTCATTTTCAACCCAATTCCCCTCTCATCCTCCTTCAATCATATATCACCGGTATATATATTATCATTTTCCTTCGCTCTTCACTTTTATCTTTATTGTTGAAATTCGCGTTTTCATTCATTAATGTATCTCGTCGAATTTCACTTGACATTGCAAACTTGTCTCAACTCGGTTTTGCTTTTTTTTATTATTTCCCACATTTTTCATTATTGTCGGTGTTATTATTATATTATTATTATTCTTGCGAGTAAATTCATCTCATAATAATGTAAAAAAATTTGTTATTCTGCCAAAAAAAAATCATTGTTTGTTTGTTTGTTTGTTTGTTTGTTGTGTGTAACCGTGTATGAAGAGATAGTTGGTGTTGTAGAGTGAATGAGATCATGAGATGAATGAATGCTTCTAGTGTAACTTGTCATGTAAAACTATCAATCAACTTCATATCTACATTTTATCACATACTTATAAAACATGCAATGTTTGTTATGAAATGTCAACAACAGACGATGCATAGAGGTACAACATTTTGATGAATGGGTGAGTGGTCACATCACTTCACTCAAGACGACAGCGTAGGATTAGGTTGCTTGAGCATTGAAGAATCGGTTTTGAGGGTAGACCAGATAGAGGATATTTTTTGATAATTTGTAGTATAAGGAGAAAGAAAATCATAACTCAAACCATTACAAGAGGTTTAGATTTTAATAGACTGTTTTTCTATATGATTCGTAATACAATGTGTCATTTGATCTATGTAGTTGAAATTGTGCCTTCGTTTGGATGGACGTTGCTACATCGCTAGATATACAATTGTTAGGGTGCTTTTACTGAGTATCATAAACTTTTGTGCTATTTACCTACATGGATTAATGAAACCATAAGAGTCATCTTCGTTGAATATTGATATTGACTTGCCTTTGGTTATAGTAGTATATATAATATGGGTCTACTTGCCTTATTCAATGCTTAAAGTTTTAAGTTTTTTGATTTCTTGGTCAGAATAATCTAATAAATGGTTACAAATTAACAGGGTTTGATATTGTATAAAGTGAAAGAGTAAGTTGGAATTCAAGGGACTGAGGGGAAAACAAGGAGACAAGTTGTTTGAGGTATTTCCATATCATAACTTTACCTCCTGCAGAACTTCATATCTAGATATCTATAGAAGTAACTGTCCTAAATGATTTAGCACGCACCCTATAGAGCTTCATATCAAGCTTGCTGCTTCGTTGATCTAATCATAACTAGGTTGTCTGAAGTGAGTTTTTGCAAGCTAAAATAACTAGCAACCTTAATTTGCACAATCTATGTGTACACAAATCTCATCAACAAATTTAGCATCCATTCTTTGATTTTTTGTTATGCTAAGAGGAGAAAAGTTAGCAGTCTATGCTAAGTTGGAAGTCTTCTGGATATTTTGGTCAGTCCTTCCTTTTCCATTCCTGAAAAAGTTATTACTGTTGATGATCCTTTTCATATTTCTCTAGTTTTTCTTCCTATATACCCGACTAGAATGGCAGACAAGGACCCATGGGTGCTATCTGCTAAGTCATCTGCCTATTATGTGTTTTGGTGCTATCCTTACGTACGCCAAGGAGAAAAACAATGACATGAAAAGTAACCATATGATATCCCTCTCCTCCAGCATATGATTGTTTTTAGATATATATTCAGTGAAAAGTTGAGAAGTTTTATGCCTCTTTTTATAACATTTGTCACGGAATTGAAAAAGGGCTGTATAGTTTCTGGTTATATTCACCTAAAATTATGAGTATACACATAATCCTATTTTGTTGGAATCAGGTAGAAATACCCTGTTAATGGTTGAATCGTATGATCTTACAATCTTTGAAACATTTATAAGATTATGCTTATGGATGAATTTAAATTTATATAATATTATAAGTGTGACTTAAGGTTTTAATTGTGATTTAAGGTTTATAAGATTATGCTTATGCTTATGAATTTAAATCTACACAACAATTTCAAGTGATTTAAGGTTTTCTTTGTCTTACCAATGCACTAAGTTGAGTTTTAAAAATTTGTATAATCTTACGATTATTGTTATGATTCCATGATTTACAATTTTGCTTCCCCTTCCCGACTTTGCATAAATTCTTGATTTTAACTACCTTGGTTTTCAGGTATCCCAGAAAATTTTGGTTCGTTTGGATTGAGGTCTGGATGCTGATGGTGGGTGGATGCTGTTCAGTATACTAGAAACAATCAACTGTTGCTTCATAAAGTATATATACATCTTACGATTTTTTTTTTTGAAAAATAATTTGTTAATAACATACCTGACCTGTCTTCCAGATTTCTTTCTTAGTTGTTGTTCTTGTTCATCTCAGGTGACATTCTAGTATTGGAGAGAGCCAGAATCCATGGTGATTATTTATTGTTGATTTGTTTCTTCCCACCGGCAACCCTTGGGACTTACAGATGGCTTTTTATAATGAAGAAGAGAAGACCGAAGATTACCTTTTCAAAATTGTTTTAATTGGTGATTCAGCTGTTGGAAAATCAAATTTACTTGCAAGATTTGCCAGGGATGAATTTTACCCTAATTCTAAGTCAACTATAGGAGTAGAGTTTCAAACTCAAAAAATGGAAATTAATGGAAAGGAAGTTAAAGCGCAGATATGGGACACAGCAGGGCAAGAGAGGTTCAGAGCTGTTACTTCTGCATATTATAGGGGTGCAGTCGGAGCACTTCTGGTATATGACATTAGCAGGCGCCAAACATTTGAAAGCATTGGTCGATGGCTTAATGAACTTCACAGTAAGAATTATAATTATGTTTGAACCCTTCTTTGCCTTGATATTTTTAGTTCTTTTTATGTTTGAGGTTAATGAAAAACATCTCAATAAATTTGACTTTGGTACAATATAGGAAAACAGTTTCATAGGCTACTTCACCAAGAGTATATAATCAGAGTAGTGCTAGCAACACTCTCATTCTATTAATCTCTTTCCAACACCCACTTTACGATCTTTTACAAGCTGACCGATCCTACTTAAGATCTCGTGCTTGACTACATTGCACATATTGATGGTTGTTTGTCTTTTTTTTTTTTTGCTTTGTTTCAAAAAGATGTATACATGTAAATATTGATGGTTTTGAATATATGATGAAACAATGATTAAGTGTATTGGTGTATTATTTAACAGCTCATTCTGATATGAACGTTGTCACAATACTTGTTGGGAACAAGTCAGATCTTAAGGATGCGAGGGAAGTACCTACGCCCGAAGGCAAGGCCTTAGCAGAGGCACAGGGTTTGTTCTTCATGGAGACATCAGCACTTGATTCATCAAATGTAGTTTCTGCTTTTCAAACAGTTGTGAAAGAAATCTACAACATATTAAGCCGGAAGGTTATGATGTCGCAAGAGCTCAAGAAACAGGACACTCCCTGGATTGAAAATGGAAAGACTGTTGTGATACAAGAAGGGGACCGAGAAGCAGAAGCGGAGTCAAAAAAGGGTTGTTGTTCGTCTTAGGTTTGATAATTTAGTGGCTCCCACAGTCTGTTCTTATTATGTTTATTCAAACCAAACCCGAAAATGCCACTTGGATATTCAGGATTGATCTTGAAATGTTAGTTGGAAGGGATTTGGAGTAGAAATTGTCAATATATTGTAAGCACAATTAAAAGTAATGACAACAAAAAATGTAGCGCTTTTCATTATAATAACACCTGGCTAGAAAGATAGTATTATGTAGAGAAATCTGCTCAAAATGACTGAAGTATATTTTTCTTACATGCTCAAATTATAATAGGCTCATGTTTATCTCTACGATTTATATTGTAGAAAATTACATTTTAAATTACATTTTCAACAATATTGTTTCATATGACTATCAAAATAACTTTCGTTAAAACTTATTTTAACAGTTCAGATTCAAGCATAAATGACTATGATTCAGATATTTTTAGCAATAACCCATTTTCTTTTATTATGTATATTGTAACATTGTATTTGATGAAGTTCTCATACAATAAGAAATGAAGTTCCATTATACAAAATTCCAAGCAAATAATGAGATGGTAAAAAAGTCCCAAAATATTTGTTGGAAGCAACCATCGTACAAAGACAAACTTAACAATAGTAGTTTCAGCTGCCCAAACATGACACTATTTTCCCTTTTAATTGTAGCTTGCACTGTTTAGTATGGTAGAGAGACATTTACAGGTTAAATTGCGCTTGTTTCAAAGTAAATTAAAGAATGTATCTTGTAAAAGCTTTCTCGATACTTTTAGCCTTGCATTTGCTTTCTGTACATTCAATCAGGTTGATGATGAAAGCTGAACCGCAGCCACAAAAACTCTCCTATTAAAAAAATCATTACCAATATAATCAAGATGCTTATCATTGAGAGCCTAAACAGGAACTCATCCATTACAAGATCGTCTATCAATTATCTATTAATAAAATAAAACAGTTTCATGCACATGGACTCACCTCAAAATTCTACTTTAAGGGCTATGCAATTTATGTAGCTGGTCAACCACATCAAAGGAACTACTCAACCTTTGGATATCAGATCGGTGAAGTACACTTCCTTGGACATGAGGGTCTGTGAGTTGGTTTTTCTTGGATGAATAACAGTGGTGAACACGAACTCGGTGATTTCTTGTCTGGATAGTGTAATTTCCATGCACCTTAACAATTAAAATTGCTTCCTTGTCTCTTGAATCTTCACACCAAGAGTTTTGTACAACACCATCAACAAACTCTTGCTGAGTTTGAAATTCCTCATGATGCACTGATACCTCGACAATCTGATCTGGTCTTATAATACCTGTTGCAGGACTTACCTGAATCATAAAATGGGCTAGTAATTATCATATGGTTCACTACAAAGGCGGCGTCTTCTCTAAAGCAAAACAAGTTTCGTATTCATACACTCAAAATTCGGTTTTAGAACTAATTTGTAGTTCCAAATCCAATTGTTGGAACTAGTTTTTTTAATTCACAAGGGTATGAATTGCAAATTGCCGCATATGAAGCAGACATACCCCTAAAAGTGGCCACAACAATGAGCTAACCAAAACTACAATTTGAAACTTATATATTTTCACTGTTTTTTAATAATTGTAACTTTCATATTTCACTTTTTCTTTTCTTTCTTTTGCATAATTTTAATTTTCACAATGACTCCATGAAAATGGATTTTCTAAATCCTGACAGCAAAAACATCAAAGACAAACTTCTGTATTCTCAATACACATCTTAATCTATTCTCAACTGATTTGTAGTATAAATACCATAACGTATAACTTTGGAGCATTAGATGAGCGTTGGCGAGTTATACCACTGGGAGAATATTAACAAACATAAATTGTTACTCGCTACATGTATGTATTTATGTATGTATGTATGTATATGTGTGTGCATGTGAAGCATATTTTGGCATGGCATCTACCTCATTACTTTTCTGTCACTTAATAAAAAATACACCAATAGAAAGAAAATACTTGAAACCAAAATCCTTCCGTAAACCATAAATAATTCAGTATTTATAAAATAATATTTTAAATAGTGAATATTACCTCAAGCCACCTAGGCAAGCCAAAGGAACCTCTCACCTGATGGTTTGCTGCCTTCCGATCCTCCATAATAGTAGACTGCCCTTCACAAATTATTTCAAACAAAGCATTGTCTTCTTTACATTTATTAGTAATGCGCAAAATTAATGTGTCCTGGTTTTGAAGAATTATGTTGTTTGTACTTATGATAGTTTCAGGAATCTTGTACAATTCTTTCAGAAGACACTTTATTTTCTCATTTGACGCGAGAATCTCTCCAAACTCCTGTCTCCGTATTGGTTCATCTACTCGAGCAATATCTGTAGAAATTATGCAGCGCACAGGCTTGTGGTCACTATCTGTGACATCCATGCATGCTTCATACCTATTGAAGGTAAGATGGTATTAATCAAAACAAAAGTTGCAAGAAAAAGATGGTGCTTCCCCTCATGCTTTTCCGAAATACTTTAGATAGTAATGCTACACAAGTAGTAAAGGTTAAAATATATATATTTACCACTATATAAGACACTCATTTTCAATTGGATCACTAAATGTAAAAAAGTTTTTAAATTTAGTCCCTATTTGTAAAGTACAATCATTTTCAATGTTAACCTGAAACATCTGTTTCCGCTTTGGCAGTGTTACATTCACATGGAATTTTTGTGATGTGTAGGGGCAAAGTTGAAAATAGTGACACAACGCATATAAGGACTAAATATAATTTTATTTTGAATAGGGACCAGTTTAAAAAAATGTCACATATAGGGACCATAAATATATTTTACCCGCAAGAAAAGTGCGACAAAGTTCAGCCAAAATTTGTCATGATGATGCCAGCTTGTTCTAGCAAAATATTGGCTATCTAGTAGTTTCCTGTTTTAGAAATCTATAATACAACTGACTCGTTTCACATGTCTCATAATAAAGTTGTCTGTCTATCCTCTGATATCATTGTGTCCCAACAGGTTCTGATAGCTAACTCAATCCTCTCTTTTAAGCATGAGACCTAATATGTACAAAGTCCTTACAGTAGGGTATTTTGACCGTATACGCAATGCAATAAAAATATAAACTAGAACACTCACTGCAATACTGAGGAGACAACAGGGTACTCCAAACTGCATTCGGCAACCAAAGAAGAGCGACTATCACGATACAAAATTCTGTCACACCAAGCAGGAATGCGTTTCTTTTCACCAGAATCATACCCTTCAAAATAACATTTCATACAAATCCAATGTAATGCCCGTATTAGAAACTTTAAAGCAGTGCTGATGACAGACTATTCAAATATAAACAACAGTTATTTTGGCCTAAAATGGTCTATGTACCTGTCAATTTATTATTATTATTATTATTATTATAAGTATTGGAAGGTTGCAGTTGCACACACTAAAAGAATGAAAAATTAAATCCTACGATTCAGAGTCTCTGCTATTCTTACTTCCCCTTCCTCATCTCAACCCTCAGCATTTCACAAATGCCATGCATAAAGAGAAAAAGGAAAATCATTGTCATGAGGAGTGACTGGGATTTGTCAGTTCATAAAAAATTGGTTTTTTTCATTCTTTTTTGTTGTATCAAATGATGCATCACGTGCATGTTGTTGTGGACTACAGATAAAAGGTCTTGGTAATTGGAGCTGTGTATTCAGCAGAAATTCTCCATTTGCCATAAATAGAGAAGAAATGCAACAACTCAAGCCCCATTTTAGACTAGAGTCTCATTTCTTTGACTTTTTTTTAGTATGTTTTCTTTCAAGTTCAGTTTAGTTTTCAGAGATCATCGGTGTGTGTCCGCGTGTGTGTGTGTGCGCGTGTGTGTGTGTGTGTGTGTGTGTGTCCGCGTGTGTGTGTGTTGGGGTGCCAACCTGCCAAACCAGCTTGGTGCCGGTCAAACTTGTATGTGGGAGGAAACGTTATTATTGCTTCCCGCATTCCTTGGAATGCATTCCCAGCTTCCATTTCTGCTCGAAGCTGATCCCTTTCTCTAAGCCAATCAAAGCATCTTTGAGACACAAAGTCTCTTGCTTCATCATAGGAAATGTCATCAAGACGATAATTTAAATCACCAAGAAATACAACCATGTCTGCATCAGATAACTCGGGCATCCCTTCTGCAGACTGAAAACCAATCTCAATAATTAGTGCTTTGTTCAACCGTTTGAGTGCATAATGCATTATTTAAAAAGAGTAAAATGGACAGCATATACATACATTTGTACCACGAAACATTGGAACAGAAGATGAGTTTCCAGCTGCAACATAAAGGACCAATGGCAAGCCAGATCTATAAACATGTCAAGATAAATACATGGATAAGACAAGTGAGAAACAGTAATAGGCAAAGGCAATCTACCGGGTGTTGCATTTAAGAGGTTTGGCCGGCTGAAGGACATTGTTCGGTATACATGATCAAAATCTGCATTGCGACGACCAACTGCATCTAAATGTGCAGCAAAATGACAATTCACAAAGCACATAATCCAACCATACACTCTTACCCTCAAACCAACAGCGCCCTGGTGAGACAAGAAATCCTCATATCAATGGTCAGAATAACAAAGCTAACACAAAGATGACACCTTAAATACATAATATTATTTTCTGAAAGGCAAACTAGTTTACACACTACATAGACAGAAGTTGCTAATAGCAAAGTCATGTCAAAGTTTTCTTCTTTTTTGGGTGGGGACGCACCATCATAAATCACCTATCAGACTAGTTTGGTGAGGCAAAGACGCAAAGTTGTATGATTTATTAGCATAACTGTCATGGACTGGTAAATAAACAAATGTACAAGTAAAAATATGAATTTATGATCCATGAAGCTCAGACACCTCTAGGAGTAGGTATGTTGCGGTGTTCGACACGTGTCACTGTTTGGAACTTGTACGATACGTGTCGGAAAAATCAGACAGGTGTCGGAAATGTCAAACAAGTGTCCCAAAAAAATAGTTTTTTCCTTTGTTTCGACACTTTTTGAATCGGTGTCTGACACCCTATGACACTCATACAACACGTGTCGGACAATTCAAACAAGTGTTTAAAAAAATTGTTTTTTTCTGTTTCAACACATCTTATACATTTTTTGGACAATCCTCACACACATCTAATTATTTTTCTGAAGTCCTAGAAAAAGTTGCCAAATGCCTCTGTTTCTCTTCCCATACTTTTTGGTTATATTCAGCTCTTCATAGTTCTATTTATTTATTTGGATGAAATGGATTTCATGCTTCAATATGGCACGACTGACATGCCATGTGCCTCGGTATTTTCTGTACTGAGCCTTTGAAAATAAATTACTATAGATCATTGCTGAAAAGTGATTTCCAATATTTGGAGCAAGCAAAATAATACTGAGTACACAGAAGCATATCAAGTCATAACATAACTGAAATATCTCATGACTGAAGCAGTAATATTTCAAATATCTGTGAAAAGACAAATAGATTATAGATCCTATCCGTGACTCAAAGTTTTATATTGCGTGAAATTCAAGCCAAGGCTTTCAACAGATATCATACTGGTTTCCTCTAAGTACACACAGTTAGAGAAAACTCGGTTTTAATTAGTATCGGATGTTTTACTTGCAGAGCTATGACTCAGCCTGCTTTTCCTCACAGTTGGAATTGCAGCGTATACCATAAAATTTAGCAGAGTCTTGACAACGATCTGATATTTAAGCATACATGGACTGTTATAAAGAACCAAAGCTAACAATCACGATATTAATGACCTACCTTAGAATTCTCATAATCCTACAAGAAAAACAGTCAGATCTTATATCCTAATATATCCTTTATTAATGGAAACCAAGAAGCCAAACTAGCATGAAAAGCAAAACAACAGAACGAACATGCCTACCTTATTTCCAATAGCACGTCCAAAGCCACATGGAACTGCTGCCGCATCAACATCCCCAACATGAATTCTAATGTTCGTTTTAACCCTGAAAAATATAAAATTAACTACTATTGATGAACATACAAGAAAGAATTTAGAAAACAATGATATAAGTTCAAACTATTTGAGCAAAGTAGTTAACATTTCAAAATACAATTAAGAGAAGAGTCCAGCCTTTAATGGTGCATCCATAGATTTCAAACCAAAATCAAATTTATAACAAGGAAAGCAGAAAAGAAATAATCTGACATCTCATACCCAGCAAACTTAAAAAAACAATATCTATTCATACTATAAAAAACGGGCATTATTTCTGATATATTACTGGCTTCACCAGGTCATGTTTATTCCTCATCATAGGTACTCACCACACAGCAATGACCAAGCCTGCAAGTTGTCTGGAACCAATACGTTCAAATGTTGAACCTTCATCCAATGTTTTGTCTATCATATCCAGCCACCATTGCCCAGCAGAACTACCCTCCAGTCCCACCTATATGTTTATTAGAGATAGGGGTTAGGAGAGGGTTATGAAAAGAAAAAATTAGGCAAAGCTATCAGTTATATTGTCTGTGCATGTGTGTAAAGTACATAACAGGTGAGAGCATGATCTCATTCTCATTAGAGAAATTAATCCGATCGTTCATGAATTGTTGCATGGTCAGCTTCTTACTTCTCATGCTCTAACAACTATTGCTTTGCTTCAAAATAACGTTGTTGTCTAAGGATAATATAGATCTTATGTACTAATTTCTAGTATTTTTACATATGGCAATAACTTACAGTTTCTTTAGCTGCAGACATTGCAAGAAATCCAGCGCCCATTTCAACCTCTTGCAACCCAACAACAACAAGACCAACATCTGAGGCCACAGAACCTAGCCATGAAGTAAGGGAATCTTGAGATGCTTTTCCCTGTCCAACATTCCAAGTGCCACTCAATATTTTTATGTTTTCTACTTTAGTATATAAAAATTCTTTGCCACCCAATTCTGAATGCAAAATGCTATCAAAAGGTCCTGGAGAGGTGATATTCCATCCTCTTATGCCACCGTGGTTAGCCAATGAAAATACATAGCCAACTCCAACTGTCATTTTTATAATTGGACAACTATGAGCCACCCAACCCCCAATCAGATTACCCTTGAGGTCCAATACCTGGACAATACCAGATGCATAGCCTACCCAAATTTGCATGCCATTAGTACAAAAACATTGAACAGCAAATGAGTGGTAAAGAAAATCCTGTACGCGGTTTCCATTACCATCCCATTGCACCAACAAACCACTTGAATACCCTGTCCAAATCATCCCATCAATTGTTACTACAAGTGCCTCAGTTCCCCGGTTATCATCCCCGAAGCTTCCCTTTGTTGCAACTCGACGAACAACATCTGCTGCCCCCATTATAGCATTACGTGAGCGCTGAAAGAACCCAATGGAAGTTTGTGCTTTATCTTTCTTAAAACTTGAAACAAGCTCGACTGAAAAGTCTTGTATTGAGGACAATTCTGATCGATTCTCCACCTGGCCGTCTGAATTGAAAACTTTCAGCAACTCTCTTGTACGGGCATCCCTATACATTAATTAAACACTAGCTTGTATTAAATTGACAGGTTGAAAACTACATTCACATAACGATCAATATCTAAGAACCAAGTAATGTAAAACAGGAAGAGACTAAGGGAGCAATAACTAAGTAAGGATCAAATAAGAATGAGGTCTGAGTCTATTAATGATTTTTTTTTTTATTCATTTCATGTACGAAGGGTACCACCAAGGGAGCATACATCAGAATAAAAAAGAACACGTGATTCAGCACTTGCAAATATCTAACCTAGTCGGTCATATGTGTGTGCCTATGTCACTGTGGCTGATCTACTAAACTTCAATCAACAAGCCATAAAAACAAGATTACCCAAGGAAAATTTTATTTCAGATACTAGATTAAGGAACAACTGTAAGCAGTGAGGTGGATGCCAAAGAATTACATCTCTAGCACACGCTTCACACAATAGACTCTTGGGCTTGAAGTTTAAGTTTATTATGAAAGATAGTGCCATCAAGGATCAAACTACAAACCATTTGGCTTTATCTTAGAGGTTATTCTTTAGGATAAAACTATGATATTATACCGTGCTTAACTAATACTATCGCCTGCTAAATACAGCAAAACAGTTTTACCCATAAAATCAGGAGGAAGCAGTTTAGGGAGGCCATGCAAGGAGATTAAATCTCACCATAAAGCATATGAAAAATAACCCGCACTCCACACCTTAGCCTTTGAATTATCTGATACTAAGTACTTCACATCTGAAGTTAGCATATTATTGTAGCCATTTGTAGATAGCTGGTTCCTCAAGTCAACATAGGATCTTTCAATGGATAGGACAGCCGTGTGCCTTTCCTCCTCTGTCAGGTGAATAGATTTTTCAACAGCCTCCCAAGGCCATATTTTTATAACCCCTCCTTCAGAACTCGACCACAGATCCCCTAGATCAAGTCAAGAAAGAACAATGTATCACATTCACAACAAGCATGTAAAATCAGTTCGGATAAGCTTCTCAAGAAACATTAATTAAAATAACCAAAATAAATTTGCAATAACAATTAATTTTTCAATTAATTGTTTCTCCAATGTGTTGAAATTATGTATTTCACCTCAATTTTACTGAAAACTCTCTTGTCTTACACCTCCATACACATCTATAAGCTTAAAAAAATCCATAAAATTATTTTAATGAAGACAAAAACTAATAAAAAATTACCTTTCTAAAAATTGAAAAGAAGAAAATCCAAATTGGACTTAATCAACAATTACATACACATCATAACACACTACCAACTTAGAAATTCTTTTAATACTATTTTTAGTAACCTATTCCTAGACTTAAACTGCAATTACAAATTATACTCTCTAGAATGAAATATAAGCAAAAGTGATAGGCGAAAAATTGATGTATTTGGTTAAAGATTAAGACCAGATAGACCAATTTTTTTTTTAAATCTTGGTATCTGGCCTTGAGGCCGACTAATCAAAGAGGACCAACTCCACCGTCCACTTGCAAGGGCCTGTTTAAAGTCAGAGCAAAGCAGGCCTTGAGAGGAGCACTCTGTTACGACCCAAGTCTTAACCACTAGACCAATCTCTGGGGTTTCAGGTATACCAACTTTTCAAATATTTTTTGTTTATATTTCATTCTAGTGGGAGTACGATACTAATAAACAAATACTAGCTTACTTACTAAATACTACTCAAAGCACATATAAACAAAATCTTACAGAGAGAGCTTGTATTTTTGGTAAAAACGAATATAATTTTCCAATCCAAACACGCATCTGCATAATAACAAAGCAAAGACAAAATAACAATAATAAGAGAGAATGAAGAATGAAAAATAACCATAAGAGGTGATTGTAAGAGAAAGAACAGGTCCACGATGAGCCTGCCAAGATAAGCTTTCCTTGAAACCATCACTCCATTTGTTATCAACGTCCTCCAAACTCTGATAATCCATATGCCAACACCGAATCTTCCCATCCTTATGTCCACTCCACATCAACCTATTCCCTTCATCCGCCACCAAACAAAGCGCCGGCGAAGTCCAAACCGATTCACGAAACGGCGCACTCTCTTCATCTCCGCTCCTCGCCGCACCCTCTCCTCCAACACCGTACCACGACGAGTACAGATCCTTGAAATTCCAGAACCGAACTCCGTTCTCAGAAGCCGCCCAAAGCTGAGACTCCGTCGCCACAATGTTCCTCAAGAACCGTCCAATCTGAGTCTCGCGTAAGGGATGCGGCCTCAATTCGAGAGACGGAGGTCGGGAGGGATGCACGGCGGCGCGAATTGGAGGTTTGAAGATACCTGCGCCGCCTCCTTTCGCGATGAATTCCGGTAAAGAGGTTTGACCGGGAATTGAGGTCCGGCGGAGGTCGTGGTGGTCGGCGACTGTGAGTTTACGGTCGAGGAACTGAAGCATGCAGTCGAGACGTCTGTTTGTGGAGTGAATTGAGTTGGAAGAGGAGACATCGTCGTCGGAGGAGGAAGAGGAGGAGCGGGAGTATAGAGGATGAGTGTAAGAGAGTGGAGATGGAGAGGATGAAGATGGATCCATTGCGGATCGAAAGAAGTGGAGATAATCTAGGGAATTTGGATTTCAGAACTGCGATTGACTTATCATTGGATTGGATATGAGAGAGAATTATTGGGGAAGTGGGAAATTTTTGGAACTGTAGGATTGAGCCTTTGGAGTTGGACAAACTATAATGCGGCTGAAAAAACATGCTCCAGCCAACCACGCTGGCATTCTTTGTTTTTATGGGAGCGCTAGTCAGAGACCCGTGCTCCCTTACCGGTGAATTTATTTTGTATATTGTAGAAATAATTATTTTTAGATATACATAAAAAAAATACATTTTTGTTAAGAAAATACAATGAAAAATTATGAAATTAAAACACTATAATAAATAATATGATTATATAAAATATAATGATAAATTTAACAAATAATCTATTTAGATACACATATGAAATTAAGTTGAAGAAGGCAAAAATTATGACGTTTAAAAATAAGAATTTTGTCTTCAAATCAGGGTAATAATTTGATAGTGACTCGTAACATAAAAAATTAGTTGTGTAAATAACTATGTAGTATTATTCAATTTGATAAAAAAAATATTTTAATTTTATTGAAGTAAAAAATAAATTAATTAGTACTTTTAATGATAAAAGTTTCATCAAGAGGGACTATGTATATAGGTTCAATTAAACTTCAAAGTTTAAACAATAACATTATTTTAAATATAAGTAAAAGACTATTATCTATATCTGTATCCAATTACAACTATAATAGTATGCAGTTTATCACAGAGATATGTTCTATGAATCTGATTTGACCTTGATCGAGATAGAAGGCATGGACATCCGAATGAATTTAAAATTAAAGTGTTAGGTTGATCAAGAGTTATTTACTTCCATTATAAATAGTGAACAATAATAAAATTTACTTGGACAATGTGACATTATCTGACTCATCCTTAGAGTCTCTAGAAGATTCTTCATCTTTTGACTCTAACTCTTCTTCAGAACTTTCAAGTCCTGACTCTTCTTCAGAACCTTCATGTTCTGACTCATCTTCGAAAGCATAATCTCATTGAGATTCTAACTCATCTTCTGATTCTTCTTCAAAAGTTTAAACTTCTTACTCTTCTTCACAAACCATAGATTCTGACTCATCTTCAGAATCTTCTATGTCATTTTCTAACTCTTCAGAAGTTTCAACTTCTGATTCTTCTTTAGAAGTTTCAACTCCTAACTCTTTAATGTCATACTCTGACTCTTCAGAAGTTTCAACTTCTGATTCTTCTTCAGAAGTTTCAACTTCTGACTCTTCAATGTCATATTCTGACTCTTTAGAAGTTTCAACATCTTACTCTTCTTCACAAACCTTAGATTCTAACTCATCTTCGGAATCTTCTATGTCATTTTCTGACTCTTCAGAAGTTTCAACTTCTGATTCTTCTTCAGAAGTTTAAACTTCTGATTCTTCTTCAGAAGTTTCAACTTCTGACTCTTCAATGTCATATTTTGACTCTTCAGAAGTTTCAACTTCTGACTCTTCTTCACAAACCTTAGATTCTGACTCATCTTCGGAATCTTCTATGTCATTTTCTAACTCTTCAGAAGTTTCAACTTCTGATTCTTCTTCAGAAGTTTCAACTTCTGACTCTTCAATGTCATATTTTGACTCTTCAGAAGTTTCAACTTCTGATTCTTCTTCACAAACCTTATATTCTGACTCATCTTCGGAATCTTCTATGTCATTTTCTGACTCTTCAGAAGTTTCAACTTCTGATTCTTCTTCACAAACCTTAGATTCTGACTCATCTTCGGAATCTTCTATGTCATTTTCTGACTCTTTAGAAGTTTATACTTCTGATTCTTATTCAGAAGTTTCAACTTCTGATTCTTCTTCATAAGTTTCAACTTCTGACTCTTCAATGTCATATTGTGACTCTTAAGAAGTTTCAACTTCTGATTCTTCTTCAGAAGTTTCAACTTCTGACTCTTCAATGTCATTTTCTGACTCTGACTCATAAAGAAACACTCCTTCTGAATTAGAAGATTCAGAGTCATCTTAATGAGCAGTGTGTATGAAACAAATGTAATGGTTACTGCATAAAATTTCAGAAGTTGATTTACTTAAAGATGGTTACTGTTAGGGGTATAGAATGAATGGTACATGAAAAAACCATAATAAGTAAAAGTTGCTAACATTTCTGGCATAAACAGAAAAATGGATTATGCATATAAATAACTTTGTCTGATAATCAGATGATGAGATTAATGCAGCATAGTGCACTAACAAAAGGAAAATAGAGTGAATTACATAAGGAATTAGTCATTTGTCAAGAAGGCGTATTAGAAATAACAAATATTGTTGTTTGGATTAAATTTTTACAAAAAGTAGTGCCAAAATATGCATCCATTAAGCAAAGCTAAGCAGGTATAAGGAAAACGCCAACATCGTCACTCCTTCTTTAAATGCTTGATCTTTCTCCCTAGTTTGGCTTTAGTGGCCAACAAATATGGATGGTGGCTGCAAAGGATATTAGATACTAACCGCTTGCAATATCTCTAATACCCGGGATTCTTTCAACTTCCATGGAAGATCTTTAGAAAGAGCCTGCAAAATCTTCACTTTAGACCAAAACAGGGAATAATACTCTATATTAAGAGGGGTAAATTAATCCGTAACAGAAAAGTGGCGTGTTTTGATTTATGGGTTACCTGTCTGATCTCTTCCACACTAATTGCATCATTTATGTCCACATCTATTGCATTAAACTGGTCTTTTAGATCAGAAAACTCACCTTAGAATCAGATAACTCATCTCCTGTCAAAAACTAAGAATCGGAAGAAAGAGTTCCAAGATGAAGGAGTTCTTTTTTAAAGCCTATGTAATCTCTAAAAACTTAAATCTCCAATCATCTTTCAAGCTGCAAGATCGAACAAAACATTATAAGATACAAAAACGTTATAGATGAGATCCAAACATTAATGAAATTCTCTAAAACTTTCCAACAAACAAATAAAATGAAAAGTATAAATAATGATTAAACTTACTGGATCTAACTTGAACTAAACCTCAATCCTATGATCAACTTGGATGAAAAGAAAAATGGAACACAAATGGGGAGAAGAAAATACTGTGTCGACAACCGCACAGATGAGATTTCGTTGAGATGAGTGGCAGAAGTTTGAGTGATTCACGGTGGAACTTATGGTAGTGGCGACGAACTCGGATTTGCAGACATTGATGTGAGGGAGAGAGGGGATAAAGAAGGTGTTAGGGTTTGTGGGGGAAAGAGGCAGAAGAAACAAAACGAAGAGAGAGAAGAGGGAAAAGTGAGAAAGGGCGTAATTGAAATTTGAAAAAATAGGATGATAGAAGTTTGGTTGTGCCAAGTGTCCAATATTGATTGGAAAATAGAAAAGTGTTAGGGTGAATTTGTTAGTTACAATTTTTCCCAATTCAAAGTGTAAATTATTATAGAAGAAAGAGAAAAATTGACAGTTTGGTCAATCCCTTATTGTTAGCTTTATAGTTGATAAGATAACATCATTTAATTTAATTAATTAATTAAACATCATGCTAACATATGCCTTTAACTTTAAATATATGATGTCTTTGGACTCATAGTGGACATAATTGATTCTCGTATAATTGAGTTTAGTATGACTGATTCATCTTTGGATAAGTTTATATAAAAGTAAGTAAAGCATAAGCTACAAATTCTAACTTAAATAAAATCAATTCAGGAGAAAGAATCAATTCTGCTTTTAATAAAGGGTTAAATATGTTTTTAGTCCCTATAAATATGCGAACCTGCAATTTTGGTTCCTCTAAAATTTTCCTTCGAATAATGGTCATCGCAAAATTATTATGCACGTAGTTTTAGTCCCTATTGTTAAATCGATGTGCATTTCTAAATGATGATTTTACATACGTGTGTAAAACGTTATAAAAAGTTCATCGGAAAAAAAGAACTCAAAATTTGATTTCTAAATCAAGATTTTCATTGCTTATATATATATATTTCTTTTGAAATTTAAAAAATTCATATTTAATTCTTTTTCGTTTTAAAAAATTCTAAAATTTAGTAAGTAAATATTGTATAGAATTCTGAACACATATGGAAAAAAATTATTCAAAAACTTAAAAATTTAAGGGTAATTAAACCGTTTTAAAAATTTTAGAAAATAACAAGGACTAAAACCGCATGAAAAAAAGTTTGCATGACCATTATTCGAAGGAAAATTTTAGAGGGACCAAAATTGCAGGGTCGCATATTTATAGGGACTAAAAATATATTTAACTCTTTAATAAATCAAACACTTTAAAATCTCTCAAAATCAATTTTACACCTCTAGAATTTATTTTAGATGTTCCAAAAGTCAATCCGAACATGTTAATAATTAATTATGGTACATGTTAAAGATACTATAATTAAAAAAAAAATAGTTAGTGCACAAGTTAATGATACTATAATTAGAAAAAATTAAATATAATTAAATGTAATAAATTTATATTTAGAGTTTTAAAATATTGAATGCACACGACGAAAGAGTATTTATACAAATAACTTATTAACTTGTGTCTTTGAGGCACATATTAGCTTTTTCCATTAATTAATTAATATATTAAATCTTGATAAAAATGAATATGAGCTCATCGAATTTTTATCAATTACAATTATGATAAGTGTCAAATTATATTGTTATTTTTAAATAAGGCTTAAATGCAACTTTAATTCCCTATTTTGCATTTTTTTTTTCAATTTTGGTCCACTCATTTTAAAAATCGATTCAAACAGTCCTCTTATTTTGTTTTTCTAAGGAATAAAGTCCCTCTTTCAATTTGGGTTTATTTTTTCATGATGTGGCAGATATGTTGCATATGTGTCATGTGCCAGATGAATATTAGTATAATTTATAATTGTATGTTTTGTTTATTTTTTTAATTTTGGTTATGCAATTAAAAAAGTTTTAAAAAATAAATTGTTATTTAATCTTAATTTTCCAGACATTTTGTTGGGATATCACATCTCCTTGCTAAGCGCACTCTCACCGAGATAATTCTCCAAATAACATTTTTCATGACGAAGCTTTCACGCCATCCACAAAAAAGTCGAGGTCTTATTTCAAAGCGCACCATATTTTATTTTAAAAAACAACAACTTGTTTCCTCAGTTATTTTAAAAACTAAGGTGATATACCATTTCGTAGATATTTCGAATCTTAGCTAGTGCACTTTATGTTTTTATTCATTTACAAGTGTAAAATAAATGATATAACCCTTCGATTTTTTTTGAAAACCAAAGAAATAAAATAATAAAATTACTATAGAAACACTTGTTGAACTGATTTTCCCCTAATGTTATCTTTTTTGTAGCCGCCCTACTATCGAATGCATAATTTTTTTGGGGCTGAAAAAAATGTTCTTCTACCTTAAACAAAACATTTTTTATCTTTTACAATCCATCTCAAACAACGGTGTTGATGTTGTTGAAGACTTTGAAAAACTATAGGACAACACTATGGAGGTTTTACAACATTTTTTCATCAATGGTTATTCAAATCATATAGTTGAACAACATCAACCTCAAACTAATTGGAGATGTCACTACTGTGGTGATTCTGGTCATATAGAGAGCTTTTTTGCTTCAAATTATATGGAGATAAAAAAATCTTTAGTTCGTTTCAAGGATAATAAAGTGAGCAAGAGAATAAGTGTTGAAAGAAGAAATATTAATCTTATAGCTCATACTTACTTGAGAGACTCAACTAGGGAAGATTTATATTTTGACAGTGGTTGCTCTAAACATATGACAGAGGTCAAAAAAATGTTAGTGGATGTCAAACCTCATCCCACGAGTTCTGTAAGTTTCGATGATGGGTTCAATCAAGAAATCAAAGGGGTTAGAAAGCTGATGTGTGATGGTTGTCCCAGGTTAGAAGATGTGTTGTTTGTTAAAGGATTGATAGCTAGTTGGATGCAAGTGCAAAAAAAATCTAATTTTTGGAACAACACACAATGTCACAACAAATGTTATAACATCTATTGATAGAACAACAACGGGATAATAACAATGCAGAATTAAAACTTGTAGAAGTAAAAGAACATAACGACATGTTAACCCAGTTTGGTGCAAATTCACCTAGTTTAGGGCTACCAAACCAAGAAGGAAATCCAATATTAACACTATTAATTCGAAGCTAAACTCCCTCATTTACAACCTCTCACTTAATCCCTACCAGATGCAACTTCTACCTAGACGCCTCCTAGATATTAGAACCCCTCTCACTTTCAATCACCTCATTGATAAAAAGACCACTCATGATCCCTAGGAATGTCTCAAGAAACCAAAGCAGGAAGAACACGTTTCCAAATTACAAATACTATGAGTTGCTTAAAAGCTTCCTCCAAAAATAATTCTCAATTCTTGCTTCAAAACTTCGAGGAGTACAATAGCTTGATAAACAAGCAACAATCAGTCAACTAAAATGCATCAAAAGATACACGAGGACGTAAAAACAAAACACACGGAGAACCTAAGGAGCTACAACCATAAACCCTTATTTTTCAAAAGGTTTTACAATACAAACTATGCTTAAAAACTAGGTCTCGGGCGACTACTTATATAGACTTCTGCAGTTGGGCTTGAACTAGTTTGGACTCTTCAATCTATTCCAACCTTCACCTGAAATATCTCTACAAAGTATTCTCTACAAAAATGGAAACAATCTTCATAAAAAGTTTCCTAAAAATTCTCAATCGATCATTTTTAATAACCAATCAAATCTGCAATTGTTTCTAACAAAATCCTTGATTGCCCTATACCTATAATGAGTACAGAGTATTTCAGATAGTCATATCTTCAAATTAAATCTTCAAGGATATTAAAACTTAGCACCTACTGCATCAGACCAGGATGTCATAACATCTGCTTTGATATCTAGATGAAAAACTTATAACAACAAAAATCATATTACAGTTGATAAAGATGCTGCAACATCTTACTCAATATCAATTTTTAACCATGTTTAGAACTATGCTTAGCCAAAATTTATCCAACCATAAAAACATGGAACTAATAGTTTTGTATAACAAAGTTGGATGCACATTGTATACACTAGTGAAAGAAGTGACAATTATAGCAACACCTATATGATGGATTACAAGTGAAGAAAAACGATTGAAGGGATTTGTTGTAAACAATTAATTTTAATATTATGTGTAGACAATATAATATTAAAAAAATTATAATAATAATTATCACCTTGGATTTTAACCTTAACCGAGGTGATAGTTATTAAAAATAATAAATAAAAATAAATATCACTTTAGTTTTATAACCTTAACCGATGTGATAGTTAACAAAATAATAAATAATAAATAATGTTAAACAAAGAAGGAAGCTCAACCTTTGAAAGGTTAAACAAAGAAGGGAGTTTAACTTTCCAAAAGATGGATATCAGTGAAACATAAAAATTCTTATGGGAAAACAGATCTCTAACATCTTGTATGGGTCCTGGATATGATGTATTTTTAATATTGTGGGCAAACAATATAACAATTTTTATAAAAAAAAGTAGTCAAACTCCTCGGTTTTATTCCAAAACCCAGAGGATAGTTAAGTGCTATTTTTCACTATTTCCAAAGGCCTTAAATAAATATTTGCTATCCATTTAAAGGTTATCAATGCTCAAGAATATGTCATTAGTGATCCGCGTAAACCCTAAGGGACATCAATTATAAAAGTTCTCTAACGATATTGGAGATCTAACCTAAATGAAGCATATGAAGTGCTTGAAACATAAGGATACTTGGAAAAGTTCTCTATGATGGATTGTAAGAGCAGAAAATCATTTGGTTTCAAGGATTGTTTTATTAAAATTTTATTTGTACTGAAAATTATTTTGATTATTGGTATTAATTATGTTACCTTTTTTTTCTAACCAAAAGCAAATGCATGCAAGATCCATATAGATTATTCTTGCAACTAACATTTGATCTTCATCTAGATTAAATAATTCGAAGATCTAAAGTCTACATCTTGAGGGAATTTTATTTTATCTAGATCCCTAGGAAATTTGATTTTTATTTTAATTTAAATATTCAGGGTAAACAATGTAATATTTGGGGTAAAAAATATAACATTTTAAATAAATAAATAAATATTCATACCCCTCGGTTATTTTGATAAACTGAGATATAATATATGCTTGTTATGAAAATAATAAAATTAAATGTTGTTGGGGTTCAAACTCATGCGCTAATAAACTTATACCTCAGTATTTTAAACACCAAGGTGATAAGTCTTTACTTTTTATGACGAGCTTATTTACCTTGTTTCTTTTACCGGGGTAAAACACATTTCACGTCCGAGGTTTGAAGCGTTATTTGTAGTAGTGAATCTACTTTTTGTAAACAATTTTATGAACAAGTTGTAGATGCATTTTTACGATCTTACATCTCAAACCCCACATGGTTCCTCCTCAAGCGAAATTTACTTCTCATATTTGGTGGCCCAAGGACATGCCATTTTCTCCAAGTAGGCGTGCCAATGTTAGGAGTGAAGAAAATGAAGACTGAAGTACACCAAAACATGTGACTTTTACCTTATTGATTACTTTCATTCATTTTATTTTTTCTTTATTTGAAAATTAAGTTTTTTTTTTCTATTTTGTGAAAAAGAACTTAAACATGTGTCCATTTTGTCAAATTGAAGTACACTATCATGTTCAAGTTCGAGTACATGCGTATTTTTTGGATAAGATTTAAAATTTGTGATTTTGCTCGAAAACATGTGTTAGTATCTGAGGTAATACAAATAAGACTCAAATGGTTCAATGGTTGAATTATCATATTGTTTACTGTGAAAAATGGTAAACAACCGCTGGTCCTCCCAAAGTCCTAAAACTAAGGGTTACTCGCAAGATCGACCAGTTGATCTTAAGACATGTGCTAAGATTTGTGAAATTGTACTAACTCTGTCAAAATCTTTGCCTAAGAAACAGTTTCCTAAGACTAAGGGAATAAGTACAACGGATTTCCACACAATAGTTCAGGTTCGTCCGACAGGTAACTCATGACTGACGGAGACAAAACCTAACTTGACAAATCTGAGTGTTCACTATATTTTGACCTGCTATAGTGACTCATGACCAACAGAAGGTTGTGAATTCAGGTCTGTTCTAAACGAAATAAGGGTCAAATGAATCTTTTGTTAACTCGAAACTTGTAACAAAGAGAGCATCAACATACACGAAAACACAAAGTGATTGCTGAAAAGTAAATAGAATGCAAGTAAAAGTTTTAAAGAAAACAACTGAAATGTAAAGGTTTTGCATTGAAATAAAGGTGGTGATTCACGTATATCAAACACTTTCGCAACTCTTTCTTCCTAACGCTCGGAATTGGGAAGAGTTTTGGCAAGTATTTTGAGTATACAAATGAACACCCTAATTTTACATTGAGATGACTTATTTATAATGTTTACAAAGTAACTGCCTAAAAACAATCTACGGCTGATATTCAAAACTTGAAGAAACCGCTTCATAGGATTTCGCCACCTGTTTGGCGCTTAAACAACACAGAGCTTTTGATAACTGCCCACGATCTCGAACTTTGAATCTTTCCCGCTTCTGGCTTCTAAGAGTAAACTGCTCCAACTTTGATGCTTTCCTTCAACAAGAGCAAAATAATGAAATTTCTCTAAGTCCAGAATCCTCCATAATCGACTGGGCTCAACTTCGACTACTTCCTTCGCTATTCAACATTTGGTCGAATTGACCAATTTCTATGTTTTATCCTTCTGGTCGACGTACCTCTTTTTCAACATCCTTGTCTTAGCATTTTTCTTGGTCATAAATTTCAATCTTTTGAAGAACCCTTATCTTTAAGAATCGACCCTTTAGCTCACAAGGACATCTGCATTTAATATGCATCTCTAAATACCTTAAGAAATTTCAGGGTAACAAAATTCCCCCCAGAGATGCCATTCTAGAATTTTCACATTTCGACCATATGAGATAATGGGATCTATGAAGTGTCGTATCCTCATTCGACCAAGTCGTTCCCACTACTCCAAAAAGTGGGGGTTACTGTTCCGTTCTTTTCGTGATGTGATGTCATTATGGTAACATATCACGCTTTTTTCTTCGAGACGTGGGTCCATAAATGCTCGTCATGATTACGCTTTAGTGGCAGACGTGGCCCACCATGCTTTCGATGCAATCTTGCTACACGTGTCCTTCGACTTGACACGATCTCTAACCTAGGAAATCACAAAGATTTTCTTCCTCTTTTCTTCTTTCCTCCACGAGTTTATTGTGACACCCCAAAATAATTCGATAATTAAATAGTTATGATTTTTAATTATTAAATTAATTGAGAACATAATTTATTAATATATTGGATTATTGAGATTAATTATGGAAATATTGGAGGTGTGTTGAGTAAAGTGGGGTGTGAGGAGTAAAAGACTCTACTTACATTAATGAATTTATTTTATTTATGTTAAAAGGAATAAAAGGAGTATTTTAGAAAAAGGAGTTATTTTTGGAGAAACAAAGATACGTGAAGTTGAGAAGAGGAGAAAGAAGGAAGAAGACCTAAAAGTGTCAGAATTCGAAGAACCCGCAAGGTAAGGGGTGATTTCGATTGATTATTTCATATTATAGGTTTTGATTTTGATACTATAGGTCATAGCATGTTAGGAAATCTTGGTTTAGGAATTTCTAGGTTTCCATGGATGTATACTGATTGTGTCAGATTGTGTCAGATTATGGATTGAAACAATTAGGGTGTCAATAGATGAAAAGAAATGATGGAAATATGTTGTTTGGTGTGATAATGATGCGAATTGGATGCGTTTTATTGTTTCCCATGTTAGAATTCGTATGGGTAAGTTTGAGTTTGATTGGGAATGAAAGAATGCTGTCAAAAGTGCAGGAAATGGCTTTATAACACGTGGGAACCGGTTCCCAGTGGGGAGGAACCGGGTTCCACATTGAAAATGAAAACTCGAAAATGCACTCGAACCGGTTCGTATGGGTAGGAACCGGTTCCCATACATTTTCCGAAGTTTTGAATCTTTTAGGAACCGGTTCTGATATGTAGGAACCGGTTCGCTTTATTTTGAAAATGTCAAACTTTGAAAAGTCATAACTTTCAAACCGTAAGTCCGCTTTGAGCCTTTTGGACGTTATTTCCTAAATTTAATGCTCTATTTTATGAAATGAAAATATTTTCCAAAACTTGAAATTATTTTGAAAATGAGCCAAGTTCCGAAATAAGTGACTTTTGACTGACGCATATTGAGGTGTGTGTAGTAGAGATTCTGTGTTGATGAATGTATTGGTATTGTGTGGATGTAAAGCATGTTTATGTCATTAATTGTATGCACGATTTGTTGAAATATCATGTTGATTGGTTTGATTCAGTTATGTTAAGTGGATGTATTACATAGACTGATTAATGTTGCATGCTAGAGATGTGCGTGCATATGCATTGTTTTGGTGAAGTTAATTCCCATTGTGCGGAATTTGACTTGGATTGCCGATAACCGATACCCGAGTGAGGATGGGTGGTTAGGCTGGATTCGTGTCCGGGTGTTTATGGACGAATCGATGGTTACCGTATCCGTTGATGATGGATCGGTGTTGGGTGACTTGGTCACGTGTCGACCGCATGCATTGAGTCGATTTGTGTTTGCATGGAATTGTAACATGTTAGGATGTCTTCCTGTTGCAATTCTTCCGTGTCTATTGCATTATGCATGATGACTTGTATGAATATGATTGTGTGTTGAATCGAATCGTGTTAAGTGGGTGGAATAATATGCTTGTAATATATTGTTAAATGAGAAGCTTATAATATGCTTTAATTATGAGAAGTCTCACCCTTACTTACCATTTCGATTAAAGTTAGCACTGTGAGTTGGTGAGGAAGGCTCTAGAGCTTATCATTTATGTCCGTGTGTCAGTGTCATGCTCTGATTAGATTGTAACACTGGGGAACGTTAGTTGAGGAATTAGATAATTGTTTAGTTGTTTTCTTTAATCTTGTTGGGAATAATAATGATTGGATTATTCCGTTTTGGGTTTTGATGTTCTTTTCCACTGTAAGACATGGTCTTAATTTGACTAAACTATCTGAAATTTGATCCTCAGTGTAGCATGGCTACTGTTTAATTGAAGTTGATTTTATTTATTAATTGTGACATCCCTCATTTTCCGTGTTAACTCTGATTAAAGCTGAGGTAGATATTAATTTAATTAATATATTCGGGGTATTTAGATGGGGTGTTACATTTATAAATACCCACCTTCTTGTTTTCTTGTTTTCTTCTTTCGCTTTCTTCACTCTTTTTCCAGAAAAACCCAGAAACCCAATTTCATCATCCCATTTCATTTTCTCTAAACTTCTT
Source organism: Vicia sativa (assembly GCA_021764765.1). Classification (NCBI taxonomy): domain Eukaryota; kingdom Viridiplantae; phylum Streptophyta; class Magnoliopsida; order Fabales; family Fabaceae; genus Vicia; species Vicia sativa. The sequence continues at coordinate 106,298,659 of CM038797.1, read as the reverse complement.
CACAACTCCATCAATGGTGAATATTGACAACATCACCACCTCTCCAGCTATGGAACTTAAGCTACGCCTTGTCAATGGTAAACCCTACGTGCCGGAACCCCCATTTGCTGAAGAGAAAACCAAAATCTGGAAATCTCAAGTACTAATTCCTTTTACTCTTGAAGGCAACCCTTAGCTTTTTTGGGTCCTCTTCCTGCGGATACACCCTATGAAATATACGTAGATGATAAATGGGCTTTTTCCCCCACCAGTACTGCAACCAAACCCATAGTCACTTCTCCAAAACCTATTACTTTGCAATACATTGATAGGAATTCAGAATCGCCCCTCCTGTAAACTGCTCTAAATTCAACGCTTGGATGACTTGCCTAGAAACTGACAAAAGGAACACTGGGCATTGATACACTGTTGGAACTTTCCCGTTATGGCCAACCCTACTCTAGTAGCATGCTATTGGCTTCTTTACATTTTTGGGAGGGTTCGACAAACACCTTTCACACTAGGTGTGGTATGATTACTCCCACTTTGCTTGATGTTACTTATATCACAGGATTGAAACCCAATGGAAAAGTTTTCAACCACACTGAGGTCAACCCTCTGCCTATCAGATTCAATGTTGGTGAAAGTAGAAGCCCAACGTACAATAATTTCATCGACCACCATAAACAAGAATCTGGCCCCATCATTGATGAAGAGCGCGTGGCGTTTTTGACTCCCTGGCTCTCATGTTTCATTTTTTGCTCTAGGTCAATGCAAGTGGCCAAGCAGTTTTCTTACCTTGCTACTCAATTTCACAATGGTGAGAATATTGCTTTGGGCCAGCTGATATGGGCCTCCTTATACACCTCCCTGACTGAAGTTTCCAACCAAATAAAAAATTTTGACCCTAAGAATCCAAAGAGAAAAATGTTTTGATCCATGGTCCTTTTTGGCTTCTACAATTATGAATGAATGCCACTTTTGCTGAAGATCTTAAGCCTTTCAAGCGTAGGAAAATATCCTTCCCCCAAAGTCAAATGCATATAGTTTGGCAACGTCCCCTGCCACTGACCCTGATCGACAAAACCTCTCCAAACCCTGAGATCTTCAAACTACTGTTCAACATTATGTTGACAAGGGTCGACTTTACACCTCCAATGGCTCCATTTGCTGATGGAAAAAGTGGCCCATAATGACTTACCAAATTATTCCCCCAGTAGAAGAAGAAGACAAGAAAATATCTTCGATTTGCTGGAGATGCTTTTTGACTCCCCAATTCTTAACTTATGTCATTGTCGGCCTAAATCCAGGTCTGGTTGCTTATCAGCCTAACTTGGTGGTCCGACAATTTGGGTTTTTCCAAATCGTTACCAAATCTCTGTTCAATTTTCATGAATTGTTGGCTGACATCATCTCCGACCAACCTTGGGAGTCTGTGAAAGAAGATGTTGACACCCTCTGGGCAGAAAGGCCTATACTTACTTTTACCACTTTTTAGTCATCCTTCTATTGTACCAAAGAATTCGAGACTTGGTAGCAGTCGTATTATATTACTTTTGTTGGTGACTCCGAAAAAAAGATAACTGAACTGACTGTTGCTCTTAACAATTTTCAGGGCAAGCCGACAAAATGTAAGGCTACTAATATCAAGCAGATTCAAGCTTTCCAGAATTACTTTAGGGTGGTGTACTTACCAGATAATCTTCATCAAACCATCCATGATGCGGCCCAAGAGATAAAGGAGAAGGTAACCGAAAGGATTCCACAACTTAAAATTCCTGGTTATGCGAAAGACAAATATCTTTACGCACTTCACTTTGGAAAAATCAAATTTCCTCATTTTCCGACTAGTCCACTAACATTGGCTTTTCACCCACCTATCCCGGATTGGTGGTATAGCTCTTAATCAAATGTTCAAAATTCTTACAAAAAGAAATTCGACCGGGTGGTTCCGACGAAGCATTGATTACACGATTACCCAGGTTTTCTGCATATTGATCTTAAATATGTGAGAGAGCTTGATGTAGTACCCAACAGTAACAGCTTCTGGAAAGCTTAATTTCCTTTTTCATTTAGACTCATACACTTATTTGACTCAGCTATTTTTCTTCTATCTATTCCTCTTCAACAGGTAGTCCCAAAGAAAACTCTTTCTATCAAGAACTAGGAAGGCCCGTCGACCTTACCTATCGACACCAATGACAAAGAAGGTCCTTCGAACTCAAAGGTACGACTTACACCTCTGTCCATATGCTTTTCTGATCCATTATTTCTTACTTGATCGACATCTTACAGTTTACCCGTATCCATACCCCCTTTGATGATGAACCGATTTCCTCTTCTTTCAAGAAGAATGATTCTTCTGTAAGTATATTTTTATTATATTCAACACTCTATGGCTTGCAAGATACTATTGTTTCTTTTGTGTGCCAGAGTCCGAAACGCTCAGCGGATTCGACTGCTCCCTCCAACAAATCCAAAAAGTCCAATAGGGACAAGAAACACCGCTCTGAGAGGATTGAGGTAAGCTTTGTCTAACCAGATAACTTCGACTAATGCCATGGATTCGACTTATACATTTTTTTTATACTCAGCCATCACTTGATTATCAGTCCCCTCAACACTCCCAAAAATCTAAAAGCCACAAGAGGAACCAAACTTCCTTTTCTGAAGACAAAGTGGCAAAAAAGAAGAAAAAGAAAGCCCTTCTGGCCCAAGACCTTGGAACGAAGGTCGACGACCAAATCGAAGAAACAACTGATGTCGATGATCACCCTCCTATCACAAAAAAGAGAGGTAAAGTGCTCTTGGCTAAACCTCTTGAAGCTGACCTAAACTTAGGCACTGACAATATAATGATAAATACAACCCTCATCACTCCGACCCAAGCCCCGTAATTGAAGAAGCTAAAAATCCAGTAGGGGATACTGTTGTTGCTTCTGTCGAAAAGGGTGAGCATGTAAATCCTATCCCAACACCGCAGGTATTTACTAAATTTTTCACTTCTTTTTCTTTCTTGTTTGCCAAATTCATCTGGCTAACATCTGTCTTATTTTCCTTCGGTAGAAGCTTCTGACCCTCAACAAAGCGTGGCAGACTACACTCCCCTATCAGAAGTTTCTTCACCTCATGACCATCAGACTCTTGACGTAGCCGTTGGTGAGTTTGTTGACCTGGATGTTCCGGCTACTCTTAGTGGCTCTGATTCGGTCACTAGTATTACCAAATATAAGGGTTATATTTCAACTAGCTTTGACTCTAGTCTTTCAGATTCCCTGCAGGATTCAGAGGCGACCAAAAATGTCACCACTTCTCAATATTCTCTTCTTCCTAAAGGTACACTTCATCTTTCTCCTGAAAAGAAAGCTAAATATCCTCCTCCTAAGCTTATGCTTCAAAATGCCACTAAGGAAAAGAGAACCGACTCAGCTGGCCCTTCAGGAGAAAAGAAATTTAACTCACCAAAGCCTTCTATGAAAGAGAAGGTTGACTCGCTAGTGTCGACCGAAGCAAATATCGATGCTTCTACATTGGAAGCAATAGTAAGGCTGTGCAAATTTGTGAATAATCATACTCTCTCTTCTGATTCTGACCAATCCCAAACTCACAACGATAAACTAGGGCCTGAGGCTACAAAAGTTAAGAAATCGACGGACAAAATCCATACTCACGCTTTGAGCCCTGATCTGCCTCACTTGCTCCATGAAGACTCAACTCTTGGCTCAGAGCTTTTAGATGCTCTTACTCAGATGAAGGGCCTTGAGACTTCTGAGTCGTCCAAACTTATGATGGCAACATTTGATAAAATTCTTCTTTCTTTACTTGAAAATGTCAATTGAGTAAAGTAGAATGAAGCATTGGTTGAGGAGAAACAAGCTTTGGTGAAGGGGAATGTGAATGTGGTGGTACAGGCCAAGAAAGTAATTGAAGGATTAATGGCACAGATTAATCAGAAACAGAAAGAACTAACTCCTACAAGGAAAAGAGATGCTGAAATACACAGTAGAATGGCCAAATTGTCCAAGGAAATGACCGCTTTAAGCGAAGAATTGAACTTGTCACTAAGCGAGAAGAGGATCTCAACCAAGTTATCACTCCAACTCAAACAGAACTGCACAAGATGACAATGGATGTTGTAGTTGTTAGTACTGCTACCTCTAAAATTGAAGCAAAGATAGTGGCGCTTAAGGCGAGAGCAGAAAGTTTTGAAAGTCATGTTGTACGCCTCCATAGTGAACTAAAGTCTTTGCAGAACAAATTCCAACATTTCTGATTAATGTGACCATTATTTTATGGTCTTTTTATGTGAAGTTTGAACAATGGCTTTCTAGCCAATTTTAATGTATTGTTTTTATATTTTTCTTTACATTTTTATCTTTTGCACACATCTCATGCATGCCTAATTTGCTAGTTTCGACATAGCTCTCTCTAGCTTTTATTCGACAAACATTTACTCTTTCGAAATTGTAACTTCTTGAAGAATATGTTTATACTTTTTTAAGTACTTACCGCTTACCCTTAAAATCCGTTGATCTGGGGTTAATTCTCCAAGTTCATAAGTGTTGTTTGAAAAGGCTTGAATTACCTTAAAAGGTCCTTCCCAATTTGGGGACCATTTTCCTAAGACCATATCACTCCTGTCCATAGGTAATATCACTTTCCAAACTAGGCCGTCGATAACAAATACCTTATCTTTCACCTTTTTATTATAGGCTCTGGCAACTCTTTCCTTCTGTCTTCTCAATGAATCGAGAGCAAGCATCCTTTCTTCATCCAAGTCGACTAGTTCGTCTGCCATCATTCTCCAATAATCTTCAGATGGTATTTCATGTTGTCTTTGAATTCTTACAGGTTGAACATGTATTTCAATAGGCAACACAACATCGTGTTCATAAGTAAGTCGGAATGGAGTAGCTCCTGTAGCTTCTTTAGGAGAAGTCCTACATACTTCTTAATTAAGCTAATTATCACCTTATTGGCCGCTTCGACTTGGTCGTTTGCTTGATCATAGTAGGGAGTAGAAGTTAATAATTTAATCCCAACTTCTTGTGTAAATTCTTGCATTTTTCGCCCAGTAAACACTGATCCTTGGTCGGTTGTAATTTTTAATGGGAGCCCAAACCGACATATGATGTGATTCTGTATAAAATCAATAACAGCTTCCTGGTCGACATTTGTCAAAGCCACAACTTCGACCCATTTTATAAAGTAATCAATGCCAACTAAAATATACCTTTGTTGTTTTGATGAAGTTGGTTTTATTTCTCCAATTACATCTAAAGTCCATCCTTTAAATGGCCAAGGTTTTAGAATGGAATGCATCTCATTTGCAGGGACATGTTGTATGCCCCCATGCATTTGACATTCTTGGCAGCCTTTGGCAAACTCAATGCAATCTTTCAACATTGAAGGCCAATACACACCTGAGCGCATCAAAAGCGATTTCATTTTGTGTCCAGCCTGATATGCGCCATATGCTCCACTATGAACACTCGACACTGCTATATATGCCTCACTCTCTCCAAGGCATTTGAGTAATATTCCTTCATTAGTCTTCTTAAATAATTCGTTCTCTATCAAAACGTAACTAAGGGCACGATATTTGATTTTTCGCTCTGTTAAACCCGTAGGAGAACGTAAATAATCGACCAATGGATTACACTAATCATTATCTCTCCCACTGCCAATTGTTAAAATATGAAAATTTTCAGCATCTATAGCCCCTAATTTTATAATTGAAAAATTTGAAGGAGATAATAAAGTTGCTCGAACTTTCTCTCTTACCTAAATAGGTTCTTCATTTTGATCTTTCTTGTATCCTGAAGCTTCTTGTGCTAAATCATTCGCTTCTTGATTTTCTTGTTGAGGTATGTGTCAAAGACTCACTTGCTCGAATTGCTTAAGTAGTCTAATGGTAATAACAAAGTACATGATTAGATTCTCTTTAACACATCTATACTCCTTTGAGACTCTTTTAATCACCAATTCCGAAACGCCCATAATTTCGATGTTCCTTGCCCCTAATTCTAGCAGTAGTTCAACTCAAGTTATTAAAGACTTGTATTCTGCTTCATTATTAGTGCAAATGTCGTCGATTGTGCACTTGAACTCTGCTGGAATTCCATTGGGAGAAATTATGATGCCTCTTATCCCAGCGCCATCTTTATGGCTAGAACCGTCGAAGTACAACTTCCATGGCACTAAATCGACATAATTTTGGGGGCATAGCAACCATTGAGTGGTCGACGAGAAAATCTACCACTATTTGTCCTTTCATTGCTTTTAAAGGCAAATATGTTAGGGAATATTCTGTCAGCGCGAGTGCCCATTTACCAATTCGACTGTGCAAAATTGGTTTAGACAACATATGTTTAATAATATCGAAATGAGAAGATACATACACATCAACTGGCTTTATATATTACTTCAGTTTAATACAAGAGAAATACAAACATAGACATAGTTTTCTATGTCACTATACCTAGTTTCAGGATCACTTAGCATTCGACCAACGTAATATACAGGTCTTTCGACACCATTTTCATATTCTTGGACTAACATACTTCCTATAGGTGTATATGAGGCTGCAATATACAACCTCACATGCCTATTTCTAACATGAGATGCTAAGATTGGAGGCTTCACTAAATATTCTTTGATCTTGTCAAAAGCCTCTTGATGTTCCTTTTGCCAAATGAAGTCCTCATTCTTCAGTTGAAGTAGTGGTGAAAAGGCTCTAGTTTTCCCACATAAGTTGGATATGAACCTCCTCAGTAAATTTATTTTACCCAACAAATACTGAAGCTCTTTTTTGGTCGACGGAGGTTTGACGTTCATGATGGCTTTGGTTTTGATTTGATTTACTTCTATGACATTTTTGTGCACCACAAAGCCAAGAAAATCACTTGCCTGCACACAAAAATCACACTTTAATGGATTCATTTTCAATACATATTTCCTCATCCTTTTAAAGGATGTTCAAAGATGTTGCAGATGCGTCGATTTATTGTTCGACTTTATTACAATATCATCAATATAAACCTGCACAAAATCTTTAATAAAATCATGGAATATAGAATTCATTATCCTTTGATATGTTGCTCCGACATTTTTCAGGACGAATGGCATGACCACCCATTCATATGTTCCTAATGATCTGGGGCAACGAAATGCCGTCTTTGGCACATCTTCATCTGCAATAAAAATTTGGTTATAACCAGCATAACCATAAAGCATAATTAAATATTCGAAACCAACGACAGAATCGACCAACATTTCTGCCACATGCATAACATATTCATCTTTAGGAGTGACAACATTTAAATCTCTAAAGTCAATGCACACTCTTAATTTTCCATTTTTATTCATGACTGGCACAATATTTGCCAACCATTCGACGTACCTTGTGGTTCTTATAAACCTGCTCTTGAGGAGCCTTTCGACTTCCTCCTTGATCTTCGACATTATTGATGGAGAAAAACATCGAGGTGTTTGCTTTACTGGCTTCTTTTCAACTTTTATTGACAGTTTTAATTTGACCAAATCCCTGCTTAAACTAGGCATTTCATTATAGTCCCAAGCAAAACAACCTTTAAATTCTTTTAATAAAGATATTACCTCAGACTTTAGTGTTTGGTCGATGCTGGCGCTGATATAAGTTGGTCGTTTCTCCCCATCTTCGCTAAGATTTATTTCTTCTATGAGATCTCGTGGCTGCATCTTTTCAAGCGCGATAGGATCCTTTTCGAAGCCCAAAAGCTCATCGTCATATATGCAGTCGAAACGCTGCTCATTGACGTATTCTTCAATTTTTTTATTCTTATATGGTGGTTTTGGCTCAATAGCCAAAATGACATCTCCCTCAAGAATTTGTGTTTTATTTGCTTCGACAGTCATATTTTCTTCAGCTTGTAGTGCCAAATTTATTTTGTTTTCGGCAATATACACCGAAATCTTTCTTAGAGCTTCAAGCTCAAACATCATTATCACTGATGTCACCCCCGCCTATTGGCCAGTTTTCATCATATGGATCCTCTAAGGGTTCTACATCCCATATGAAACCATGGGTTTCATGCAATTTCAAGGAAACAAATGCCTCGTCTAAATTGGCATATAGTTCCTCTGCAGGTTGGCAAGGAGAAATGTTAGCCAACTTTTTGTCGAATTTCTTTCCGAAATTATTTACATCAGCCATGAAGTAACCTTGATCGGCCTCAATATTCTCCACTATACCATCTTCTCTCTAGATTATTAGACGTGATGCATAGAAGACGACACAACTCCTATTCCATGAAGCCATTCTCTGCCAACCAGCAGATAACTTGGCTTTCCTTGGATTACCATAAATATGGTCGGCCTTGTCACTAAGCCGACAATTATGTTTACCTGAATCACTCCCATAATGTTTCTGATTCTGCCTACGTAGTCTCATAAGACCACGTTATGGGACCTGATATCGGTGTCGAACTTACCAATTTTCTTCAAGATATGGTGTGGCATGATATTGACAGTTGCGCCACAATCTACCAATACCTTGTTGATAGCAATCCCTTCGACTTTTGCCCTGATCAACAAGGGCTTTAAACGGCTTCTCATAGCCATGTCAGGCCTCTCGAAGAAGGCATCTTGGTTCTCAATCAAACCATTGTTCATGCCAAAGTAGCAAGTTGGCTTATGTAAATCCATTTCCTCAGCATCGACCTCACTGAAATATTCCACTTCTGTCGAACAATCATACTCCATAGGGAGAATTGACACCACATTAACCAAGATGTCGAGACTCTCTTCTGAGTCGGAAGCAAAATCATCAATTGCCTCTTCAGAAGATTTGGCAACAGGTCGGTTCACAAATTCTTTGATTTGTTCTTTGACAGCAGGGTCAACTTTCACCCTATATTGTTTCTGGTTGCTCACTTTGTTTGTGGCAACTTGTTTAGTAGCAACCATGGCCTATCTTTCAGCCTGCTTCTTGCGTTAGAAATGCCTCCACTGAGTTCTGCTCATGGGATTATTTCTCAGATAATTCTCAGATATGTAGCTCTTCTGCTCTGATGTGAATTCATGTCAGTAACTCATAGCCGACTTTCCCTTTGGATCTCTTACAGTAGCATCAACATTTGATGCCCTCATTTTCCCTTGAGGCTTAATCCATGTGCCTCTAGGAGCAGCAGTAGAAGGGATGAAACTCTTTGGCTTTGCTTGAGAGTTCCATATGTTTTTCCTAGGATCCCTAGGGTTAGGGAACCTTTGGTTATAGACTTTGGCTTTGCCCTTCCCTAATTGCAACTTTTGAAAATTCTCAGCAGCAACTTTGTCAGTTAGAGCCCCACACCTAGGGCACAAACAAACTGTCAAACCCTTGTTTTTGCAACGGTATAGGAAATCTATCAAGTCCACATCTGGCATGGGGTAGACATCATCTTCAGCTAAGCCGACATCAACATTCTCCCTAGTACTCTCCTTAACCATGTTATTTGGAAATTCAATAATCTCGGCAGGTTCAGCAAAGAGATCCTCCTTCTACCTAAGAGGATCAGTGTCGATCTTCATCTTTCTGGCAGCAAATTTCAGACGACCCTCTTGCAGCGATTTCTGAACAAGATCCCTGAAAAAAACATTGAGAGGTTGTGTGACCAAGATAATTATGATATTACAAAAACCTATTTTTTGTCGTTGTTCTAATGGTGGCATTTTAGCATTAAGAGGTACTAAAATTTGACCATATTTAACTAACAAATAAAAAATTTCTTCACATTTAGAAACATCAAATGTATAAGTTTTTGCAGGAAATTTAGAATTGTTTTCGATAGCAGTATTTTTCCCTTTAGAAGGAAACAAATATTTACATTCATACGCATGCCTTGGCTTCACTTCAGCCACATCGACATCTTCCTCAGTCGGCGAGATATAGTCGGCCTCATATATGGGATTTGTATCATCATAATCCATATAGGCTACTTTTTCTTTCTTAGCCTTAGCCTTAATATGCCTAACCTTCTCTAGCCGTAAACGCTCAAGGTGTCGAACCCTATCAGCTAGTTGTGACATACTCTTAACAAAAGTTGGGTCAATTTTCTTTCTAATAGAATAATCTAATCCTCCAACAGCCATTTGAACAAGTTCATGTTCTGGAACTTGGGTAAAACATCTCACCTTTAATAACCTAAATCGATTCAGATAATCATCTATGGTCTCAGCAAATCTCCTCTTGATGTTCGATAACTCGACCAAACTAATTTTCGAATTTCCTTCATAAAGTTGTTGATGAAAATGCTTTTCCAACTTAGTCCATGAATCAATTGAATTAGGAGGTAATGTGGTAAACCACGTAAAGGCTGCCTTAGTGAGAGACGAAGGAAAATGCTTTACCCTTAAACTTTCATTATTCGCCATATCACCAGATTTTGTTAAATACTTAGCAATATGTTCGACCGTCGATTCACCAGACTCGCCCCCGAACTTAGTATATTTAGGATTTTTCCATCCTCTAGGGTTTTCAGTCTGTAAAATATACTCAAACAAAGGGGACGAATATGTTGGACTCTGGAGTGTGGTATTCATACCGTTCCTAGACATAATTCTCTCAACAATGGTAGTTAGATTATTTTTGACAACTAAATCTTCTTGTCGAATTTGATCAAGAATTTGATCAGCCTCTTGTTGTCGATTAACTAATACCCTAGGGGGTTCGATAACAACATTTATATGAGGCCCTGCAACTTATCGTTGATGGACAATTTCATCTTCTATTGCCCCCATGTCTACTTGACCAGGGGGATTTATCGAACAGGTGGCACATGTCGAACAGGCGCTGAGGGAGCACCCCAAAAATTACACAAACGTGTTAATTGGGCAATCACCTCTCGATTTGTTTCAGTGGGCTATCTATTAGTCTCAGCCGACTCTTGCACTATGGGGTTAAATACATTACCCATTTAGTTATTCAACATATTAACTAACTCATGATTACTATCATCCATTTGCTGCCTCAACACTGCCACCGAAGTATTAGTTAGAGGCGACACTAATTGTTGCGTAGGCATTCCCCTATTTCCCCTTGCTGTAGATCCTTGTAAAGGAGAATTCATATTTTGAACGTTATTTCACACCATTGCTGCACTTGAAGTCGACTAATATCCCGACATTAAGGAATACGACATTCCATAAGGGGGTTAGTAGTACCAAATCGAGGTATCGCTGTGTTCGGAATGACATTCGTAGCCACCATAGGCCCAAGACTCACCGGTGTGGTATGGGGAATATGCACTAATACTAAAGTAGTTGACCCTGATACAGTTGTGTTGTTTAGTGGGGGAAATGGCGCAACTTGAGTAATTAATGGGTCAGATGTACCCAAAGTTCGTGATGGAATTTCATCCACGTTCGAAGTAGTGTTTGACATCCTAGGTGTACGTCTCCTAGCGGGTGGTCTATTATAATCTTTAGTTAAACTTCCACTTCTAAGTCTCATACACTAATGACATCTCACAATAAAAACTTAGCACTGGTCCCACTTGGCATGCCAATTTGTTTACTGTGGAAAATGGTAAACAACCACTGGTCCTCCCAAATTCCTAAAACTAAGGGTTACTCGCAAGATCGACCAATTGATCTTAAGACATGTGCTAAGATTTGTGAAATTGTACTGACTCTGTCAAAATCCTTGCCTAAGAAACGGTTTCCTAAGAGTAAGGGAATAAGTACAATGACTTTCCACACAATAGTTCAGGTTCGACCAACAGGTAACTCGTGATCGACGAAGACAAAACCTAAATAACTTGACAAATATGAGTGTTCATTATATTTTGACCTACTATGGTGACTCGTGATCGACAAAAGGTTGTGAATTCAGGTCTGTTCTAAACGAATTAAGGGTCGAACGACTCTTTTGTTAACTCGAAACTTGTAACAAAGAGAGCATCAACATACACGAAAACACAAAGTGATTGCTGGAAAGTAAATAGAATACAAGTAAAAGTTTCAAAGAAAACAACTAAAATGTAAAGGTTTTGCATTGAAATAAAGGTTGTGATTCACGTACATCAAACACTTTCGCAACTCTTTCTTCCTGACACTCGAAATTGGGCAGAGTTTTGGCAAGTATTTTGAGTATACAAATAAACACCCTAATTTTACATTGAGATGATTTATTTATAATGTTTACAAAGTAACTGCCTAAAAACAATCTATGATTGATATTCAAAACTTGAAGAAACCGCTTCACAAGATTTCGCCACCTGTTTGGCGCTTCAACAACATGAAGCTTTTGATAACTGCTCACAATCTCGAACATTGAATCTTTCCCGCTTTTGGCTTCTAAGAGTAAACCGCTCCAACTTCGACGCTTTCCTTCAATGAGAGCAAAATAATGAAATTTCTCTAAGTCCAAAATCCTCCATAGTCGTCTGGGCTCAACTTCGACTACTTCCTTCGTTGTTCAACATTTGGTCGAATTGACCAATTTCTACGTTTTATCCTTCTGATCGACGTACCTCTTTTTCGACATCCTTGTCTTAGCATTTTTCTTGATCATAAATTTCAATCTTCTGAAGAAACCTTATCTTTAAGGATTAACCCTTTAGCTCACAAGGACATCTGCATTTAATATGTACTTTTGATTATTTTAAGAAATTTTATTATATATATATATATATATATATATATATATATATATATATATATATATATATATATATATATATATATATATATATATATATATATGATTCGTAAATTCAAGTATACGATAAATCAAATTTAGTTGTATGATGAAAGGTTATTTTCTTAAATGCTTCATTCAAAGTTGAAATTTATGGTCATGTTTAAATACTAACATAAAAATGAAATTGTTGCTTGATTACAGTTAGATTTCATTTGTTTTTTGAAAACTTATTGATTAAATCATAACTATTTTAGACCTAGCTGATGAGTTGTGTGCAACACCATATTTTACATATATTGAGATATTGAGAGTAGATATGTATATAACTCTATTGTTTTTTTTTTGTTGTTGAATAAATCTTACTATCATATGATATGTATGAAGTAATAGAAATGATCACGGTCATGTTTCTTTTTGAGTGATAACTACTTGGCAAAATAAAGCATATTTATGAGATAACGATCTCTTGATAACTCCTTTGAGTCAAAAATTGAAGTTGTTTGTTATCCAACAAATGAATTGATCGTTCATCTAGAATAGCAAACATGATCTTGGTTAAAGTTTATGAATTACTATTTATGGTAGATTTTATTTTGATTTACATCAAAGACGATGAAGAAGTTGCTCAAATTCTAGGCAGACTGAAGGCATCACAAAGGGTGATTGATATTAATGATGAAAAAATGAAGGTCAAAGTCCAAGATGAGGAGGACAATTTTAACTTGTTTAAAAAACATAAATCATGCGGCGAGCTTATAACATTAAATAAGGGTTTATCAGGAGGCAACCCTATTTTTTTAGTTTTAATTTTTTAATGGAAATTTTAAGTTTTGAAACAACATGTAAATACAAGTTATGGGATTCTATACTTTTTATTGGAAAGCATGTCTCTTTGCTAATAACACTCTCACTTAGGGGTGTTCGTGGTTCATGAACTAAATTGAATTAAATTAAATTAATGGTTCAATTCAGTTATTAAAAACTATTTAAAAAAAAAGTAATTAATCTATTAAATCAGTTACAATTCAGTTTATAATTAATTCAAACTAATTTAATATAATTTAACTAGTTTCAAATTAGTTTTATTGAAAAATTTATTTATTTTTTAATAAAATTTTAAATTGATTTTGAAAACTTTTTTTTTTTTCAAAAAATATATATATATTTTTTCGAAAAATAATTTCTTTAAAAATAATTTTTTTTTTCAGGTTTTTTTGCATTTTGGAAAATTCTGAAATTTTTTTATTTAGAAAAAAATTCTTTTAAATTTAAAAAAAAAATATTACAGTTTTTTTTGAAATTTTTTGTAAAAAATATTTTCAAATTTTTTTATTTTCGAAAAACATTTTTAAAAAAAAAAAATCAAAATTTCAGTTTTTTTTCTAAAATTTTATTTTTTTATTTTTCAAAAAAAATCCCATTTTTTTATATTTTCTGATAAAATAATTTTAGTTTTTTTTTTCTGAAATTTCTTTTTTTATTTATTTTTCAATTTTTGTTTATATTTATTGGTAAAATAATTTCAATTTTTTTTTTACTTTTTAAAAAAAAAAGTTCAGTTTTTTTTTCCGAAACTTTTTTCCAGTTTTTCTTTTTTTTTTAAAAAAAATTTCAAAAAAATTCAGTTTTTTTTTTATCTTTTAAAAAACAAATATTTCAGTTTTTTTCCGGAAATTTTTTCCAGTTCTTTTTTTATTTCTCAAATTTTTTTTCAGTTTTTCATATACGAAAAAAATAATTATATATTTTTTTATTTTTCAAAAAAAAAAATTTCAGTTTTTTTTTGAAATTAAATTTTTTTTTTCTATTTGTTTAAAATTAATTTTTTAGAAAAAAAAATTATTTGACTTTTTTATAAAATACTAATTTTATAATAAAACCAATTTATAAAAAAAATTGATTTTGAACTAGTTTAAAACTGTTTTAAAATTGTTTTGAATAAATGGTTCAGTTTAATAACCATTTAAATAGTTCAGTATTTTTTATGGTTCAATCCAATTAAATGCAGAAATACAATTTAATTAACCATATTTTGAACACCGCTACTCTCATTGAAAGAATTCTCCAAAGGCTAAATGTCACTCAGCAAAAGCTTGACAACAACAATTTTTTTGAATTAACTCAATTCGCCTACAAAATATTTAGTTCACTCAATGAAACCTTAACACAACTTTAATTTCTTTAAATGATTTAATGAACAGGTCGTAGATGCAGATTTGTGATTCAACATATCAAACCTATATGGCGCCTCCTCATGCGAAATTTGGCCCGAGGACATTCCATTTTCTCCAAGTAAGCTTTGCAATATTAGGAGTGAAGAAAATGAAGACTAAAGTATGCCAAAACACGCGACTTTTACCTTATTGATTACTTTCATTCATTTTAGTTTTGCTTTATTTGAACATTTAAGTTATTTTTCTTCTATTTTATGGAGAGAAAAAACTGAAACATGTGTCTCTTTTGTCAAGTTTAAGTACACAATCATGTTCAAGTTCAAGTACATGCAAATTTTTTAGATTAAGATTTAAAATCGGTGAATTTTCTTGAAAAACACGAGTTAATAGCTAAGGTAACACAAACAAGGCTCAAATGGTTCAATGGTTGAATAATCATGCACATATTATTCATAAATAGGTCTTCGATAAAAAATAGATAACTGCATGATGAAAGGATATTTTCTTAAATTCTTCATTCAAAGTTGAATTTTATGGTTATCCTTAAATAATAGCTTGAAAATGAAATTGTTGCTTGATTACATTTAGATTTCACATATTCTTTGAAAACCAATTAATTAAATCATAACCATTTTAGACTTAGCCGGTGAGTTGTATGAAATCCCATGTTTTACATATATTGAAAGTAGAGACATATATAACTCTATTGTTTTTGCATAAATCTTGCTATTACATGATAGGTATAAAGTCATGGAAATGATCATGGCCATGTTTCTTTTTGAGTGACAACTGCTTGGCCAAATAAAGCATACCATATGAGATAACAATCTCTTGATATCTCCTTTGAGTCAAAAATTAAAAAAAAATTGTATTTAAACATATTATAACCCTTAACCTATAAAAAACAATGTTCATACGAGACAACCAAAATCTGAACATAATCACCCTTGCTCTCCCTCTTAGAAAAATCTTTCTCGAAATGACAAGTTTTTTTTGACATGTGCAACATTTTAATTTTGACTACTCAAAATCCTTAGATTTAGACTTTGACATGTAATTATTATCTTCTTGGTTTCCTTTACTCTCAATCATTCTTCTTGAAAAACTCAGAACTTCATCACTATCGTCAACCTTCAACTATTTATCTTGGTTAACTACTTGGTTATTATAGTCGATTTAACCTCCTTCAAGGTGATATTACATTCCTTACCTTAAAAAACGAGATCCTTGAAATTTTTAAAATATATGGGTAATGAACTCTATAAGAGTAAAGCCTTGTGCTCATTATCATGTCTCACATTAATATTTTACAAGTCATCAATGATCATCTGCAATTATATCAATAACTCCATAGTAGATTTGTTTCCCACCATTTGAAATAAGTAAAGTTTTTATTTAAGACATTGCCTATGAATCAAGGACTTTGTCATGTACAATGATTCAATTCCAAGCCACATCTCCACCACATTCTTCTCCCTTGTGACTTTCCTTAAACGGTGTTTTCTAGTTAGGATAAAAGGGGGAGAAGAGCCTAGAGAAAAAGAGATTTGAAAAGAAAAAAATAGAGAACTCTTTGACATTTTTTGAAATAAATATTTTGTTTAGAATGATAAATATTTATCATTAATATATTATTAATTTTTAGAGTATTATAACAAAATAGCATATAGTTTAAGGATTTATATAAGCCTTATTAAATTCTTCAAACCCTCTCCAATACAATTTTTGAGTTAAACAAAATTAAACCTCCCAAAACTCTCTCCACCTAAATCCCCCAATTATTTTTACCTCATCCTTCTCTTGTTTTAAAACGCTAGTCTCCCTTCCCCTTCAAACTCTCAAACAATGCCTTAGGACTTTATCTAAGAGGCATAAGATAATGACATTCCATGCCTTATTCATTCTCTTAGTCTTCTTTATTTGTGATAGGCTTTTTTTGGCATTAATGCTTTGTATTTCAATGCTTCTACACACTATATTGAAATAATATTTTTTTTTGCATCTCACTTTCCATAACTCAAAATCATTGTCTTAGAAAAATTCTTGATATCTCATTTAGAACTCATGGTGCCAATTATAAACCTAACCAATTTACCCCCACGATAAGCGCCTTTTATTGAGAAATTATGTAATAAAATATAATGAAAACTCAGTGAGTGAGACAAAGAACAATGACAACCAATTAAATGACCTAAAAAAAACTAATTTTCTAAATAATGTGAAATTTTGGTCTATCAGACTTCAGATGTCCTATGACATGTTGAGACATCTGATCCAACTTAAAACAAACAGGCAAGGTATAAAACACATAAAACAGTCCTGAAAAGCATAAAAAACACACTACAATTGTTAACCCAGTTCAGAGAAACTATCCTACATCTGGGGGCATACCAAGCCAAGGATAAAGTCCACTATAATAGTATCAATTTGAAGCTAAACTCCCTTATTTACAACTTCTCACTTAATCATTACCCGTGCTAACTTTATATCTAAGTCTCACCTAGATATGAGGCCCTCCTCAATCCCTCATCAATCACAGACAACGATTGGACAAAAATAGGAAGGCACACTTCCATGATAGCAAAATAGAAGACACACTTCCATGATAATACCTAGCCAGGCTCTTGACTAAGAATACACTTGGAGTTTCTTACAAGCTTCCTCCAAGAACAATACTCACTCTTACTTCACAATTTCGAGGAAACAATAATAAAGACTTACAAATCTATAATAAATCTAACTCATAACTCGAGTGGATTACCCAACCAAATCTCCTAGAGAGTGATGCAAACTCGACCCTAATGATTAAATTTTTACTATTTTCGGCTGGTGCCTTTCTTAGGTTACAAAATATTCTATTTATAACCTATATCCCAATTGAATTTGGGCCTTCAAACATAACTCATATACTATTACAAATTTGCAGAAGATTCTACATCAAAATAGATCTTCAAACAAATCTTCCTACTTTATCTCCATTATTAGAATGTTCATATTCTTCTTTGATTCTGACAAATCTTCCAGACCTATAAAACAATGCCACATAGGACTACATAATATTCCCAGAATATTTTGCAACTGTCTAATATAACCGAATCTGATAATTCAGTTGCATCAGTCCACGATGTCGCATAGCTCTGCATAGGACATCTTGAATGTGTGAAAAACACAAGAAATATGGGGTTTGAATTGGGTTTAAAACTTTATTAGCTTTTCTTGAAAACGACCCCATTTGAAATTTACTTCACTTTTGATAATAAGGTAGAGAATATTGGGAAGTAGAAATGAACACAATATTTTTATACTAGTTCACTTGATAACCTCAAGATACTCTAGTCCACCCTTTTAGGTGATTTCTCCTCTCTCCAACGAGGTCTTAATCCAATAATCAAACAGATTATTACACTTTCACACACCAACCGTATGTGACTAACACCTGCACACACCAACTATATGTGACTAACTATCAATCTCTAAGACACACTAGTCCTATACTTCTCAAGAATACTGACCTAATCGGTCTCTTAAGGAACAATCAAATATTTTTTTGAATACAAGTTTGTTTACAAGTAAATTGCTTCTACACAAGCTGAATATGTAAATAGATTTTAGTACAGTGACTTAGAAAATGTGACAGCTATTAACAATATACACAAATGGTGAATGAGCGTATAAGCGTAAGAATGGTAGTGAATTAGCAGCTTTATCTCTAAGTCTTCGAGCTCTTTATATAGCCATGCAAGAGATGTGACTGTTGAGGAGTACATATGGAATTATCACAAATTATGGAGGCTTGAAAGAACGTGGGGGACAAGATCTGCGTAACGTCAGTCCTTCATGGTAGTGTAATGAAACATTTTGTTTGTACCATGTACTGTTTGTACCACGTTAAAGTTATCTTCTAACCCTTATGTAATTCAGAGGCTTCTGCGAGCATGAGCAAGAGAGAGAACATAACTTCTGGTTTATCAAAATTTCAAGTCTTTAGAGTCTTTAAAAATGCGTCTTTAGAGTCCTCAGCACTTGGTCTTGAAAACCTTTGTATCGAACCTATGGTAGAAGAACTTCAAGTCTTTCAGAGTCGTTAGAACTACGTCTTCAGAGTATCAAGCACTTGGTCTTCAAAGCCCTCTGTCTTCTAAAACTTGAGTCTTTAGCATCTGGACTACATTCACTCAGAACTTCTGACTTTAGATCTTCATACTGGTTTCTTTAGACAACATGTATCAGAGTCACCAAAACTTCAGAGCCTTTTGAAGCTTTTCTTGTTACTGTTTATCAGAACTTTTGTAGCTTAGAAGCGGAACATCTTCTCTTATAATGTCTTGGCCACGCCATTCATTAGAAGCAGAACCTATTTGTTAATTCTAAAACACAACAAACATTAGAGTATCAAAATTGTTTACACAAACATACTCTTTATTATCATCAAAACTCAGAGAAATAATTGTAGAACCAAATCTTGTTCTAACACATCTTGTATGACATGTTGCTCCAGATGTTAAAACATTTCAACTCAACATGTTTCTACACAAAATAGGACTTCTTGCTCAACCTGTTCTTCTTAGCAAGATAACACATCCTATCTAGCATATTGATGCTCTATTTGTTTTTAAACGTTAAGGGTTAAATAAGTTTTTGGTCCCTCTAAATATAACATTTTTCAAATTTAGTCTCTCTAAATATTTCCTTCAAAGAATGGCTTCCTAAAAATTTTAATTTTAAGTTTTGGTCGCTTCTGCAATTTAGCGACGATTTTTTATAAATTAGCAACAGTTTTTTTACAATTTAGCGACGGTTTTTTATTTAGCGACAAAATTAGAGACCATTTTAGCTACAATTATGCCATGAGGGACCAAAAGTTAAAATTAAAATTTTTAGGAGGACCATTCTTTGAAGAAAATATTTAGAGGGACTAGAATTGAAAACCGCTATTTTAGAGGGACCAAAAACATATTTAACCCAAAAATTAATGCCAATCCTAAAATTATAGAACTTACAATCCCTCATTTGGCAAATTTTGGCTAAAAAAAAAACCCAAAAAAACTAAACAATACAATTTAGTAGCAACCTTAAAAAAAGAGCTTAGTCTTCAGAAGTTACTAAGCACAACAACATGGAGTCAGACTTCAGTTCTTGATTAATGTTAGAACAACTTGTTTGACATATTCTTCACAATAACTCCAAAAGCTCCAAAAAACCCTTTGTATTCATAATCAACCGAATCAATCCATTATGGCCAATACAATCTCAAAACATTTGATGTTCACGAGAATGAAGATTGTTGAGACTCCCTCTCAACCTAGAAACATTCCTCAGAGGGCCCAAAATACCTTCAATTTAGGTAACTCATAACACAGGTCACAATTATGTTCTTAACTCAGATCAGAAGTCACAAATGAAATGACTAGGAGACTAAGAACATTCTCTTTGATATCCTTGTGAACTGGTTCAAATACAAAGTCCAAACTCAGTAGCTGAACAACAACATTTCTCTCCCCCTTTTTAGCCAAAACTTGACAAACAAATCCATCACATGAACAGGCTCAAAAAGTACTTACCCGCACCTGAATATAGCCCATAAGACTAGAGAAATAATAACTACAACAAGATGATAGAGGTGAAATAATGACCTATTTAAATAGCTAAGTACTTCTCTTAGGAAATAACGATCTTGGTCAATGAGAACGTTATTTGAGGAAGACCATTGAATATGGGTGCACTGTCCAAGATTGATTCTAATTGTCTTTAAAATTCCAATAAATAGACATGCATAAGAACCAAAAAAGTTTTACACATCCTTCTGACAACACAGTCCATTATACTTCCTTGCTTAGATCAAGGAGAAAAACATGTCCTGAAAAATGTTCTGACATCCAATCAGACATTAATTACTTTAAAAAATAACATGACCAACACTTCTTCTACTACCAGTCAGGGATTCTTCACATGATAAGGTCAGAAACCTAAACAAATATCCTTCCACTGGTTTCTACATGTACTCCTTTTGGCCAACACACATCAAAATATCAAAACCACTTCAGTAAAAAATGCTTCACAGAAATATCCACTTATTCTAAAGTACAACCATACTGCCTTCTATTGAAATCTAAGTATACGCCTCTTACTTAGAATTTGTTGTGAATCAGATGCCTTGGAACAAAATATAAACTTGTTGCTTAATGATCAAGAAATAATTAGGGTAGGAAAAAGAATGAAGAACATGATGAACACAAGGATTGGTTATTAAGTGCTATTCTTTCCTAACTCTTGAAATAAGATTACAAGTACAAGAATAACAAATAACCCTCTCACCCTAAAATAGGATTTGCAGTATGCAATGATGAGAGACTAGTATGCTATTTATAATAAACCTAACATACTAAACTAATGGGCTTTTATCACAAATACCCATTACAAGCTAACTTAACCAATTGGACATAACAAACAGGCCCAATTTGATGCTAACAATCCTAGCATCCTTAGACGCTACAAGCTAGAACACACTTAGACTACAATTTGTAACACTTCGACCCAATAGAGTTCGATCCAATATCTCACAAATATCCACCTTGGAACAAACTATATTATCAACTAATGAACTAGTGTTCTTCATGAAGATTTATCAACTGCATACAGTAGAAAAACTTGCAACTAGGAAATGTCTTGGTGATCATATCAGCAACATTATGATCTGTCGAAACCTTCAGCACTTGGACTTCTCCATGCTCGATTACCCCTTTAACGAAATGCAGCCTCACATCAATGTGCTTGGTTCGCTCATGATAGGATAAATTCTTTGACAGGTGTATTGCACTTTGACTATCACATTTAACAGTGATTGAAATTCCTGGCAGCAGATACGTGATGTCACAAAGAATGTTATGACACAGTATCTGACACTCCGTTAACAATTCACACAGTAAATTCAAACAGCAGTAAAGAACACAATAAATTGTTTACCCGTTCGGGTGTAACTACACCTACATCCGGGGCTACCAAGCCAGGAGGAAATTCACTATTAGTAGAATTAATTCAGGAATAAACCAACCAGTTTATCTCCTTCACTTAAAACCTACCCAATGCAACTTCAATCTAAGTCCTACTTAGACCTGAGTTCCTACTCACTCCCCCTCAATCACAGTAGTGATATCAACCTATTGATTAATTGAATTGTGAAGACACACTTCAATAAACTATCTTGATTTTGCTTCAAAGCTTTAACCAAGAGACAAAACACTCGTGCTTCAAAGCTTTGAGTGATAAACAACCCTTACAACCAAATCCTAGTCCAAAGCACTTATCAATTGATAATTGCTTGGCTCACAAGAGTAACTAGAATTACACAAATACAACCTGCTAAATCTTCAATACAGTTCCAGAGGCGCACATCAGTGTAAGGGTTCTATTCCTATTATAGAAGCAGTCCTGAAACTTCAGTTTTTGGGCTTCCATAATAATAGTTAGGGTTCACTTAATTAATCCTAAAAGCTTGGTCTTTTCAACAACCAATTTAGGTTTAACTAATATTAACCTAACATCCATGTGAGCATGCAATCTAATAACAGAAAAACATAATAAAGCAGCTCAACAAACTTCCTGAAAAATCTCAGAAAAACAGATTCTGCAGAACAGAATGTCACACAGGATGTCATGACATTCGTTATGACATCAATCAAACTTCAGAATTTCCAAGACAAGATGCTTCCATCCGAAATGTACTTAAACATCCTTGTCAAGTAGGATTTATCTTCAATCTCTGAATGTCATGACATTTATCAAGATATTGCTATAGTCTAGTTTTACCAAAAAGTAATGCCAACTTAAAACACTAACAAACTCCCCCTTTGACACATTTTTGGCTAAAACAACTTAAGTCATCAGAGTACCTATGCAGCAGAAGAAAAACATACTAGTTCTAAGCTATCCCAAGCTTAAAAAACCAGAACCTAGAGAAGATAAATTCTACCCATGATTTTTCATACAATTTCCCAATTGCCCACATATACCCACATATAAATCTCCATACAGTTTCCCCAACTGTCACACATATACTTCTCCCCCTTTTTAGCCCCAAAGGGGCCAAAGGAACTAGTACAAATACCCCAACAGTCATCATATATTAGAGAAAGTACCATCACAATTAAGTTTACAACTTTGTCAAATTTAATACAATCAACAAAAACAAAATATGGAAAATGCAGAACAAGATTTAAACAACAAGGCAATAAGACAACAAATGACAAGCTTCCATCTCAAGTGCTCTCTTATCTAGAAGAAACACTATGAAAGGAAGCATCTTCTGAACTCCCTTCAGCTCCAGCCATCTGAACATCATCATTGTCAGCATTACCATCTAACCCTTCATCCTCAACCTCTGTGTCCTGCTCTAGTTGAGAGATCAGTTCTTCAAGGCTTTGCTTCCTTGCTTCAAGCTCTTTGCAGGTTGCTTTCAGCATAACTAAGACTGTTGCCTTCTGAGTAGTTGCCTTGACCTTGGATGTCTCACCAGATGTCATGACAATGTCTGGGACATGTCTTCCTTGAAACAGCTTGTAGTGAAATCCAAGAGCAGGGGCTCTTTTGCAGATTGCATCTCTGTCAACTAGAATATCAGGAAATTGATCAATGATAATTCCACACAAAAGGGAGGAAAAGGCTATTGGTCCTTTGATTGCATAGCTTTCAGCATGCTTGAGGGTCTGTTCAAATATGTAGGTTCCATAGTCAAA
This sequence comes from Vicia sativa, assembly GCA_021764765.1. NCBI lineage: Eukaryota > Viridiplantae > Streptophyta > Magnoliopsida > Fabales > Fabaceae > Vicia > Vicia sativa. The sequence continues at coordinate 106,275,113 of CM038797.1, read as the reverse complement.
TTTAGCCTGAGTGCCTACTGCATATATGAATCTTCCCAGTCCAATAGAAATGGTTGACTTGTGATTGGTTGAGACCCAATTAGCAACACCTATTTTATGCAGGATGACAAATTTGACACTCAACTTACTGGCTGTGAGTTTTCCCTTCAGAGGCCATTGTTTCACTTGTTTGGCAGTGATTGTTTGACAGATCTTGTTATCAGTTTCCTCAAGGTATGGCTGAGCATCATCTGATCTCCCCAGAAATCTGTTGACCACACTTGGAGAGAACCTTACTTTTCTCCCCCTCACATACACAGTCCTATAGTCAGCAGACCTCCCATCACCACAACCACTTGACAAATTTACTATAAACTCTTTGGCCAAAACATCATAACAGTTTGAGAAACTCACAATTGTCTTCATTAAACCAGCCTTCTTAATCAAATCAACAATCTCCTTGCACTCAAGTGCACTCTTATTCAACTCTCTTTCCAGAGAAATCCTCTTCAAGCACACATACTTCCATCTTCCAGCATTCTCAGGATGATGGAATGAGATGTTGTCAATAGCCACTTCAGGCACCTTGGGCAGTTTCCCAAGAGTTGGCTTCTTCCTTGGATGAATGTCTGTGACATTCTCCTCAACATCAAAGTCAGAATCTTGATCAGACTCAGACGGTTCAGGTACCTTCCTCTTCTTTACAATAGGTGTTCTCTTTGGTCTAGAGCCACCACCAACAGTTTTTACCCTACTCTTCTTTGTAGAGGATCCAGCTTTGGAGTTCTTCTCAGCTTTATACACATCTTCAACACCCTTTTCTTTAACAGGACTCTGTGAGGCAGCCTGTTTTCCCTTCCTTCTCATCATCCTCTTTGCAATGCTTGGGTTGACATTGGCAATGAGGTCATTGTCTGAGAATACTTCATCCAAATTAATGACAGGGGGTTCAGCGAAATCCTCAGAATCTTGAACTGGAGACTTTTCAAGATCATCACCAATTGGTTTCTCTGGAGTCTCTTCTAAGATACTATCAGAGATATAGTCAGCAGGTTTCACAAGTGATTTAACAGAGGTACATTTTTCTGGGGATTCCTCAAGAATACCATCAGAAGTCTCATCTTCATTAACAGCAGGGGGTTCAATAACAATATCATCTTTACACACTTCAGGGACTGGAATAGAGGGATTAACATCATTCTTGACAGGAGAATCAACATGAGTTTCAGTATCAGGATCCATAGGGGTTTTCTTGACATGATCATCAGATGTCTTGACATTCTCAATGACATCTGGATCAGCTTCTAAACTAGGGCTAGCAGACTTTTGGTTTAGAGGGACAAAAACCCCAGGTACAGATTGGTTTTCGTTTAGGATCCTGGTGACTATCCTAGCAATGGCTTCATGCACAGACCTAGACCCCTCTCTGTTTGCTATTTCTGGGGGTACTGGAGAAGATGGTTCAGAGGTCTTACCAGAAGGTGATGCTTGTGACCTTCGTGCATTCCTTGTGCGCAGTTTCTTGACCTTCTCAAGATCAGTTGCCATTGCACGCAGTGGAGTAATCCTCAGAGCTTCAACATGCATGGTTTCAGCATTTGCCCTAATCTCAGCCATGGTGGGAGATGAAGAAGCAGATTCTTGAGATGATGAAGAGGATGGAGACATATTTTGCTGAAATATTTTGAGGGAATGAGAACGAGAATGACAGAGAGTTTGAGAGTATCTTTTGGATGAAGAAAATAAGATACTTTCAAATGAAGAAACTGTTATAAGAAGGAGTCTCTTCCTATTCTTGGACCTTTTAAAAATAGGATGAAAATAATTAAATGACCCACTTATAATTAATTAAAATAAACGGTCTCTTCCATTCCTTGTTGTAAGCAATTTTAATTGCTACAATTCCTCATATTGACAAATACCCAACTTGCCCCTTAATACTCAAACTGACTAGCATCAAGAGCTTTAGTAAAAATGTCAGCCAGTTGAAGTTCAGTGGCTACATGCTCCAATTTAATCACTTTCTCTTCTACAAGGTCTCTGATGAAGTGATGTCTAATGTCAATGTGCTTAGTCCTACTGTGTTGTATAGGATTCTTTGAAATATTAATAGCACTCAGGTTGTCACAGTACAATGTCATGACATCTTGTGTGACATTGTACTCAGTCAACATCTGCTTCATCCAGACCATTTAAGAACAATCTACTACCGCTACTACCGCTATGTATTCATTCATGGACAAGGACACACAGTTTTGCTTCTTGCTGAACCAAGAAACAAGGTTGTTCCCCAAGAAGAAACATCCTATAGAAGTGCTTTTTCTATCATCAGCATTACCAACCCAATCAGCATTACAATAGCCAGACAGAATTGGTTCACATCCATGAGAAGACAGTATACCATAATTGCAAGTTCCACTCACATACTTCAGGATTCTCTTTACCTGATTGATGTGACTTACTTTAGGTTCAGCTTGGTGTCTTGCACACACCCCAACAGCAAATGCAATGTCAGGTCTGCTGGATGTTAAGTATAGCAAGCTTCCTATCATGCTTCTATACAAGTTTTGATCAACACTTTCTCCACTTGTGTCCTTGGACAACTTTAAATGTGTAGGAGCAGGAGTCCTTTTATGGCTGACATTCTCCATTCCAAACTTCTTGACAATATTCCTTGCATACTTGCTCTGTGAAAGGAATGTTGAGTCTTCCATCATTGTGTCTGACATTCCTCCAAATACTATGTCATCAACATAAATTTGAGCCACCATTATCTTTCCTCCTTCATTAAAGAGAGTTTTATCCAAGGCTCCTTTCCTATATCCTTTGTTAGTAAGGAACTTGCTCAGCCTTTCATACCAGGCCTTAGGAGCTTGCTTCAGTACTTTACAAGTGGTCAGATGTCTAGACATTGGGTGTAACATTCTGGTTTGCTTTCCAACCTGACACTCACCACAGACTCTCCCTTCATCAATATGGAGTCTTGGTATCTCTCTGACAGCCTCCATGGAAATAATCTTTTTCATTCCTCTAAGATGCACATGACCAAGTTTTTGGTGCCACAATTTTACCTTCTTTTCATCTTTGTCTGTAGAGCACACAGAAGGCAGGTTGGTGTTCTCAGATTCCCACATGTAGCAGTTGTCCTTTGATCTGACTCCTCTCATAACCACTTCTTGTTTATCATTGATTACAAGACATTCAGACCTGGTGAAGTTGACTTTGAATCCCATATCACATAGCTGACTTATGCTTATGAGGTTAGCCGTCAAACCTTTTACCAGCAACACTTCATTTAGGTTTGGAACTCCAGAACAGTCCAAGTTTCCAACACCTTTGATTTCTCCTTTAGCTCCATCTCCAAAAGTAACAAAACTGGTAGAATGAGGTTTGACATTATTCAGTAGATTTTTGATACCAATCATATGCTTAGAACACCCACTGTCAAAGTACCAATATTCCTTGGCAGACACTCTAAGGGAAGTATGAGCTATCAGAGCTGCAGTCTTCTTCTTCCAATGATGAGTGTAGGATACTTTGTTGACCTTAGGCTTGACATAAGGAACTTGATTAGGATATCCATGTAGTCTAAAGCAAAAAGGCTTTATGTGACCAAACCTCCCACAATAATGACATCTCCATCTTTGAAACTTTTTCTTCATGTTTCTTTGATCTTGATGTTGTACCCAATGTTGTGACATCTGCTTAGACATTGGCTTATTAGGTTTGTTCTTCCTTTTGTTATCAGCAAATTTCTTTGCCTCCACATATCCTGAGCCAGACCTATTTCCTATCTTGTGGTGTGACATCTTCTTTGACATTGACTTTCCAGGTCTGTTCTTCTTCTTGTCACCAGCAGGTTTCTTTGGAGCTTCATATCCCAGACCATGCTTATTTCCTGAATTTTGTCCAAGCTGCAGGATTTCTTCCAACTTATCAGTACCAGATGTCAACATTTTGACAGACTTCGATATCTGATCAAGTTTGGAGTTCAACATTATAATGTCATTGTTGAGGTGATTTATGGTAGCTGTGTTTTCCTTCTTCTCAGCCTCCAATTTTGCATTCTCAGCCTCCAACTTCTCAATCAGCTTCTTCTGTTTCTCATTTTGCTGACACACTTCACCACTTCTTACACACAGCTTCTTGTAGGTTTCAGCAAGCTCTTCAAATGACACCTCCTCATCACTAGAATCCATATCAGAATTGCACACTCCAGAGAGAGCAGTGACAAGTTTGGCTGCTTCTTCCTCAGATTCACTTCCTGAGTCACCATCAGACCAAGTGACAGTCATCCATTTCTTTTGTTTCTTTAGAAAGGTGGGACATTCAGCTCTAATATGCCCATATCCTTCACAACCATGACACTGGATTTCTCTGCTTTGACTTCCTTTTTCTTCTGACTTGGATCTTCGCTAGAGTCATAAGATCGCTAATGTCGATGAAATGTTCTTGACATTGGACCTTGACTTTGGATCAATTATCTTGATGAGTTTGTTGAACGCCTTCCAAGCATAGCTATAGCTTGATATCTTCTCTTCATCATCCTCCTTGCATCCTCTTCAAGATTGGATACAAGTGCTATGCTCTTGTTCTTCACAACAGCTTTCACCGATTCCCATCTCAAAAGTCCGAGAGATCCAACAAGTTCTTCCACCTTCAAGGTGCCGATGTCCCGAGCTTCCTCTATAGCGCCACTTTCATTGCAAACCTTTTAGGCAATGATCCGAGAATCTTTCTCACCGCCTTTCTTCTAACATCTTTTCACCAAGTGCTCCGAGGTGTTGGCAATCTCCAAGATATTCATGTGAAACTCATGAATGGTCTCATCTTCTTTCATCTTCAAATTCTCAAATTTGGTAGTGAGCATCCAAGTCTTGACATCTTCACCTTGGATGTCCCTCATGAGTAGTTTTGAGTGTCCCAAACATCCTTGGCCACTCACATTGATGAACTAGTCCAAGATATTTCATCAATTCCATTGAATAAGGCATTCAATGCTTTAGAGTTCCCCTGCTAGCTCCTCTTCTTCTTTGTTCCATTCTTCCTCGTGTTTCAAGACAGAGTTCCATCTTTCTCAAGCTTGGTGGGATGTTTCCATCCTTTGTCGCAGCCTCCAAGCTTTAATATCCAAAGACCTCAAAAGGCAACCATACGAGGTTTCCAAGAATCATAATTAGATCCATCCAAGATAGGTGGTCTACCTCCAAATCCTCCTTCCTTATCCATTACGCCGTAAACTATTATCCCTAGATCTCACCCGAAATTATGTGCAGCCCGCACGTGATGTCACGATGTTAATGTCGACACAACAATTCACATAGTAAATTCAAACGAGAAGAACACAATGTAACTACTACATGGGGCTACCAAGCCAGAGGAAATTCACTATTAGTAGAATTAATTCGTGAATAAACCAACCAATTTATCTCCTTCACTTAAAACCTACCCAATGCAACTTCAATCTAAGTCCTACTTAGACCCGAGTTCCTACTCACTCCCCTCAATCACGAGTGATATCAACCTATTGATTAATTGAATTGTGAAGACACACTTCAATAAACTATCTTGATTTTGCTTCAAAGCTTTAACCAAGAGACAAAACACTCGTGCTTCAAAGCTTTGAGTGATAAACAACCCTTACAACCAAATCCTAGTCCAAAGCACTTATCAATTGATAACCGCTGGCTCACAAGAGTAACTAGAATTACACAAATACAACCCGCTAAATCTTCAATACAGTTCAGAGGCACATCGAGGTGGTTCTATTCCTATTATAGAAGTTCCCAAACTTGGTTTTGGGCTTCCATAATAATAGTTAGGGTTCACTTAATTAATCCTAAAAGCTTGGTCTTTTCAACAACCAATTTAGGTTTAACTAATATTAACCTAACATCCATGTGAGCATGCAATCTAATAACAGAAAAACATAATAAAGCAGCTCAACAAACTTCCTGAAAAATCTCAGAAAAAACAGATTCTGCAGAACAGAATGTCACACAGGATGTCATGACATTCGTTATGACATCAATCAAACTTCAGAATTTCCAAGACAGATTTGCTTCCGATCCGAAATGACTTAAACATCCTTGTCAAGTAGGATTTATCTTCAATCTCTGAATGTCATGACATTTATCAAGACATTGCTATAGTCTAGTTTTACCAAAAAGTAATGCCAACTTAAAACACTAACAGTGATAACTTCACCTTGAATTTTCAGCTCCTTAGCAAAGCCTTCAAGCCACAATGCTTCTTTCACAGCTTCAGTTAAAGCAATATATTCCGCTTCAGTGGTTGATAATGCAACAACCTTCTAAAGTGTTGCTTTCCAACTAATTGATGTACCAAACAAAGTGAAAACATGACCAGAAATAGATTTTCTGGAATCCATACAACCTGCATAATCAGAGTCGACATATCCTTCGATTACTGCTTTACTATCTTCATCCAAGGCTCCACCATAAATTAAGACTTTGTTCAGAGACCCATTTATGTACCTTAGAATCCACTTCAACGCTTGCGAGTGAGCCTTTCCATGATTCGCCATGTACCCGCTTACAAGAATTACTGCATATGCTATATCGGGTCTAGTACAAACCATAACATACATCAAAGAACCTACTATATTAACATATGGGATGCTATTCATATAAGCTCTTTCAAACTCAGTACTGGGAAAATGATCAATACTTAACTTGAATTGAGGGTTTATTGGAGTCACAATAGGCTTCGAATTCGACATACCAAACTTTTCGAGAATATTCCGTAAATATGCATCTCGAGATAAGCATAATTTCGACTGCTTTCTATCTCTTCGAATGTCAATCCCAAGAATCCTGAAAGCTTCTCCTAGATCCTTCATTTAGAACTCCTTATTGAGTTCAGCCTTCACCCTCATTACCTCTTCGACATTGTTACTTGCTATGAGAATATCATCAACATAAAGCAACAAAATAACAAATGAATTACCAGGACGAAATCTGAAGTAAACATAGTGGTCGAACTGACTTCTAACAAAACATGTGTGCCATGAATTTGTCGAATCTCCTATTCCACTATCGAGGAGATTTTTTCAGCCCATATAAAGATCTATTCAACTTGCACACATAATCTTCTTTTCCCTTTTCGACATAACCTTCAGGTTGCCTCATCAGGATTGTTTCATCTAGATCACCATACAAGAATGCAGTCTTTACACCCATTTGTTCCAGTTCAAGATTGAACTATGCCACCATGGCAAGCAACATTCGAATGGACCTGTGCCTCACAACAGGAGAAAACACATCATTGAAGTCTACACCTTCTTTATGAGTGAAACCCCTTGCAACCAACCTTGCCTTGTATATTTTCGACGCCACTCCTTCGATTCCTTCCTTAACTTTGAAAATCCATTTACAACTGACTAACTTGGCTCCACTAGGTTTCTTGATCAATTCCCAAGTGTTGTTATCATGAAAAGACTTCATCTCATCATCCATGGCCTTCAGCCATTCAGTCTTATTTCGATTCCTCATAACTTCCTTATGGTATCTTGGTTTTTCATCTAGAACCTCAATTGCAGAGATTAAGGCATAAGCGATAAGATCTACATACCCAAATCTTTGAGGAGGCTTGATGAATCTTCGTGTCATATCTCTTTCCAATAGATAGTCATTGGAAATTTCCTCAACTTCATCAGTATCCTCTACTTCTTCGACTTTATCTGGGATATGCAATTCAGCATCAACATGCTCCACCTCAACAGGAATCTCTACCTATTCCATCTCTTCGTCAAATACTTCTGCACTTCGACCAACATCATCCGTTTTCTTGAAATCCATTTCAGCTTCATTGAAAACAACATCTTGACTAGTGATAATCCTTCTGTGACCTGACTCTAGGAACCATAGCCTATAAGCTTTAACTCCTTCAGGGTATCCCATGAACATGCATTTAAGAGCTCTAGGTTCGACCTTGTCTTGCCTAATATGCGCATAGGCTACACAAACAAATACTCTCAGTTTGTCGAGATTTGGTGGATGTCTCTACCAAAGTTCTTCAGGTGTCTTCATATCTAACGTAGTCGAAGGACATCTATTTATCAGATATGTTGCTGTCGAAACAGCCTCATCCCAAAACACATTCTTTAACCAAGCACTAGTCAACATGCATCTAATTCTCTCCAAGATTGTTCGATTAAACCTTTCAGCCAAACCATTTTGTTGTGGAGTGCCTACAGTAGTTTGTGCCTTGCAATACTAGAGGCAGCACAAAAGCTGTCAAATGCCTCATTGCAAAATTCAAGATCATTGTCTGTTCTCAACCTCTTGACCTTTCTGCCAGTTTGATTTTCGACCATACTCTTCCAACCTTTGAAATTCTCAAAAGTTTCATCCTTAGTATTCTGAATGATACCCATAACTTTCTGGAATAGTCATATACTATGGATAGAAAATACCTTGCTCCTGAATGTGATGGAAACTTTGCAGGCCCCCAAAGATCAGCATGAATGTAATCAAGGGATCCATGTGTTCTTTGTTTGCCTTTGTTGAACTTCACCTTGCAAGATTTTCCAAGTACACAAGGTTCACAAAACTTCAGCTTTTCGACTTTGTCTCCATCAAGCAAATTTTGTTTCCCCAATTCAACCAGACCCCTTTCACTAACATGGCCCAATCTCATGTGCCAAATTTCTGTCTTCGACAAAGGTTTCGTGGATGCAACATTTGTCGAACCACTTACAACTTCAGCCTCAAGGGTATATAAGCCTTGTTTATTCACGCATCTCAAGACTTCCTTTGACCCCTTCATGACTCTTAGGATACTTTTATTTCCTTGTAAAACATATCCTTTCTTGTCGAATTCACCAAGAGAAATCAAATTTCTCTCTAAATCAGGTACATACCTGACTTCAACCAATAACCTTATTGACTCATCATGGAGTTTGAATCTCACAGATCTAACACCTGTAATCTTGCAAGTTTTGTTGTTTCCCAGCAATACAGATCCACCATCTTGATTAAAAAATTCCTTAAAGAAGTCTTTGTTTGGAGTCATGTGCCAAGTGCACCCAGAATCCATAATCTACTCCTTCGACGAGTTGTTGCTCGAAACCACAAGAACATCAGATGAGTCGAAATCATCTTGAACAATAGCTGCATTTCCATTATCCTTTCCTCCATAGTATTTTAGGCGTTCAGAGCATACTTTTCTTGTCTAACCCTCCTTCTTACAATGATAACATCGAATACCAGATGCTTCACCATTGTAAAACTTCTGCTGACTTTTACCTTTCTTCTTGTCGAACTTATTATCCTTTCGCAAGAATTCTCCTTTAACGGCCAAACCTTCCCCAACCGTTAAAGGTTTATGCTCCTTTCATTCATTCAAGTCCTTCGAATACAAGGCTGGTTGAACTTCTTCAAAGGCCGGGGACTCCCTTCCATACAAGAGAGTTTCTTTGAAGTGAGCATGTGATCTAGGCAACGCGCACAGCAGAAACAACGCTTGATCTTCATCATCGATCTTCACATCAATATTTTTAAGATCAAGAATCAACTTGTTGAACATATCCAACTGCTCAGCCAACACTTTGTCTTCAATCATCTTGAATGAATACAAAGCTTGCTTCAGGTAGAGTCGATTCACCAACAATTTTGTCATGTACAAACTTTCAAGTTTCACCCATAACCCTGTAATCGTCGTCTCCTTTGATACCTTCCGAAGAACCTTATCACCAAGGCTCAACAAAATTGTGTTGTGGGCCTTCTCTATCATTGTCGTCTTCTCAACTACCGTTAACGCTTCCTTCATGGATGATTCTCCCTTCAACGCATACAAATAACCTTGCTGAACCAGTAGGGCTTTCATCTTCAAGCGCCACATACCGAAATCGTTCACTCCGATGAACTTTTCAATCTCATACTTTGTCGAAGGCATCTTCTCCACGCTCACTGCACCAATTTGTTGTGAATCGGTTGCCTTGGAACAAAATATAAACTTATTTCTTCATGATCAAGAAACAATTAGGGTAGGAAAAAGAATGAAGAACACGATGAACACAAGGATTGATTATTAACTGCTATTCTTTCCTTACTCTTGAAATAAGATTACAAGTATACAAGAATAACAAATAACCCTCTATCCCTAAAATAGGATTTGCAGTATGCAATGATGAGAGACTAGTATGCTATTTATAATAAACCTAACATACTAAACTAATGGGATTTTATCACAAATACCCATTACAATCTAACTTAGGGTATAAGATAACTTAACCAATTGGACATAACAAATAGGCCCAATTCTATGCTAACAATCTCAGCATCCCACTACAAGCTAGAACCCACTTCACTACAACTTGTCACACTTCTGTAATACGGTGAACTGACTTTTTAGTGTTTTATATCGCAAATGTGCGGATAGCAAGAGTCGCCACCGACTTTTATTTTTATCCAATTAAGGGAAGGTAAAAAGTACAGAAAAAGACCTTCGTTAGATTCTGAGTAAGGGAGAAGGTTATGAAAAGGGAAGGTATTAGCACCCCTTTCCATCCGTAGTTATCTACGGGCTCTTAGTTGCTCTTAGATCACTTTAAAATTGTGCTTTCGTGTGTTTGACAAAATGTTTTGAAAAGGCATTTCGCTTTGACTTTGTAATGATTCATGTAGGAATGTATACAAAGTGTTCGGAAATGTTTCATTTTGAAAAGAGTTTGAACTTTGGCAAAAAGTGTGAGGTGTGAAAAGTATTTGATTTGAGCAAGCAACTAAAAGTCTTATTACCTACTCAGAATGGTCGTTTTCGTGTTATTTTACGTTCCTTTAGAATAGCGCTAGCCATACCATTAGTTGGTAGGTAACTCCATTCGTTGGATGTAAGCGGACATTCGGGGACATCGATGGTCATAGAAAGCAACTTGTAGGAAGTATCCTAGCACATTTGAAGGGACTATCATCATTTTTCGTAGGCGACAATCGAGGGTCAAGATCATGTATTCGGAGGCGACATCGTGGGTCTTATGATCTTTGTATCGAAGGGACTATGATGATTTGTTTTGAAGGCAACGGTGCTAGAATACCTCTACGCTCGAGGACTTGACCATATTTGAATTGTAAGGCAACGAGAGAATTACCCTAAGGGTGCATGTGTGAAAAGAGTGTGTTGATTCAGGTATTTTATCTTGCAAATTAGTGGGCTATGTTCAATTTTATCTTGCCATACACGCCTAGTTACTAGCAATTTATAGGGTGCGGAAATTAAAATGCGGAATGTAAAGTGCGGAAAGGTAAATGTCCTACGCTATTACATGGCTTTGGGCATACATAATTTAAACTTATGAAAATAAAACCTAATTTAAACTATTACATCCCATAAACAGTTACATTATTGGAAAAATGAAACGGTAAAGAAACGTCTGAAGCGGAATAACCTGTGAAACGATAAGAGAAATCGGAAAATATGATGAAATCGAATAAGAGAAAATGTTAGAAAAATGCAAATTTTTGAATGAGAAAAATATGACATGCTGGAAATAATATAAATATGCTAAAATAATTTTTTTTGGGATTTTTTAGATGCAATTTAATAATTTAAAACTAATTAAAATTGATTTAAATGCTAAATAATGAATAAAAATAAATATGCATGCAAAATTATATTTTTTAATTTTATAAATTAAATAAAGATTTTCTGAAAATAATGTAAAAAGAAAAATAATTTTTGGTAATTTTTAATGCATAAATAAAAATATGAAAAGAAATTAAAATGCATGGAAAATATTAAATAAAATAGAAACATGAAAAATATTGAGTTTGGAAAAAAGGAATGCAAAACTGGTCCTGATGAGGATCGAACTCGTGACCCTGGGGCGAAATCTTAAGTCCACTTGCCTTGACCAACTGTGCTAGCATGCTTCACTGTTTGGAAACCGGAGCGAGCGGAAGAGAAACAAGTGTCGCTCTCTGGCTGCCTCCCTTGCGCGCCAGACATCGTCTCTTTCGTTTTGAATTTTTAAAAATCCAGCGTCGGCCATTGCTCGACGCTATGTCCCTGGCAAAATCAAAAACCCAGCATACATAATATAAATGAATTCTAAAGACATGGTTCGATTCCTGAGATCATTCCGGATGCATTGGTATAGGTCTCATGGTCCAATTTTTCCATTTAAGAGAAACCCTAAAACGGCATAGGAAACCCTAATCATGGCATATCGTGTTTCAGGCCATGGAAATGCAATTAAAGTACCCAGAAAGCTTGCAAACTCATCACTAATCACAAAAACAAACACAAAACATGTTAATAATGCATGAACAATAGAATACGATTTTGAAATTTTCAAGAACAAACCGATTTCGGATTTCACGATTCTGGATGGTTTTGATCAAAGTAAAGGTCTGGATCGACTCAAGAGGTATCAAGGAATGTGTTGGACACCTCAAAATTGATTAAAAACGGCTGGAAATAGGATTGCACTTTGCTTGTTTGCCACGGTTTTTTTGAGTTGCAACAAGGGTTCTTGAGCCAATTTTTCTACCCTAATTCGTGTGGTATGTATCATGTATATATAGTAGAAGGATTCAGAGTTGTTTTGGGAAAGATTTAATCAATGATCAATGCCAATCAAATTTGATTTTTGTACAAAATCAAATCTTCAAATTTTGGTCAATTTTCAATCCAATCTTGCCATATCCATCAAATTTCGAAAATTGCTGGCTTTTAATGAGTTGATTGGATCTCAAGGAAGAAATAAAAATCAAGTTTGCAATTAATTTTGATTTTATACTTTATTTTTAAATTTAATTTGTATTTAAATGAATAAATTCCAAATTAAATAGAAAAATAAAATAAAAATTCGTGGCATTGGGCTTGGATATTCCTAATTGTATAAGGAACAAGTTTGGATGAAGAAAAAGTAAGCCCATTTGCAAAAGTTTTGATTTTTAGAAGCATCTCTCTTTGTGCACTCTTTCAAAATTGCCCAACTTGTGAATGGTGTATCTTGCTCAATTTTCCACATTTTTGAGTGTTCTTGGACTTTTTGGAAAGCTCTAAGAGTTCTCTAACCAACCTTTTTGGTCTCATCTCAATTGGAGTTTCTATGCTCAATATATCCTCAAAACAAAAAGTTGACTTTTTGTTGACTTTGAAAATGACCTGTAATGTTTTGAGCCATACCTCTCAAATGAAGCATTTTTTGGACATTCTTGTGAGACATGAAGTTGTAGAGAATTGAATTTCCTTCAAAACAAGAGGTAGTGCAAAAATTTCTGAGAAAGTATGAAGAAGTTATGATCAGTCAAAGTTCAGTTGACTTTTCATCTAGAAACCCTAATTTAGAAAGTTTGACTTTTGAGCAAATCTTGAGTTTTCTTGATGAATCATGATCAACCCTTGATCAAATGATGAATATAACTTCAAAATAAGGATGTTGACCAAAAATTATGAAGTTTGACTGTATGTTGACCACAATTGACTTTTTGTCCAATACAACTGATTTTCAACCATCTGAGCAATTGTCTGAGGAAACTTGACTTGTAAGGCTTGAAACTTGACATGGAGAATCTTTGAAGCATATGAGGAGGCATGAAGACCATTGGAGATGTTGGAAGTCCATCTTGACTGAGAATTGCCAAACCCTAGTTTGGGTTGTTTGTCTAGGAGAGAGTTTGTCTGATCAACTCTTGAGGAATCCTTGAGTATGGATGTATGAAATATCTTGAGAAGATGGAGGGCAAATTTTGGGGTATGACAGCTGCCCCTGTTCAATCTTCTTGTACTGGAAAGTTAGATTGGCATGCGTGCCTTTCGTGACCTAGAGGTAGTAGATGATTGAACACTCGAGTACACCTGAAAATTTGCACTCGCTGTTGGTGGATGATGCATGAATGGGCTTACAGATGCCATTTGGAGAAAGTGGAGACTTTGCTGGGGATGAGTCGTATGCTAGACTCGAGGTTGTGGATAGGAGGAGAATCGTCGGAGATGGGCTTGAGATGCCATCTGGAAAGGTCGATGCTGGGGAGTGAGCCACACGTTAGGCTCTGTAGATGTTCCTGATAGTGGAAGGAGCGCAGAGATGGGCTTAAGATGCCATCCGGAGGGAGTCGTATGTTAGACTTCGTGCTCACCTTTGAATGAAGTTATTGGTTTGTATTGGTTTTTAACCAAATATGCAGCATTCCGAAAGTGGAGAAATGTTGATAAGTAGTCGGAGATGGGCTTAAGATGCCATCCAGGGCAACTGAGTCGTACGCTAGACTCCGTAGTTGCTGTTGATAATAAGAAGGAATCAGAATAAATCTTCGTGCCGATTACCCTGAGGGAGGTAGTAGTTGGCAAAATGTGGATATCTTCCCTGTTATGCATCGGGTGTTGATCCATTGCCTGTTATCGGAGGATAACCAGGGGCGGTCTTTTAGATAGTTTTCCCGTCGAGATTCGGGACTTAATCCTCGACCAGTCGTCGGAGGACAACCAGGGGCGGTCTTTCAGATAGTTTTCCCGTCGATTCGGGCTTAATCTCGACCACCGGGGGACAACTAGGGGCTTTCGATAGTTTTCCGCGATTCGGGCTTAATCCTCGACCACCGTCGGGGACAACTAGGGGCTCTTTCGATAGTTTTCCGCGATTGGCTTAATCCTCGACCAGTTCGGAGGACAACTAGGGGCGGTCTTTCTGATAGTTTTCCCGTCGAGATTCGAGGCTTAATCCTGGACCGGTTTGCATCAGAAGTGACTTTCACCTGTTTTGGAAAAAACAAGAGAAACTTTGATAGAATATTCGTTAGTCTTATGCAAAATATGATGCATGACAATGTGTATGAATGACATATGCATGAATTATGACTTTATGAGAAATGTATGAATGATAGATGTTGTGGTATTTCAAAACATATTCGTCTTGAAGAAGATGTGGATGTTCTGCTTGAGGATTTCTGTCTTCTGCTTGGGGATTGAGTAGGTGAAAGCCCCGCTCTTGAAGGAGAAGAAAGATATCCTGGATTCCTCCGATGCACTATCTGACCCAGTCTTGGGCCTAGATAGTGTTGAGGAAGGTAGAGATTTGAGAAGCTTGTTGTTGGAGATCTTATATATAGACCCTGCTGGGGAGAGTCTGGGAGGAAGTCCGTTGGGGATCTTGCATGTAGACCTGCTGAAAATTAGAGGCGCCATCGGGATTTTGAGCGTAGATCTCACCGGAGAGAGTTTGATGGTCACGAGACCGGGTCAGCCTGGAATCTCGACGGGAATAGCAGATGTAGATTTTCTCCGGTGCACTATCTGACCAAGTCTTAAGTCTGGATACCGCTGCTGGAGAAAAGGGGAATTGTTATGAGATATTCTGCTGATGATAAATACCTCGGCTGGGGATGAAGTGTTGCTACTTGGAGACTGATGTAACATTGCTTAGTTGAGTGGAATCACTGTTCGGGGACTAACGTATACTCCGCTGGGGAAGGCTTGTTGTGAGCGATACTGCTGTGGGGATCATGCTCTGTGGGGAAATGCATTGGTGACCTTCGTCGTCATCTCAATTCCTAGAGCCTGTAGTAACTACTTTTGTATGCCCACTTTCCGTATGTTTGTGATTAGATTCTTATTGTCAAATGCGTATAGTCATTCAAAACAAACGTTGGACTTATTGCAAACGACAATAGTGAAAATTGTAAAGAGAAAGAATTTGTATTCATTTGAAATGTGGCGTATGGCCAAGTAGTTTGTACACAAGAAAGGTAAAAAGCTATGCGGAAACAATCTCGTTAAGTTCCAACCATGCTAGTACTCATATATTTCAACTATCTCATCTCCTTGCCAAGAGAAAGTGAGTAGACGATCTTCGCCATTTGAATCTTGAATGCCGATAGTAGTCCGAAGCGTGGTCCGAAGAGACATAGTCGACGCTTGAATCCCTAACTTTGCCTAGACCGCCTTTCGGTTTTCACCACCGGATACCCTTTTTGCCCAAGCCGCCTTTTCGTGTTTTTGACTTGCGGTACATCTTTGTATATATCCTTAACTTTTGCCCAACCCTTTGGTTCGCCAGATGCCCTTATTTTTGCCTAGGTCACCGACCTAGCGGGTCTCTTTATGCGTAGTATTTTTTGACTATGTCTCGCTCATTGGTGTGAAGTCTTCACCATCCATGGTGCTAAGTATCATGGCTCCGCCGAAAACACCGCCTTGACTACAAATGGTCCTCGTAGGTGGGAGTCCATTTGCCCTCGATCACCTTGTGGGAGAATGATGCGCTTGACTACTAGGTCACCAACTTGATAGACTCGTTGCTTAGACCTTCTTGTTAAATGCTCGATCATTCGCTTCGATAAATCTGCCCATGGCAAATGGATGCAAGTCGCTTTCATCAATCAAGTTAATCGATCGAGGCGGTCCGAACCCAATCGCCTTCATCTAACTCCGTCCCGGAGGATTCTCGTCGAGGGTATCCGAACCTTGATGGGTAGGACTGCCCATACCGTACAAGAGAGAAGTTGCCTCGCTGATGTTCGTCAGAAAAGCGATAACCATGAAGAGCAAATGGTAACATCTTATGCCAATCTTTGTAAGTCACCATCATCTTCAGATAATCTTCTTAATGTTCTTGTTGGCGCTTCCATCGCGCCATTCATCTTAGGCCGATAAAGAGAAGAGTTGTGATGTTGATCTTGAACTCGCTCGAGTTCGTGATCATCTTGTTGTTGAGGTTGGAACCGTTATCTGTGATAATCCTTTCGGGAGTGCCATACCGACAGATAAGATTATGCTTGATGAAACAATCCACAACATTCTTAGTAACAGATGCGAACGAGGCTGCTTCTACCCATTTGGTGAAATAATCAATTGTCACAAGGATGAAACGATGTCCATTGGAAGCGGTGGGCTTGATTTCTCCGATCATGTCAATGCCCCACATTGCAAAAGGCCAAGGAGTAAAACATTCGAGGTACCGGAGGTATGTACTTTATCTCGCATAACCGCATTTGTGACTAGATCGAGCATAGCGGTGACAATCAGCTTCCATGGTGGACCAATAGTAACCGGTTCTCAAAATCTTCTTAGCCATGGTGTGTCCACTGGAGTGGGTACCAAATGCGCCTTCGTAACTCTTCCATGATGCGATTGCTTTTCTGTCTACACAATGGAGTAAGCACAAGTCATGGTTGCGCTTGTATAAGATGCCGTCGAGGAAGAATTTGATGCAAATCTTCTCATGAACTTCTTATCATTAATGATGCCCTCGCGGATATTCCCGAGTCTCAAGATACCTCTTCACGTAGTACCAAGGTTTCTCTTCAGATCAAGCTCATAGCAATACGGTTCACAAACTTCTCAATGATGATCCGGGGAGCCTCGTTGTCCCATCTGACTTTGAACATAGACGACATAGTAGCCAATGCGTCTGCCAACTGATTTTCTTCTCGTGGAATGTGATTGAAAGTGATCTCTTCAAAGTAGGGAATCAAACTCAGAACATGCTCTCGATAGGGAATAAGATTTGGATGCTTCGTATTCCACTCGCCCTTAATCTGATTGATCACTAAAGCTGAGTCTCCATATACTTGCAAGAACTTGATTCTTAAATCAATAGCAGCTTTGATACCCATGATGCACGCTTCATATTCGCCATGTTGTTCGTGCAACTAAAACATAATCTGGCGGTGAAAGGCGATGTCCGGTAGGGATGTAATGATGGCGCCAATGCCGCAAGCGCGTTGAGGCTCCATCAAAACCATGGTCCATCGATCCTTGTTCGTGTCCTTCGTCTGGCCTCGGTTCTTCACAATCGTGACTAGTAAAACATCTTCATCTCGGAAATTCGAACTACATAGGTCGATAGTCATCTACGGCTTGATGAGCCAAATGATCGGCTACTACACTTCCTTTGATCGCTTTCGAGAAGTGTATGATGTCATATTCGGTCGATCATTTGCCATCTTGCTATTCTTCCGAGAGAGCTGGTTTCTCAAATATGTATTTTATCGGATCCATCTTGAAATCAATAAGGTAGTGTGAGTCAACATATACCGCCTTAGTCGGCGAGCATCCCAAGCCAAAGCGTTGCAAGTTTTCTTGAGTGTGAGTATCTTGTTTCACACGGTAAACTTTTGCTAAGGTAGTATATTGCATGCTCTTTTCGACTGCACTCGCCATGTTGCCCCAACACACACCGCATTGAATTCTCTAACACCGCCAAGTACATGATAAGAGGTCTTCCTTCAAGAGCGGCATCGGATGGGAGGATTCTGTAGGTACTCCTTGATTTTGTCAAAAGCGATCCGCAATCGCTGCTCCATTCTACCACTTGATCTTTCTTAAGTAACTTGAAGATTGGCTCACGTAGCGCTTAAATGTGCAATGAATGCAATGTAGTTTAATCGGCCCAAAAACCTCCGACTTTCTCTCGTGCGGGAGTTGGCATCTCTTGAATAGCTTTAACCTTGGTGGTCAACTTCAATACCTTTCCATCGACAACAAACCCTAGGAGTTTTCCGATCCGACTCCAAAAGTGCACTTGTTAGATTGAGTCTCAACCGTATTTCTTCAACCTATCAAACAGCTCGCAAATGATCAAGATGTTCCTCTTCAGCCTGTGATCGAGCTATCATGTCGTCGACGTAGACCTCTATCTCGTGATGAATCATGTCATGAAATAATGTCACCATGGCACACTGATAAGTGGCGCCTGCATTCTTTAGGCCGAACGGCATAACCTTGTAATGTAGTGCCCCACCGTAACGAAAGTTGTCTTTTCCATGTCTTCAGGAGCCATTTTGATCTGATTGTAACCGGAGAAACCATCCATGAAGGAGAAAACCTTATGCTGAGCGATGTTGTCAACCAGGACATCAATATGGGGAAGTGGGAAATCGTCTTTCGGACTTGCTCGTTCGATCTCGTAATCCACACACATTCGTATTTGCCATCCTTCTTAGGCACGGGCACCACATTTGCAACCCATGTGGATTGAAGTAACACTAGGAAACCGCGTTGAAATGTTTCATAACTTCGGCTTTGATTTTCTCGACATCTCGTGACGGCGACGGACCTTCGCTTCACCGGAGAAAACCTTCTTTGTTGGCAATCGTGTACCACAATATCATTGTCTAAACCAGCATGTCTTCGTATGACCAAGCAAAACCTCAATATAGTCTCGTAGCATCCGAACCAATCTTTCTTTAACACTGCTCTCAAGACCCGCCTCCTATCTTGATCTCTTTTCTGCTTCACAAGACTCAAATTCACAACTTCAACTTGCTCTTCATGTGGTCAGATAACTCGATCTTCTTGCTGTAGCGGCAAGTTCTCCGGCACTTCACAATCTTCCTCACTTTCGCCTTCGGCTTGGTAGATCGGATTATCGGTCATATTTAGCAAAGATAGTGTATTAATTAGATTCGGAGTGATTCTCGCAGGTGTCACGTGGGTGTGTGTAAGAAACACATAGCTTTTGAAGGGTGATAAAGTAAAAGAAAGAAAACAAACAATTGAATGCAAAAGTCCAACGAATTTATTGAATGAAAACGCAAA
The DNA here is from genome assembly GCA_021764765.1 of Vicia sativa. Lineage (NCBI taxonomy): Eukaryota > Viridiplantae > Streptophyta > Magnoliopsida > Fabales > Fabaceae > Vicia > Vicia sativa. Next base: position 106,255,628 of record CM038797.1, on the reverse strand, counting down.
CAATGATAATAACCTCGCAATGAGCCATGATGCCCTGCAAGGCACTAGGCTTTCAAAGTTTATTGTTCAAACATAAAGAAATACGATAAGCAAAACAAAACAAGAGCAATTACTCCCGACTAAAGGAGATAGGTATGACGCCTTCGCCTTCCAATTGCGAGCCCATTATCCGGAGTTGGAAGATCCACTTGCCGATGTCAAGTCGTTGTCGCCTTCTATAGCATGGATTCCACTGGCCGATGCGAAAGGAAGTTGGCCGCACGCTCGGCGTATCATCTTCGACCCTTGATGGTGAAGCCTAAACCAGCCTTGTCGGATTTGAAAGGAAGATCAGGGAGCTGACCCCAAATAGTACTACCTTCTTCAACAGCGGCTTGAGCATCTTTCAGAGAGGCCATCCTAGGCGGAGCTTGCGTAACTTTAGGAGTGACAGGAGAGTGAACAGGCATGACTCTGGGGATTGTTTCAAAAGCTTGACAGGGAGTCTCGAAGAATTCTCCTTCCATCTCAAGGTATCGGAATGACTGTAGATAACTGACCATATACTCTTCCTCACCACATACTGTAACAACTTTTCCTTTCACCGGGTATTTTAGCTTCTGATGTAGGGTAGAGGTAACAGCGCCTGCCCCATGTATCCAAGGGCGTCCGAGTAGGCAAGAGTAGGCCGGACGGATGTCCATGACAAAGAAGGTTGAATCAAAAGTCTGGGAACCGACTTTAACAGTGAGTGAGCTCTCCAAGTATCGTCGCTAGAACCATCAAAAGCTCTCACAATAATGTCACCGGGTCTCGTAACCAACCCTTCAACATCAAGTCGATCAAAAGCGTCTTCAAGGATATTCAGAGCGTAACCGTATCCACCAAAACATGAGATAAGGTAGTACCCTTGCATTCAAGTAGATGTGCAAGGCTTTGTTGTGTTTCTTTCCGTAGGAGTCAAATCAAGATCGAGAAGCCTAGGCCGTTGTTGGCAGCCTGTGCTAGCAATACAAACTTCAAATTGGTCTGGTAGTGTCTTGCGGTACGTGAGCATTCTTCAAACTTCACCAAGGCGTTAGTATGAGCCTCGAGCACAAGAGCAAAGCAAGCATGGAGATTTTGGACGGAGTCTGTCCTAACTGCTCCACAACATTGTAGTCACTCTTCTTGATAATCTTCAATTTCCTCCATTTCTTGTTTGAGGTGTCTTCAAGAACTTCCTTTGGTACTTCCCGAGCAGGATGAGTCACCGTTCTTTCCTCTAGCTTGGGAAGGGATTGAATAGCGGAATGCGAAATGAGTCGCAGTTGTCTTTGGAGGAGAGATTGAGAGAATACTCTTCCGGTTCGGGTCACCTTACTTGATCCGGTGATGTTGTCAATGTCAGGAATGGTAGCTTCAACTGTAAGATCTTCAATGGTCAGAGGGTCTTGCTTGACGCCATGATAGTAAACATCAGCGCCATAATTCCAAGGGATAGCCTTGTCAGAGGAATACGGAACTGGTCTTGGAGAAGTAATAATGAGAGGTGCCACTCTAGGCACGGAATCAGCAGAGGAAATCCTTATAGTGTTAACATCAGCATAGTCTTCTGGGAACTCGTCACCCCATCCAGTTGCTTTAACATCTTCGATAGGAATCTTGTAGCTTTCAGGAACAGTGTACTTCACCATGTAATCATACTTTCCACTTGGCTGCCCCAAGGTATCCCACACAGATGGTACAACTTCGTTTGCATTGTCAATCTTCAACTTGGACATTTCTTCACACAACTTCTGCACTGGTGGCTTCAGAAATAGTATCTCACGGTTATCCATCATGCACTGAACACGTCTTCTCAACCAAGCACAACCATCGGGTGCAGATGGGCACCAACGACAATTCTCCGGCATCCCGGATTGACACCGCTTGTAGCAAATTCTTCTTAATACCATTAGAGGAATGGTCAAGTCATCTATGTTGAAACATAAGTATCATCGCCAACAAAGATTGGAATTTTGTCATGGTTAGGCATAGGCGCTTGATCACATTCAAGTCTCAACAGAGGGTCGAATTCAATCGCTTAGCTTCAATCATATCTTGAATTTTGTTCTTCGAGTCCAACACCATCGATTATGTCCCGGCTATTGGAATGGTAAGCACACTTAGCATTAGGATTGTATCTCGGAGAGGAAGTGTTGACATTTTGAGGGGATCCTCAAGGCAATCACCGCTTTCAACATGTGTTGCAAGGCTTGCGACAATGGCATGTTGATCTTCAGAATCGCCTCGCTGCGCTGCTCGATTACGCTGTCTCACCGAGGTTGTGCCGATGTAGGATCGAGATCACAACCGCCTACAGATTGAGTGCGGTCGGTCTTGGCTCAGCTTTTCTGACCATACACAACATTGGCTTCTTTCTTAGCACCAAAAGATCTCTTCGCAGCATTTGAAGATGTCTCTACTTGAATCTTCCCACTCTTGATACCAGCTTCGATACGCTCGCCTGTCAATATCAACTCGGTGAATCCGGCTGAACAGTTTCCAATCAGATGATTGAAGAAAGGGCCTGTCAATGTTCCCATAAACATATCAACCAACTCCCTATTGGACAAGGGTGGTTGAACTCTGCCTGCTAGATCTCTCCACTTCTGAGCATACTCCTTGAACTTCTCGTCATGACCCATAGACATGCTTTGTAGTTGCATGCGAGTGGGTGTCAATTCAAGATTGTACTCATACTGTCAGAGAAAGCATCACCAAGTCACCCAAGTACGGATACCCATTCTCTAGCGATAGTACCATTCCAACCGAGTTCCGGACAAACTCTCTTGAAAATAATGCATCCACAACTTTCTGTCATCAGTGTGGGGATTGATCTTCTGGACATAGGATTTCAAATGCAGCTTAGGGCAAGACATGCCGTCGTACTTAGCAAAAGTTGGAACCTTGAACTTGGGAGGAATCACAACACCAGGGACGAGACTCAAATCATCAAAATTCAGCCCGGACATCTTCACGTTCTCCACAGCATTCAGACGGTCTTCAAGTTGCTTGTACTTGTCATCTTAATCGGAGTACTGGCCATTATCATAGTCTTTCTCAGGCTCATGCTGACTACCTTTGCCATCACCCTTGTCACTTTGCTCATCCTCTTTCTTGACACTTCCTTCAGAGAGCTCAATTCGACTAACCACTTTAGGACCTCCTTTGTAGCGTCTGCCCATGTTGAGGAGACCAACAACCTTCTTCTTTCTGTTGATGAGCTTCTTCAGATCTTCTTGGCCTTGGACCAAGTGGTGAACATCTCAAAACCGAGCATTCGAGCTTGAAGATCTTTGATGACTGTTCAAGAGCCATTTCTGCTAAAATAAATAGCGAGAAAATGAGAAAACCAATCTCCAATGTACCTGTGATGCAATGTTATGCTATGATATGCAATGTTTATGCGGATGCAATGCAATGTTTTCAAGGACCTTAGAGATTTAAATTTGTTAAACAAGCAATGAACAAACATTTATTAGTACTCTTTTCATTATTCTTTTTTTTAAGTACAAAAGACAGTTCAAGACAAGATCAACAGAAAAGCATAAAAATCCGAAAGCTCTAAGTCTCCCATGGGCGCTTCCTCTTGGTGCCGATGTAGGCGTTGATGCTTCGCTCCTCGTGAATTAGCTTGGTCAACTCTAGCACTTTCTTCTCACTTGCGTAACACTGAGCTTCAAAGGTATCCCTCTCTTCCTTGAGCTGAATCCAGGATCTCTTCAAGTCTTCAAAATCGAGGCATGTCGGGGAGAAAAGATAGGGTACGCCACCTATAGCAACAGTTCCATAATTACCGTAGTAACAGCGTGAATGGCATCATGAGGTTTTGAGCTCGAGCTCTCACCCATTTGAGGTAAGGTTCCCAAGGAATAGAGTTTTGGTGCCCCAAAGTCTTGGTATCAGTCTTCTTCACCATGCCCCAAGCGTGTATGAACCTTCGCTGAATTCGAGGTCGTGATTGTAGTCGAACACAATATCTTGGAGAAGCATATCATGTGGACCATCTCTTCGGGCAAAACCAAACTGACGTAGAGCTAGAGAAGGGTTGTAAGTAATACCTCCCCTTATACCAAGTAGTGGTACATTAGGGAATTCTCCATAACGCTCAATGAAGGTGAAATCCTTTTGAGAGAAAAGGCTCCAACGGGTATCTGAATGAGAGAGTGACATTAACCTTTGAGACCATCTCAACCTTTGTTCATTCTTCAAAACTGACGGAGGAAGGTGCGAAATAAACCACCTAGAAAGTAACGGTATGCAACACATGAGAGTTCCTTGTCTTTTGGTAGTACGAGTGTGGAGAGAATGTAGGATATCTCCAAGTAAAGCAGGCACAGGATTGCGGGTAAGAAACAACTTGATGGCGTTGACATCTATGAATTGATCCGAGTTAGGGAATAGAACCAAACCATAGATTAACAAGGCCACAATATCTTCGAATGCATGGAAACTCATAACTTTGAGGAATTCTCGGGCTTTCTTAATGAGGAATTTGGCAAGTAAACCCTTAACTCCACTTCTGGTTTCCCAATTGGCTTCGATGTCTGAGCGCTTAAGATGTAAGGCTGATGCAATGTCTTCGTACTTAGGAACCTTTTCCAAACCGGTGAATGGCATTTGGTCAAGAATAGGTATCCCAAGTAGCTTAGAGAACTCTTCCAAAGTAGGAACCAACTGATAATCTCTGGGAATGTAAAGCAATGGTGTTTCGGATCGAAGAACTGGAATAGGACATGCATCATATCTTCTTCAAAACCGGAGATAACCAAGTCAAGTAGATAACCATGTCTTTTGATGAACTGAGCATGGTCGGGAATTTCTGAAACCAATTCTTTGAGTTGAGAAGGTATACCCATGAAGTTGATTCGGATAGTCTTTCTAGAAGCCATAATCCCCTACAAAACAGAGCAAAGATAAATCCCTAGGTCCTTGAAATAGTTAGAAATGATATGCAATGCAAATGATGTCATGATGTCATGTTTAGCACACACAAACAATTCACACAATGAGCCTAGGTTTACGGCTTGCATGAGGTGTAGGTGATTACCCCACCAAAAGTTTGAGTTGGTTCATCCTGTCCTATAATAGTAACCGGGTTCTAGGAATCTCACATCATTGATCTTTCTCGTAGGCGTTTATTTCAATACGACTACCAAGTGGTCGACCGAAAATATCCCAAAAGTCTGATCTCAATGAGCGTAGCATCGAGTATCAACCAACCTCGGTCTACACCAAAACCGGTCATCTCACTACCTTCTAATGGCCAAGATGGGTCAATTAAGGTTCTAAAAGTTTTGTTAGCGTTTGATGACACCACGCAGAAGCCAAATACTATCCTCAACTTGGGAATGAAGAGTATCAGGACATCCAAAGTGTCACGCTAACGTAGCCATCATGTTGACCGTTTCGATATACGTCTAACGGTCGCGACGATTTATTGCTACTTACCTAAAAGGAAACCCGGATCCGGGTGTAGGATCCCCCACAATATAATATCCAAGAAACCCTTAAAGATAAAGCAAGCAAGTCAAACAGAAAGCAGTAAATGTGATCTAGAAATCCCTAAGGCATTCTCTCTTTAGGGTGTCTCCCCAGCAGAGTCGCCAGTTCTGTAATACGGTGAACTGACTTTTTAGTGTTTTGTATCGCAAATGTGCGGATAGCAAGAGTCGCCACCGACTTTTATTTTTATCCAATTAAGGGAAGGTAAAAAGTACAGAAAAAGACCTTCGTTAGATTCTGAGTAAGGGAGAAGGTTATGAAAAGGGAAGGTATTAGCACCCCTTTCCATCCGTAGTTATCTACGGGCTCTTAGTTGCTCTTAGATCACTTTAAAATTGTGCTTTCTGTGTGTTTGACAAAAATGTTTTGAAAAAAGGCATTTCGCTTTGACTTTGTAATGATTCATGTAGGAATGTATACAAAGTGTTCGGAAATGTTTCGTTTTGAAAAGAGTTTGAACTTTGGCAAAAAGTGTGAGGTGTGAAAAGTATTTGATTTGAGCAAGCAACTAAAAGTCTTATTACCTACTCAGAATGGTCGTTTTTCGTGTTATTTTACGTTCCTTTAGAATAGCGTTAGCCATACCATTAGTTGGTAGGTAACTCCATTCGTTGGATGTAAGCGGGACATTCGAAGGGACATCAGATGGTCATAGAAAGCAACTTGTAGGAAGTATCCTAGCACATTTGAAGGGACTATCATCATTTTTCGTAGGCGACAATCGAGGGTCAAGATCATGTATTCGGAGGCGACATCATGGGTCTTATGATCTTTGTATCGAAGGAACTATGATGATTTGTTTTGAAGGCAACGGTGCTAGAATACCTCTACGTTCGAGGGACTTGACCATATTTGAATTCGTAAGGCAACGAGAGAGAATTACCCTAAGGGGTGCATGTGTGAAAAGAGTGTGTTGATTCAGATATTTTATCTTGCAAATTAGTGGGCTATGTTCAATTTTATCTTGCCATACACGCCTAGTTACTAGCAATTTATAGGGTGCGGAAATTAAAATGCGGTATGTAAAGTGCGGAAAGGTAAATGTCCTACGCTATTACATGGCTTTGGGGCAGATACATAATTTAAACTTGTGGAAAATAAAAACCTAATTTAAACTATTACATCCCATAAACAGTTACATTATTGGAAAAAAATGAAAACGGTAAAGAAACGTCTGAAGCGGAATAACCTGTGAAACGATAAGAGAAATCGGAAAATATGATGAAATCGAATAAGAGAAAATGTTAGAAAAATGCAAATTTTTGAATGAGAAAAATATGACATGCTGGAAATAATATAAATATGCTAAAATAATTTTTTTTTGGGATTTTTTAGATGCAATTTAATAATTTAAAACTAATTAAAATTGATTTAAATGCTAAATTATGAATAAAAATAAATATCCATGCAAAATTATATTTTTTAATTTTATAAATTAAATAAAGATTTTCTGAAAATAATGTAAAAAGAAAAATAATTTTTGGTAATTTTTAATGCATAAATAAAAATATGAAAAGAAATTAAAATGCATGGAAAATATTAAATAAAATAGAAACATGAAAAATATTGAGTTTGGAAAAAAGGAATGCAAAACTGGTCCTGATGAGGATCGAACTCGTGACCCTGGGGCGAAATCTTAAGTCCACTTGCCTTGACCAACTGTGCTAGCATGCTTCACTGTTTGGAAACCGGAGCGAGTGAAAGAGAAACAAGTGTCGCTCTCTGGCTGCCTCCCTTGCGCGCCAGACATCGTCTCTTTCGTTTTGAATTTTTAAAAATCCAGCGTCGGCCATTGCTCGACGCTATGTCCCTGGCAAAATCAAAAACCCAGCATACATAATATAAATGAATTCTAAAGACATGGTTCGATTCCTGAGATCATTCCGGATGCATTGGTATAGGTCTCATGGTCCAATTTTTCCATTTAAGAGAAACCCTAAAACGGCATAGGAAACCCTAATCATCGCATATCGTGTTTCAGGCCATGGAAATGCAATTAAAGTACCCAGAAAGCTTGCAAACTCATCACTAATCACAAAAACAAACACAAAACATGTTAATAATGCATGAACAATAGAATACGATTTTGAAATTTTCAAGAACAAACCGATTTCGGATTTCACGATTCTGGATGGTTTTGATCAAAGTAAAGGTCTGGATCGACTCAAGAGGTATCAAGGAATGTGTTGGACACCTCAAAATTGATTGAAAACGGCTGGAAATAGGATTGCACTTTGCTTGTTTGTCACGGTTTTTTTGAGTTGTAACAAGGGTTCTTGAGCCAATTTTTCTACCCTAATTCGTGTGGTATGTATCATGTATATATAGTAGAAGGATTCAGAGTTGTTTTGGGAAAGATTTAATCAATGATCAATGCCAATCAAATTTGATTTTTGTACAAAATCAAATCTTCAAATTTTGGTCAATTTTCAATCCAATCTTGCCATATCCATCAAATTTCGAAAATTGCTGGCTTTTAATGAGTTGATTGGATCTCAAGGAAGAAATAAAAATCAAGTTTGCAATTAATTTTGATTTTATACTTTATTTTTAAATTTAATTTGTATTTAAATGAATAAATTCCAAATTAAATAGAAAAATAAAATAAAAATTCGTGGCATTGGGCTTGGATATTCCTAATTGTATAAGGAACAAGTTTGGATGAAGAAAAAAGTAAGCCCATTTGCAAAAATTTTGATTTTTAGAAGCATCTCTCTTTGTGCACTCTTTCAAAATTGCCCAACTTGTGAATGGTGTATCTTGCTCAATTTTCCATATTTTTGAGTGTTCTTCGACTTTTTGGAAAGCTCTAAGAGTCCTCTAACCAACCTTTTTGGTCTCATCTCAATTGGAGTTTCTATTCTCAATATATCCTCAAAACAAAAAGTTGACGTTTTGTTGACTTTGAAAATGACCTGTAATGTTTTGAGCCATACCTCTCAAATGAAGCATTTTTTGGACATTCTTGTGAGACATGAAGTTGTAGAGAATTGAATTTCCTTCAAAACAAGAGGTAGTGGAAAAATTTATGAGAAAGTATGAAGAAGTTATGATCAGCCAAAGTTCAGTTGACTTTTCATCTAGAAACCCTAATTTAGAAAGTTTGACTTTTGAGCAAATCTTGAGTTTTCTTGATGAATCATGATCAACCCTTGATCAAATGATGAATGTAACTTCAAATGAGGATGTTGACCAAAAATTATGAAGTTTGACTGTATGTTGACCACAGTTGACTTTTTGTCCAATACAACTGATTTTCAACCATCTGAGCAATTGTCTGAGGAAACTTGACTTGTAAGGCTTGAAACTTGACATGGAGAATATTTGAAGCATATGAGGAGGCATGAAGACCATTGGAGATGTTGGAAGTCCATCTTAACCTGAGAATTGCCAAACCCTAGTTTGGGTTGTTTGTCTAGGAGAGAGTTTGTCTGATCAACTCCTGAGGAATCCTTGAGTATGGATGTATGAAATATCTTGAGAAGATGGAGGGCAAATTTTGGGGTATGACAACTTCGACAACAACATGTGAGAAAACTTCAACTGCATGCTAAACTCTATCTAACCGTCGAACCAAGATACTACCTTCGACCCAATAGAGTTCGATCCAATATCTCACAGAATTAATAACACACACCAACACAAGTGTGACATCTCCCACCAACAAAGACCCTCAAAGAGTCATTCCTAAAAAAACTTTGCAGAGAAAAATAAATTCTCCCAGACATGACAACCAACACTGCTCTTCTGACTCCTTATTTTACCAAGGCTCGAACCAACCATGCACTGCTAACTGAGCACAAACCAAAGCACCGTTCAACAACTTAATATCACAACATGCAATATGACATCACAACTTCTTAAGGACATACATTCTTCACAGGTTTGAACATTATGCAAGCTTCACAACATCTGCACCACTGCAGCAATATCCATAAACAATCACTTGACTTCCCATGTCATGGATAACCAGTGCTCCTACTGAAGATAACCATTTGAACACCTGATGAAGTTACATAAAGAACTTCACAATATTGAAGTGAAGAGCCAAAACTTCACACCCCTACTGAACCATATCCACTTCCTTGTGATTATAAACAATCGTGGACCTTATACCCTGGCTCTAGGTCTTCAGACTCCTTCAAGGTCATGTATGATACATGGCCTTGCATAACCACATAAGTTGCCGCACCCCTTTGGATAACCAAGATGTCATGCGTACACCTTTGGATATCATATAAACATAAGCAATGACTTGATTTTATAAACACCAGGCTGGCACACTTGCAACAGAGGAAATACATCTTCTTCACAAATAATTTGAGCATATCACATTCATTGATAACATTTCTCTACCATTAAATTCATTATCAATTGCTAATACTATTGAATTATTTAACATAGTAGACTTACATTCTCCAAGCACACTACTGTAGAGAAGATTAGAATCTGCACATTCTAATCACCGTAGTCAAAGCTTCCATTTCTGACAATAACTTTGATCCCTAATCCTCCATAATCATAATCCCAGACCTCCTTCAAGGATAACAAATAAAATGATGTTACAAAATCATTTAGGACATCAAATTTTCTTTACATAACCCAACCAATTGGTTCTTGAATTTTAAAAAAGTTATCATACTTGATAGTCCTTTCAAACAAGATGATATCAAACGAACACACCTTTTGCAGCTCATTCAGATTAATCAGAGACACCTGGACATCAAATGAAAGAAACAAACTCTCCTAAACTTTCTGAAACAAGGAGTTCATAAATTAGATTTACATCCGAACATCAAATAAGTACCCAACTCTCGACAAGGTCTTTACCATCAGTAGCATGCTCATCTTCACAAGATCAGACTTATACCCAACTCCCAACAATGTATTTTTCATAGGAGCAAATCTTACTCACACACAATCTATAGACGATGCTTCCTTTCAATGGATGTTAGAACATTTGATTTGACATCCTTCTTCCTCAAACTCCTGGCACACAAGGATTCTTCACATCATTTTAGACTTGGTCAGAGACTGGACTTCATACTTAATCATGGCCATACATTCCAACTTTGGAATCCAATGGTGATCAGCAATACTCACCCTATGATATTCAAAACAAGCTTCCTTCACTCAAGAAGGAAACACTTGAGGTGATGTTTCAACAACTTTTTAGCATTCAATCCCAGTCACAGGAATTCCACCATTTACTATGGTTCTAGAGATAAACATCCATAGTAATTCCAAACAAAGCTCTTGAGGGAGAACACAAGAGGATAAACCATCAGTAGTTTATCAACCTTCAAGACCAAATCAAAACACATGCAAATCATGCACATAACACACATTAATGAAATTATCATTAAGAACAATGTCCAGACCTCATGTCTGCCTTTGAGGTGTTAAACACCATCCTTATACACCAAAAAGAGGAGATTCCCTCTATCATGTAAACCACAACATACATCATTTTATATAATCATCAACCCTTCAAACAGACTGTCCATAAACAAAACTTTGGCTTCTCCCAATCCTTCTGGACAACTCATCATGACTGTAAGTTAATCTTCTAGAATATTAACTTAACTCAGGTTGATGCATCTCTATTGCACACAACCCATTGAATCTCTTTCACGTTAGCAGAACAAGAGTTCAATGTTCTCATAGACTTGATAAGTGATATTAAGTTTGAGTAAACAACCTCCATCCTATTTGAGAGAAACATCAGTCAAACAAGTTGAGAAAAATAAATTCTCAACACGAAGATGTTAAGACATTATATCTGACATTTCAAGAATCTCCAACTCCAAATTAGGGATTCTTCTTCATGTACTGCTATGAACACCTTGATAATTAAACATTTTATTCCTTAATAGCAGTATAACATGTGGTCAGTGCACACCCACATAACTCTGTTAATACATGTAAAATCTATTTCTTGGTCACAAATAATATTCCATAAATCTGGCTCATTTGATCAAAAGGATCTTCCAGATGTCAGAGAGAATGTCCTTGACATATGAACTTTACCTTCATATTCAAGAAACTGGATGGCATAACAAATTTCTATAGGACATTAAAGCTCAGCATCTTCACTTCATACTTGCTTGACTAAGGCATAAACTGAACCAAGAAGTACACAATTGGTTTACCATTATTCAACCTAATAATCTAAGATGTGTTATCAGGATAAAACTTCTTAGATACAAGCCCGTATGCCTCCTCTTCCAAATCAGAAGTAACTTCCAACACATGTGATCATCACATATTTGTGTGGCACCCAGAGCATCTGTTCTGCAACACGAATCTGCACACCTGCTTACACAATGTCCCAACATATGGTAGGACATCAGTTCCGTTCTTCTGGAACACACAAAATGAAGCTTGGTTCTGAAGCCTATTACTGCTTCAAAAAATAAATAAATAACCCTTGATCACCTTCAAGGTCTTCAAAAAATAGTCCAATCTCCATTAATATCAACAATAACAAGACTTAAATTCACTTTCCTAATTAGGTCAAGTATTAGGAAGACTCTTCTAGAAGCCAAACTAAATGGCTCTAAACTTTCTTCAATAGTCTGTCAAATAAATCTCACACTCTTTGAAAAAAACAAACTCCATCAACCACAAACTAAAGTGCCTTTATAAGTGGACTTAAGAAATAAGACTCAAGTATCGTTGGCAACTACAAAAGGTTAGTTGAGGTTGTCTTGCACAAACATTACATCAGATACCATGCAACATAATACATAACACTCTTCAATATTCTTTAGGAAAAAACCCAATCATCCTTGCACACAACCATGACAATCAAGGTGCAATCAAAAACATCCTTGGTTTGAAAATAAATCAAACCTGACACAACAAGTCACCATCAAAGCTACAAGCCTGATAACCACATACAGATCCAATACACACCATGTCATGAATAGTCCATCATCCACTTCAAGGGACCATTCAAACAACAGTATGAACTATCCAAGTTCAAACAACTTTTTTGTAGAACCTTTTATTTTAACCATGAAACATAAAGTATCCCCCTCAGATCTCATCCGGTAACAAACATGATGCTTGCTCTAATACCAATTGAAATTCTGGTCTATCAGACTTCAGTTGTTCTATGACATGTTGAGACATTTGATCCGACTTAAAATAAACAGTCAAGGTATAAACATATAAAATAGTACTGAAAAACATACACACCTCACTAGAATTATTAATCCAGTTCGGAGAAACTCTCCTATATTTGGCGGTATACAAAGCCAGGAATGAAATCCACTATAATAGTATCAATTTGAAGCTAAACTCCTCCGTTTACAACTTCTCACTTAACCACTACACATGCTAACTTTCTATCTAAGACTCACCAAAATATGAGGTACTCCTTAACCCATCATCAATCACAGACAATGATTAGACAAAAACAGGAAGACACACTTCCAAGACATCAAAACAAAAGACACACTTCCATGACAATACCTAGCCAAGACTCTTGTCTAAGAACAAAAATTGGAGTTGCTTACAAGCTTCCTCCAAAAACAATACTCACTCTTGCTTCACAGCTTCGAGGAGAACAATAATAAAGAGTTACAACTCTATAACAAATCTAAAACTTAACCTGAGTAGATTACACAACCAACTCTTGTAGAGAGTGGTACAGGCTCATCCCTAATGATTACATCTTTACTATTTTCGGCTGGTGCCTTTCTCAGGTTACAGAGAATTCTATTTATAATCTATATCCCAACTGGATTTAGGCCTTTAAACACAACTCATCAGTTGTTACAAATATGTAGAAGATTCTGCATAAAAATAGGTCTTCAATCAAATCTTCCTAATTTATCTCCATAATTAGAATGTGCATATTCTTCTTTGATTCTGACTTGAATCTTCTAGACATATAAAACAGTGCCACATAGGACTGCATAATATTCCCATAATATTTTGCAACTGTCTAACATAACTGAATCTAATAATTCAGTTGCACCAATCCACAATGTTGTATGGCCCTGCATAGGACATCTTGTCTGGTATGTTGCTCCAGATATTGTTGAAACTTTCAACTCAATATGTTTCTGCACATAATAAGACTTCTTGCTCAACCTGTTCTTCTTAGCAAGATAACACATCTGATCTACATATTGTTGCTCTATTTGTTCTACAAAAATTAATGTCAATCCTAAAATTATAGAACTTACATAATGTAAGTACATATATCAAGAATTAAATAAAGAATCTGTACACATATAGTTTATTTACCTAATTCAATTAAATCGATCTACTCTAGGAGAGAAATTAGTTTCATGTTCCCTATAATTTAAATTTTTTTCAAGAGGTTACAAGATGATTTACAAGAAAATAGTTTTTCAAGTTCATAAGAACATCTCATATTTTTTTGTCCAGGTGTTTTTCAATATCTTCTCAATTTAGTATATGATCCATAAAAATTTAAAGGTGTTTAGAAGTATTTCCGAGTTTAATTTTTTTATGTATCTCTAAAGATTTTACAATTTTTAAAAACCGTGAATTGTAAAAATCAATCTCTATTTCTCTAAGTTATTCTCTCTATAAAACTTTGTTTCTCACTCTTACCATAAAGGGTTGAAAATCGCCTTTTACAGCTTTAGTAGAAACGTATTGTGTTTCCCTACACAATGCATGACACATACATTTAATTTAGGTGCATTGTTGTTTGCATGAGATTTTCGGCTCAGCATGTTCGACGGGAGTGGTTTAAGGTTGTGAGATAAATATACTAGCTAAACACATGTAGATAAATCATGCTTTCGATACCAAAATTACAAGATTCGATAAGTGGGATTCTCGACAGAGGCAATTGGAGAACCCGAAGTTGTTTTCGACAGCAGTTGCGGTTTTGCAACAGTTCAAGTACTGAGACATGTAGAAGCAAAACAGAGGACAAAAGCTCATGTAATAGTGTGTGTCGAATTCTGGAGACTTAACTGTTGTTGACAGTTATTAATGTATATAATATATAAGTAGATTTCGTTTTTGTAACGAGGGTTCAAATTTTCTCATTGTTGTTCTCTATAGAATTCACAAGTACAAATTACATAAATACAAAATTTGTGAGAAATGTATGAGTTTGAGTGTCACTATTAATTCAAGCACCTATTTATTCAATAGCTTTACTATATTTCTTTGTTTATTATGTACATTTAAACATTTTTACATTTATTTTCTTGAATCTTTTCATTGAAAACCTTTTAGCACTATCACTCTTTTCTCAAACGTATATCACAAATCGTTCAAGAATTTTTGAGTTTGATATTCGTTTTTGTAACGAGGGTTCAAATTTTCTCATTGTTGTTCTCTATAGAATTCACAAGTACAAATTACATAAATACAAAATTTGTGAGAAATGTATGAGTTTGAGTGTCACTATTAATTCAAGCACCTATTTATTCAATAGCTTTACTATATTTCTTTGTTTATTATGTACATTTAAACATTTTTACATTTATTTTCTTGAATCTTTTCATTGAAAACCTTTTAGCACTATCACTCTTTTCTCAAACGTATATCACAAATCGTTCAAGAATTTTTGAGTTTGATATTTCAAGTAAACTAAAACTCGTGATTATTTATCAAAAACAACTATAAACAACTGCGTTTTGGAGAATCTTTTTCTGAGATATCTTGAGTCAATCTCCACACCCCACAATATGAAGATTAGGTTAGTGCTAAACAGGCGAATACAAGGTAATTGAATTTGTTGTAGTAACAAAATTCTATGAATGTGTTGATGGTGTTAAGATTAATCATATCATAATTTACATGTCTAGTTATAACAACAAACACATAATTCACAACAAATTTACATATTATGATATAAAAGTTTTCACAACAAGCTAGTAACAATATATACATACACAGGTCATAACAACACACCCAAGTGATTTATTAATTTATTTACATTAATTTACATGAGAGAACAAGCATGAACATTATCATCATTAAACATGTTGCTAACTTGGTCATCCCCACGTTGAGTGACATGAATGGTCCCATGTCGATCTGGAAGATTATAACCATGCCTGTAATAATTGTAACTTTCTTTAAACTCACTGGTTGTATCTTTGTAGTAATTACTAGCTGATGTGAAGTAAAGTGGTGGATTTGGATAAGGCCAAAATTCAGCTCTTTTTCCTGCTCTTCTAATTGCCTTAAGCACTTTGTTCCTCTCAACATATCCTGTAACTGTTACCCTTTCCATCTCTAAGTCCACTTTCACCGAATCTATGCCTGTTAATCAAACATCAAATTATAACGTTAATTATCAAGATTTTTTTTAATTATTATTGCGTAGGTCTCATAGCTTCTGAGTTATCGTGAGTTCAAAAATTACCTTTGAGTTTGTAGACGGCTTTTTTAACAACTCTTTCGCAACCTGTACAGCACATCCTTACTTTCAGCTCAACTGTCTGAAACAAATATATAAGATCCACTTTCAGTTGCATGTAATATTGAAAGAAAATATTATTCTTCTAAAACCTTTCTCGGTAACTTGCAAAACAATCTTCATAAATATTAACATATATACATAGAGTAAAACAAACCTGTAAAGAAATTGGACGACCCTTTGGCATGTTGAACTTCTTATTGTGTTTGTGATTATTATGATGAGTTGGATGTGCAAACAAGCCGCTTATAAAGGATGCAACTTCATAGCCAAAAGTTCTATATAATAAGGAAGCCATGGTTTAGTTGAAGTAAAGAAGCAAGAAAGGAAGAACAAACTAAACAAGAAACCAAACACAGAATATATTCTCTTTTTCCATTTGCATCTCTCGAATGATAATAATAATTTTCAAATCAATCTCTAGGGTTATATATACTATTAGTTCTCGTATATGCCTATTAAAATTATATAGTAGACAAATTAAATTATTAAAGAGAATCATATTCTTTGAATATATAAATGGATAGATATTTGTATGAAACATTTCTCTCAACTAAACCAAGTGATGTTACGACCTATCGGACAGGAATGGTATCTTCAAACGATTGAGGAAATGGGAATAACAAGTCTTGTGGGATATGGATGAGCTTAGAAAAGGAAAACTTGGTTTGGATGCTAAATATATTCTGATAATCTTCTTTTTATATACTATTGATGAAAGTTATCAGACATACGTACCCAAATTGTCTCTGCAAATTAAATTTTATTCCCATGCAGATATTGTATTTTGCAGTGTTTGTCTTTCAATGCCATCCACCCACTGTTTTTTCCCATATGTAAAAGTAATTAACTAGAAATGAAAGATTCTTTTTGTCCCCTAAAAAGAATCTTTTTGGAAATATGTACCTAATTATAATCTGGTCATCAAAGTTAACATATTTAAATTTTAGATTGATGTATGATATTAATAGACTTTTGAGTTAGGTCTAACTCATTGTTAGACAATTAGACAGATGAAGTCCACATTGGTGCGTGTGTGAGTTTTGCTGTTAAAATCTATAAGAAACGGAAAAATTCATGTTGACTAGATCAAGGATTGCAAGACATGGAAATTCTAGGCTTAAAAACCTCTAGTAAAAGAGAATAAAAAAACATTTTTATACGCTTTTGACTTTAGTCAAAAAGAAATCGATCGGCCAATTGTTGACGTTTGACTTGGTCAATGGTTGACTCAGGTGATAGTGAATATGAAGTGATTGATCAATAGTTCGGTTGAATCATGAGTGACTTGAGCTGGTTTGCATATAGAGTTTGGATATCTAACTCATTAAACTTCAAGATATTATAACTATGGTCATCTATCACTTTTGTTAGTAAGATTGAAAGACTTGTGAAAAATGGTAATCTTTGTTAGAGGTGCAATGATAAAAATTCATAAGATTTTATTTTGGTAATTTGGGAAAATTTAAGAGGCATCTAGGGGATTGGAAAAACAATTTCGAAACACCTCGGATTTTATGATTCCAAGTAAGAATGCATGAGGAATTTGGTTGACAAGTTGTTGGTGCATCTGGAAACAAAGGAACGAAATTATGTTCAATAAAGTAGTGTGTGACCTTTGAAGAACTGTTCTACAACATCCCGTGGTTCTCTTGGCGGTGGCTAGCATTAGATGCTAAGGATAAAATCCAATGCAATTTCTATGAATAGTTTAAAAAATCAGAACTGTGTTTGTTACTTTTTGTAGATTCAGAAATATTTTTTGGCACTGTATTTTCCTTATTTGGGTTGGAGTACCCCTAGTACTCCCCTTTTAATCCAAAGTTGCTTATAAAAAAAATATATAGAAAATTAGAGAGACGGAAAAAAACAAGGGTTGTTCTTGGGATCTTAAGTGACTATTTTCTCGTAACTCATTTGAAAATATTTTGTATAATTTTTGAAAGTAAAGTGAATTGGATAGTTGCACTCTCCTCCAGAATATATTGGTTTGATGAAACTTGGATAAACACACTCTTCGTGTTCTTGTCTTTTATCTTCCTTTTGCTTGTTGTGGATTTTCTTATACTTATTAGATGTTCAAGATTATTTTAGCTTGCTTAAGTTGTATGAAGGTGCATAAAAGACACATGTTGGACACAACGTCCCAACATGTTGGTATGATATATGGGCCATGTGCAATAGGTCATTGCTTTTGCGTTTTGGAAGAATTTCTGGTAAAAGATTAGATAATTTTATTACTATTAATTAACAATATGATTATGTGATTTGTTTAACAGCGGGATGAAGATCAAATCATATATAAATGGGTATTTATATTTGAATTTGAATGGTAACAAATCATATCTTGTTGGAGACATTTATGGATCAAATAATATTCAATAGATTATGCATTATTTCAGGACAAAATCAAATCAAATATCCATGAAGAAAAGCTTGGAATTATTATGCAATATAAAGAGCTCAAAACCTACATTAGAAAGAATACAATATATTGAAGATATTTAGAGTGCTATAGTTAGTTTAGAGTCCTTGTTATTACTTTATGTACACCATTCTATGTTTCAGTAACTTAGCATAGTTGTAGGTTTGTCTAGTTGAGTTTTAAATTCAATATCATTCATATTGTTGATTGAAGTTGATCACTAGGGTTTAGTGATTGGAAACACTAAGTGGTTAATGTTTGAGAGAAAAGAAAGTGATCACTAGGGTGAGTCCTAAATAGAAAATTATTGGGTAATGTTAGGAAGAGACACTAAACAATATAGAGTTTGTTGTTTCTTGTATGACTATGTCTACTATGTAATACTCCACATTTATAATTAACTATTTAATTGATTATTTATGAATTATTGGTGATTAACCTTGTGATATGTGTGAAATGTTGTGGGTAGTAGTGAGAATATATGTGACAATTAGAATTATTTAGATTTAGATAATTTTAGTTTTATTATTTATATGTTATAATATATTTTATATTATTTAAATAATATTTCTATATAGTTTGTTAATAAAATAAAGGCTTACTATTCTTTTTTGGTCCCATATGTTAGCTTCGTGGTTTATTTCGGTCCCATAACTTTAAATAGGTTCATATTGGTCCCTTATTTTTTTTAAATATACCATATTGGTCATTTTTGTCTAATTAACAATACAAAACTCAAAAATCGGTTGCTAAATCAGCCGCTAATAAGACGAAAAGGACCAATATGATACGTTTTGAAGATGTAAGAGAACATTATATAACTTTTCGAAGTTAAGGGACCAAAATGAACCCTAGGGTTAACATACGGTACCAAAAAGGGTATTTGACCTAAAATAAATGAGGAAATAGAATTATTTGTGTGTAGATATACTAAGAGCGTTGTGGTAATATATGGTGATAAGTGAAGAGATAAAGAGAATAACATAGAAAGGGTCCAAGGGATAAAAAGAGAAAATAGAGGAATTGAGATTATTTTGTACGATCTTGGAATTCGGGAGAATACAAAGAAGCGGCTAGGGCTTAGAGGAAAATCATGTAGAATGCGAAGGAAGAGAATCAATTGCTAAGAATTTAGGTAAGGGATTTAATCTCGTTTTGTTATTGAAATTCTGATATATCACACTTCAGATGTCCTATGATATGTTAAGACATATGACCCGACTTAAACAATAAGGCAAGGTATAAACACATAAAGATAGTACTGAAAAGTAAATAACACATCAAAAATTTTAACCCAGTTCGGTGACAACAACACCTACATCTGGGGACTACCAAGCCAGGGATAAAGCCTACCATAATAGTATCAATTCAAAGTTAAACTCCCTTGTTTATAACTTCTCAATTAATCACTACCCGTGCTAACTTTCTACCTAAGATTCACCTAGATATGAGGCCCTCCTCAATCACAGACAGCGATTGGACAAAACCAAAAGACATACTTCCATGATAGCAAAATAGAAGACACACTTCCATGACAATACCTAGCCAAGATTCTTAACTAAGAACACAACTTGAAGTTGCTTAAAAGCTTCCTTCAAGAACAATACTCACTCTTGCTTCACAATTTTGAGGAGAACAATAACAATATGGATTACAACTCTATAATAAAATAGTCCAACTCACATGTCGAGTGGATCACAGACTCAACCCTAATAACTACATCATTTATATTCTCGACTGGTACCTTTCTTAGATTACAATGCTTCTATTTATAACCTATCCCAACTGGAATTGGGCTTCAAATTGCAGCATATCAGCTACTACAAATCAACAGAATCTTCTGCTACAAAATAGGCCTTCAAGCAAATCTTTCCTAAATTAGAAAGTGCATATTTTTCTTCTTAAATTTTGATTGAATCTTCCAGACCGAACAAAACAGCGCCACATAGGATTGCAATATATTCCCATAATATCGTGCTTCTGTCAAAACAACAGAATCCAACAATCCAACTGTACCAATCCACGATGGCAAATGACCCTGCATAGGACATATTGTTCGACATGTTGCTCTAAATGACGAGACATCTCATCTCAACATGTTTCTTCATAAAATAGAACTTCCACCTGTTTTCTCTAAAAGTTAGATTATCTTATTTAACAAACATAATGCCAACAAACAAAGAATTAACATTTATGATTTATAGGAGGTTAAGATAGAGGTAGGGTTTGCCTTGTGTGATGATTTGATGAGAAATATGATGTAAGTGTTGATTTGATGATGTCTGTATGTTATTATTCATTTTCAATATAATGAGACGATCTATTTTAATGATGATATGTGATATATGATGATTGATAAGCGTTTCTTCTGAGTTTGGTACTGTCACCGAATTTGGAATGGGACTTGACAATGCAAAAATTACAACTAAGAAGTTACAGTTTCACAAGCACTACTCGACGAGCTTGGGGCGAGCAGAGCGCTCCCAACGTTGTCGGGCGAGCCTACTGGCGAGTATAATGATGGGAAAGTGAGCTACTAGAAAATTTATGGGGAGTGGTCTGTCATTCCAACACCGCTGGGTGAGTGAGGTTGCGATGTTCCCAATCGTGACTTTTGTCAAAAAAGCACTAGACGAGCAGAGTGCTCCCAGGGTCTTCGGGTAAGGCTTAGGCGAGCTGACCTATCACTATTTTTAAAGTGCCATAACTTGAGTTTCATGGCTCTGTTTGACGCACCATTTGAAGCATTGAGAAGCTAACACATAGGAATATAATATGATAGAATTATATAAGTGGTTTGAAGCATAATTATTGTACCTATGTGTTTATGACATTGGATTATGATATGTTTGCTATGCTATGATGTTCTATTTCTTTTAAATAATGAATATGACGTTGCGATGAAGTTGTTATGATGTTTGATGTGACATTAACGATGATATTTTGATGATGTTATAATGGTCCACATGTTTTAATATTTAATACACGATGTATGATGGTTATATGAATGATGATGCAATTGAGTAGCCGTGTTCAAACTTTTATGTGACGATATTGTGCATCATACATTCATAACATTTGGCCGGTGGTCCGCTTGTGACGAGCCTCAATCCTATTGTGTGGATTGAGTATGTTTTGATGTGCTTCGGTTCACATATAGAATCTATCTATGGATGGGATCTTTGGAGGGTGATGAACCTGGTGTTCATAAAGTATTGGTGCCACATGCATTGAGTCACTATTTGTTGCATTAACATCCTATGTGACATTTCATGAATTTGTTGATGAATGTGAACTACACGACGATATGATGATTTTAATGATGAAGGATATCTAAGTGATATTATGATGTATTGGTGATTATGAATTATTGATGAATGCTATGTATTGTGATATGATGATAATGTTTATACTATTAATCTTTTTCTTATATCTTTTATAATGAATTGTGATTACTCACTCTTTCTATTTAAATGTTACCTCCACTTGGGTAACGAGCAAGTGACCATAAGTAGTTTGTAGAAGCGTTGAAGATAGCTTCAGAGCGTGTTTCTTAATTCCGTTAATTAGTGGTGTCTTTTTTTGATATGTAACATCATGTTGGGAACACTATGTTTTGTGAATGTTTTGTTTCTTTTTATGATGATATACCTGATGACGATTTTGATCATTAATCTGATTTTAATAATTGATGAGACTAAAGTTATGAGTTTTGAGAAGTTAATTATGATATTATGACGATGAAATTTGTTGCGATGTTTTTAAATGATGTGATAAGTTATATTCAGAAGTATGTTTCAAATTGATGTAAGCCATGTTACGGAGCAGAATTGTCTAACGGTGTTTTCTCTGAAGTATGACACCCTTGAGTGGTGATTTTATTCGATTTAATCTGTAGAATTATATGAAGAATACATGTGGGCTTATAACGGTATTACATACTAAACTTCTAATAGTGATTCCTTTCTTAGGTTAGAAGTTAACCCTCCATGTGTAGGTATTGTTTGCATCGAACCAGATTACAACCTGGTTGTGTTATTTATTGCATTTATACTCCATCAACTTGTACAAGTTAGACTATGTTAATTGTGGTGATTATGATTTAACTTGTCAAACTAGTTATCAGGACATCGCGTTTGACATTTGTCCCCCGAGGAAGAAAATTTCAGTTTTGTTTACAAGTGAACATCATTGATATATTGAGAATTTTTCTAAAGACAACGATTTTAGGTTGTGGAAAGTAAAGATGTAAGCAATATTAACTAAAGAAAAGCGTGTTGAAGTATTGAAGAGGGAGACATTGATATCTATACGACTAACACAAACATAGAAGACCGAGATAGTGGATAAGAATATAATTGTTATTATCTTATCCCTTGGGGATAAAATTATAAGAGAAGTCGTCAAGGAGAAGACCGTGACTTCAATGTGGGGAAAATTTTAATAGTTGTATATGACCAACCTTTGCCTCATAACTTGTGTTTGAAACAAAAACATATTTTCTCAATGGTATAGAAAAATATCCATAGTTGATCAGTTAACATAATTTCAAAAAATTATTGATGATTTAAAGAATATTGAGGTGAAAATTAATAATGAAGGCAGTACTTTACTCTCATTATGCTTATTACACATATTCTTTTAGTACTTAATGCGGAACCCTATTTTGCAGGTTATCTAAAGAACTGATTAAAGCAAAATAAAAATGGAAATTCGGGTTTGCCTTTGATAATGTACTTTTGATGATGACAACTTAAAGGATAACTTGGATGACAACTTGAAGACCCAATTGTTGAGTCAAATAAGTATGAAAAGCATTAAAGATGCAAATAGGCGAGTTAGGGTTTGGTGATCACTGCAGACATCCTATGAAGATGATATTCAAATTAAAGATATATCAAGCCATATATCTAATAGGATTCAAGCAAGTGCTTATATGATTATCTTATTTGGAAATTCTTAAAGCTTCAAAGTGTGAAAGAGAAGAAGTGTGAAAGCTCGCCTAGTCGCGCTTGAGTTAATTGTGTTATGTAAAAACACACGGGTATTCTTATAAAGTAGCATGTATAAATCACAAGCATATACATACAAACAAAAACACACTCTCTCTCTCTCTCTCTCTCTCTCTCTCTCTCTCTCTCTCTCTCTCTCTCTCACACACACACACAAACATGCTTTAAAGTACTTATTTCTCAAAGTAAACAATCCAAAAGCCTTTTGGAGCGTAGCCAATTGATATAGGATCTGTCAAAAACATTTAGACAAGGTTTTGAATTGTATAATCGATTGGATCCTTTACTCAATCAATTTGGTAAGTGAAAAAGTTATCCATAAACGATTAAGACATCGTCTTAATGAATGGAAATTTTTTTCTATGCATCCTTTTTTCATTTTTAAGCATTTGTAATTGATTAATTTTGGGCTTCCAATCGATTGTGACAGGAAGCCAATTGATTATCACATTAATTTTTGGCCTTAGATATTTCCTTTTTTGTGTCAACATCTAGCTTATAAATATAGGTATATCCCTTCATGTTTTCACATCTAAAACTGTGAGCCTTCTATATGACTCCTCATACTCTCTCAAATGTGTTTGGTGAGGAATCTTGTATTCTGGAAAGGTTTTTATTGTAAATTCACCAGTGAGTGTTTTTCTATTGGTTGAATAATTTATCCTTAAGAGAGTATTTATTTGGGTTCAAAAGCTAAACTTGTTAAAAAATTTGTTTGGATATTTAGGTTCTTAAGTTGATGTTTCATTTCGTAAATTCATCCTGTGTAAGAGCTTACTTCGGTTCAAGATCATTCCGATTTAAAATCTCAACTTAGTTCATGGTTAGATTATTAAAAACCTCAGTTTAGTTCATAAGCTCGGATCACATAAAAGCTTGCTTCGATTCTAGATTAGCCCGACATAAAATTTTAACTTGGTTTATGGTCAGCTTGTTCAAAACCTCATTTGGGTTTGGAGGAAAGCATGTTCAAAACTCTAGTTTGGTTTGAGATAAGTCTATAGAAAATCTCTATTTACCATGGGGACTAACCGCTTCAATTTGTTGTTTGGAAGGAAGACTAGTGATACATTCTCACTTATTGTTAAACCAACTACCATTTGTATGATTCTTACTATGACTCTCACTAACAAATGGGAGTTGCAAAAAATTAAAATTAACAATTCATTTCTCAATGGTTTCTTACATAAGGAAGTGTATATGTATCAACCCCAAAATTTTGAGGAACGAGACCCTTCACTTGTTTGCAATACATAATGCTTTGTATAGGCTCAAACAAGCCCATAGGGCCTGGTACAAGAAGTTAACTCAGGCAATTATTCATTTTGGCTTCACTCATTGCAAATTTGACCACTCACTCTTCATTTACTCTCATAAATATGTCACTCTTTATGCATTGGTGTATGTATATCGTATTTTAATCACAAGTTCCTCTTCTACATTGGTTCACAAACTTATAGTTTCTCTCTGTCGAACATTGTATTTTAATAAATTTGGCATTCTAGAATACTTTATAGGTATTGAAATCAAGCATTTATCTACGAGGAATCTACTTTTCGCATAGACAAAATATATTCGATATCTTCTCACAAGAGCTAACACGTGTAATACTAACAATGTCACTATTACAATGCTTAGCCAATGCAGGCTCAGTAAACAAGGATATTCTCTCTCCATGATCCTCATTTATATCTTTCTATGGTAGGAGCATTTAAATATATGACTAATAACATTTATTTCCTTCGATGTCTAGAAAGTGTGTCAGTTCATGGCCCCCCTTTGAAATCTCATTGGTCAGATGTCTAATGAATCCTTAGATATCTGACTTGCACCGCCAACCATGGTTTCATGTTGTCTCCAGCTCTACCATCTTGAAAATTATACTTTCATTTCTATAGTGATTCAGACAAGCCAAGTGGTCTAGATGATCATCGCACTCAGGATCATGTATATTATTTGGCGCATATCATGTCTCATGAAACTCTGAGAAACAACCATTTGGTTCTAGGTCAAGCATTGAGGCTCAGTAATGAGCCCTGGTGCATACAATATATGACTTATTAGTGTGGTTAGAATTGCTTCTCACATAACTTGAAGTCACATTCCTTCCTCATACGCTTTTGCGTGACAACCTCAACACGATTCTTCTATCTCATAATCCTATTCTTCATGCGTGTACCAAGAATATTGAGCTTGGCATTCATTTTGTCAGCGAACACATTATTTTTAAACACTCGAGGATTCAACATGTCCCAAGTTCATTACAAGTTATTGATATGCTTACCAAACCTTTTGGCACTTTTGTGTTCTAAGAGCTTCACACCAAGCTCCAAGTCATGGTTTTAACCCCTTCTTAATCTTGATGGAAAGTATTAGAAGAGAAGTTTGAAATACAGGTAACAAGGCATTGCACTGTAGTATCATAGGAATGAAAATCCTAAATGAGTATGTATGTGATATGAATCATTTTGTATGTAACTGAGTAGTATAGGTGAGCAAGCATACATGAAACTCGATAAATATAAGAGTCATGACATTGTAATGATTTAACAATCAATTAATGCAATATGCAATGATCCATAATTAATATATAATTTTAAATATAGATTTATTTGTCATCTTATATAATTATTTTATAAAATTTTAGAAAATATATGTAATATTAGTAAAAGAGAGATCTAAATGGTTATTTTATTTTTTAATTTGAAATATTTGTGGTAATAACTCTCATGAGTATATGTTAAATATTATGAAACGAATAGATTTATCGAAGAAGATTAATTTCTTAATTTCTTGTGGTTAGTTGTTAAACCTTTTTGGTATTAATTTTGTTAAAAATAACAATTTTATATATTTATGTACTTCGCAGAAATAGTGGGATCGATCTATGATACGAGGACATGGATGAAGATCCATCCCTTTATGGCAGGGATCGAGACATAAATGAAAATAAAGATGTATTTCTTGCTTAGCCCCATGGTAAACCTTATATACATGGTTAATTTCCTTTGACTTTGTAAGAGTTGTCTTATTTGATATATTTCGACATATCAAGGTATATGTGAAAAAAAGGCACTAATGAATTTTTTGAGTGATCCACAAGAGGGGAGATTGACACTCAGACCAGCAGATGTTATGGTATACGAGTGAGTAGGAGCGAAACATGCATGTGTATACTTAATTGAGGTTTCTCCACTGATAGAACTGAGGACTGTGAGTTTTACTATGAGACATATAACTCTCAAAGTCGCCTCAAATGAAGTGGTCAATCTTGAGAAAACATGCCCCCGACAATCAACATGCTTTCATACGATTGCCCTTAATACTTTTGTTTTTCTAACACTAGAAGCAATTGATTTTTTACAGAAAGTCCAAAGACTCGTGCATGAAATTGTTGTGTCTTTCTAGCACAAAGAATGTAGTTTTTAAAAAGATGATTGATTTTGCAATTCAAGAAAAGGTAACGTGTAACTTATATATATATATATATATATATATATATATATATATATATATATATATATATATATATATATATATATATATATATATATATATATATATATATTGAAAATAGAGTACTAATCGACTAGGCGTGAGAGTGTTCACATACAATTTTTTTAGAGTAATATTATTCCTACACTAATACTTACGTCCAACACCATTCATCGTATTTATTCGGTGAATAGTATTTTTAAATAAAAAAAATATGTTTAGTGACATGCACGTGAACAAGGAGCAATGAGAAAGTTGGTTAATGAAATATAAAATATTGGCTAATAAAGTTATCAAGTTGGTTAATAAATGTTCAAATGTTAAAAATAATTTAGTAGTAAAACAAAGTTGGTTAATAAATAGTAAAAAAATTGGTTAATAAAACGATGCAGTTTGTTAATAAACACCCAAATATTAAAAATGATTTAGTAGTAAAACAAAATTGGTTAATGAAATGGAAAGTATTTGTTAATAAAGTTTTAAATTTGGTTACTATACGACACGAAATAAAACTAATTTTTGATAGTAAAACAAAGTAGGTTAATGAAATGTAAAATATTGGTTAACGAAGTTGTGAAGTTGGTTAATGACTTGATTTTATATTGGTATCTCTTAATCTAAACAAATTTAAAAAAATATTTTTTTAAAAAAGTTATTTATTAATATAAGAGTTAATAGCTATTTACCCTCTGCAATATAGGTTAGTTTTGATTTATCCCCCTTTTAAAAAAAAGTTTGATCACCCCTTAAAATGTTAAAATTTTAAGTCTTTTGCCCCCTATGTGTAAACATTATCCCCTATAAAATATATATTTTTGATTTATCACCCTGGTTTTTACACGCTTAAGGGGTCCCCAAAAATTATAGGGGATAATAAAAAAAATATTTTTAAAGGGGGGTAAATCAAAACTCGCTTATATTGCAAGAGGTAAATAACTATTAACCATTAATATAATAATATTTTACTGTACACATT
Organism: Vicia sativa; assembly: GCA_021764765.1. NCBI lineage: Eukaryota > Viridiplantae > Streptophyta > Magnoliopsida > Fabales > Fabaceae > Vicia > Vicia sativa. The sequence goes on along the minus strand of CM038797.1, from coordinate 106,227,789 downwards.
ATTGTTCATAAATATATTTTTATTTTAAACAACACTATTTATCATATAAATACGACGAATAATATTAGATGAAAATATTAGGGTAGGAATAAGATTACTATTTTTTATATCCTAAGTTTGTGCCCTTAGAAACACTTGCCGGTAGACTACCTTATTAAATATCATTTTCAAGTAATATGCCATTAAAAAAAGTGAAATGATATTTTGACATATAAATTTGGAGGTCAAAAAGTTGCAAGCGTAAATTTTAGATGTAATAGTGTATTAAGGTGAAATATTAGATTAAATTTGATTTGAATAGATTTAATATTTAAATATAATTCAAGTTGCATAAGTTCAAGCCTAATTAGGGTTGTATATAATTAGTCATAGTGTGTATCATTATTTTATATAATACAATTTCATGTGAATAATAAAATCCTTATTTCCTTATTACTCTCTCTTTCTCTCCTAATTAAAAGTGCCTCACGCACTAATAAATTGGTATCCTGAGCTTCCAATTATTGTTTTTCATCAAGTTTTCAAGAATTTCACGTCAGAGATCGTGTTTCTAAGGAAAGTGAATCAACCAATGCGAAGATGGATAATGATAAGGGCATTATGAATTCTCTTCCAACGCTTGATGACAAAAACTAGATCTGATGAAAAAAAAAACAAATGAAATCCTTGTCTGGCTTCCATGAAACCCTATAAGTGGTTACCGACAATGTTCATGCGTTGGCTGCAAATGCAGTTGAAGCACAAAAAACTACCCATAACAAAGTCAAGAAGAAATATTGCAATTCTACTTATTGCATTCAGTCGGTGGTCGATGCTTCTAATTTTGACAGAATCTCTCATGCTAAAATGGCAAAGGAGACATGGGATATTCTGGTGAAGTATTATGAAGGAGGTGAAAAATTTAAGGTTGTCAAGTTACAGAATATGTGTCGAAGGTCCAAAAACTCGTCCATCTTATGAAGGGGTGTGGTGAAAGTATAACTGATAAGATGATAGTTGAGAAGGTAATGAGAATGTTGACCTCTCACTTGGTCACGTTATCTTATCTAAGAATCCAACAATCTTGAAACCACAAAAGTTGAATATTTGGTTGGTTCATTAGAGGTGCATGAGATGAGGATTATCAAAAGGAAATGAGTTCAAGACTCGATACAGACGCTGTAAGCTCAATCATGTAAAAACAATGGTTATTCCAAAAAATTTAAAGGCAAATTTAGCAAGACTCATGGAAAGAATTCTTGGTCGAATCCTCACAAGCATCAGATTAAAGATAGAGCTTATGAATCCTCAAAAAGAGAAAGAGGAAACTATCGAAAGGACAAAGAAGATAAAAAAGGCGTGCAATGATATAACTGTGTAAAGTGGGGTCACGTAGCCAAGAATTGTTAGTACAACAAAGAAAAGGGATCGACATGAAAGGACGAAGGAGAAAATATTGCACGTCAAGATTCAGATGATTTTGAAGGTGGTATAGTGGGTATGGATGTAGTTACAAATAACCATGTAGAATCCAAGATCTGGTTTCTCAAATTAGGTTGCTCGAATCACATGACTGGTCGAAAGGTGTGGTTGGCAGACTTCGACGAGTCGAAGAAGATCAAGGTAAAACTTGGTGATAATAGTTCGTTACAAGTAAAAGGTACAAGCAACATAGTTTTTCAAATGAGTAATTGAGGGAAAGTAATGATTAAAGATGTGCTATATGTATCTGGAATAAAGTGTAACCTGCTAAGTGTTGTACAACTGGTCGAAAAAGGTTTCTCGATTATTATGAAAGATGGGGCTTTGAAATTGTTCGACACCAAGAACAATTTGGCCTTAAAATCTCAGCTGTCGAAGAACATGACATTTACTATGATCAGTTCGGCTAAAGTTTAATGTTTGAAAACTGTTGTCGGCCACAAGGATAGTTGGTTGTGGCATTTGAGGTTTGAACATTTTAATTTTCGATCACTAAATCAACTGATTACTCAAGACATGGTTATTGGTATTCCAAGTCTTAAGATGACTGACAAACTTTCTGAAGGTTGTTTAGTTGGAAAGAAATCCATAAATTCTTTCATTTAGACTATGCCAATGAGATCATCATGCATTCTCAAAGTGGTACATTCAGATGTATGTGGCCCATTTAAAGAACATACCTGTTCTTGTTAGAATATTTTTGTGAGGATGTTTAGGGATTCAGAGCTCAAGTGAAGGATACTTGTGCTCCAAGCAATATGTCTTGCTTACCCCTCATCCAGGAGCCCTATTTATAGAGGTGCCAAAGACCTCATTAACTGCTTCCTGTAACTGCCATGCCTCTTCATCAATCATAACTGAGAAGCCATTACTGTTCGTAACCTCCACCGTCACTAATTATCATGAACAGTGTAACGTGCGCCGTCAGATTTAATGAGGAAGTTACGTCTTTAAAGGAGCCGGCTTGGTCGTAACCTCCTAGAAGACGGGGTGTCTTCCCGATGAGAACCTCCTTACCTTCGACCGATTTAGTCATCGGCCGAATGGGTACCCACACGTCGTCTACCGACTTAGTCATCGGCCCAAGATCTGGACTATATAGTCGGAGCATAGACATACCTCAGGTAGTGGATTGTATGTATGTACATAAACCCCCCGAGCATATGGCCTTTTAACCTTTTAAAGGACTTGTGGTTGCTAAGAAGAAGCATAGATCCAAGCCTAGTTACTCGTCAGAGGCGAACAGGCTATCAGCGCGTGTGCCTCACACTTTAGATTCTCTACAGTCACCTAAGGTTTTAGGTGTAATGATGACATTTATTAGGTTTTAAATCCAATACGCTAAACCTCTTTTTTAACAACGTCTTTTCCTTATTTCAAATTTATTTCCTTTTTCAATTCCTCTTACAAAGCCACAACCGCCGCTACTCTCATCCAAAAAAAATATCCTTCAGCGTCAATCTGCTATGATCAAATTGAGGTAACTCCTTTTTCCTTTCCCTGTTTATTTTTCACAGTTTTCCCCAAAATGGTTGTTATTAGGGAATGTGATGATTTAGGGAATAAGGTTCATTTAATAAGGATGAGCGTAGGCTTATGGGAGGAATGCATGCAAAATATAGGAAATGCATTAAGGGTAGAAGAACTTGACAGGGTCATAAACAAAATAAACTCTGAAGTTCTAACTATTGATAGTGATTATGACCCTGATTCTTCAGGTTTTGTGGAAGTTCTGATGGATACCAAAAAATATTTTAGCGTAAAAGTCCTAGGTTTTAAACACAACACCATGGATGATATGAAAATTAGAAATCTCCATTCTCTCATAGACGTGTCCTCGACTGGGAATGTGGACGGCGTGATTCTGGAACCTTGCATCGAGGAAGAGTGGGTTTGTATGTCTCACACAAAAGGAGTAGATCCAGAATGGTTCTATTTCTATGTCGGGCTATTGGTAGATTTAAACATCCAATTCCCCTTCTCCGATTTCGAGACTGATTTATTAAGGACATTAAATATGGACCCCTCATAGTTACGCCCCAAAAGTTGGGGTTTCATTAAAGCCTTTGAACTAATATGTGAGGCCCTGAATATTACGCCCACAATCGAGCTTTTCTTTTTATACTTTGAAGTGAAGAATGTGGATTCTGGGAGCTGGATGGCCATCAACGGTATTCCGAGGAGAAGCTTCCTACAAGCCTTTACTTCAATCTATAAAGGTTACAAGGAGCATTTCCTCCGAGTCCGATGTGGTTCTCGGTGTCCCCAAATAATCTATGGTGCTGACGGTCACCACAAGTTTCCAATTTACTGGACAAGTGATCCCTTCCCCATCTCGGGTTTTAAGTTTGAAAAGCTGAGCGATTATAAGGTCATCTCTCTTGAGGTTTTAGATTCCTTCATGCCGATCAAGGTTAAGGATCTGCTGCCCTTACCCTTCGATCAAATTCCAACCTTCTTAGGTAATAATTTATTTGAACGTTTGGCAACTGAGATAATTAAATCTAATTTCTTACGTGCTTTCTTTAACTTTATGTAGACAAGATGACTGACCTGTCAGTTAAAGAGCAAAAGATATTGATGGTTGCAGCCCGAGCTGCAAGGAAGAACGCAGGTGGCCCTTTAGAGGCCAAATCTGACTTGGCCGGCTTAGAGATGCAGAATCTCAAGAAAAAGAAAAACCCTGGGCCTAGGCCGACCTGTGATGACTAGTTTTTTCATCGGTTGTTTTAAAAACAATGAAGTCGCCACCTAATTTTATGTGTTCTAAAAAGAACAGGAAAATATAGATAAAACCCCATAAATGCGGATAAGGCGGTCTACGTGACCAAAAAACATGGAATCAGGAGTCGGTTATGTAAGAGGAAGGTATTAGCACCTCTTACATCCATCGTACTCGATGGGACCCATTTAGTTCTAAGTGTTTGTGTGTGTTTATTGCTAAGTTATGAATACAAAAGAAGAAAAAAGATTTGTTTATTATTATTTTGAGTTTGGCACGGTTTCGAAACCGTGTTCCTACGTATTCCCTTGTGCAATGGGAATGTCAAAACTCCGTAGTTCCTCTCAAAAATGTTTTATTGGTTGTATTGATTTTATAAGAAAAATCGTGCATTAGGCATTTCGAATACTTGAGTTTGGACTTATTTGGTTTATTTGAAAAGCTTAAGTCCTCATTCATGATTGAAATGGATATTGCACTCTCTTTGTAAGAAAAGAGTTTTGAAAGTCGCATATGAGCGAAAAAGGGTTAAGTGAGTTGAATTGTTTTTAAGGTGGGTGAAAAGTACCGAACAATAGGACTAGCATCCTACGATTCAAATACTAGAACAAGAGGAGCTCAATGCTCAAAGAGTCGTCTGTCATCCCAAAATTTTTCTTATAAAAGAGTGAAGTGAAACAAAATTCACGTTATTAAGAGCCTTTAAACAATTGGACTAGCATCCAACGATTTAATGACTCGAAGTTCATTTTTTTACAAGTGTTTAAACAATTGGTCTAGCAACCAACAATTTAAATACTTGGGTTTTTATTGTGAAAAGAATTTTGAAAATGCACTCGACGTTGGATCGAGGTTTGTAAATTAATTATGAAAGCATTTTGAAGTTCGGTGCGCGAGGAAATGAGAAATGGGGTCGGGTTATGATTAATTAAGTATATGGACTTAATTAAACTCATGAGGATAGGTGCTCCTATCCCCAACTATGAGACCCTTATACATGGAAAATTGGTATATGGACCAATAATTTATTTGGGTTATGATTAATTAAAGCAACAAGGACTTTAATTAACCTTGTGAGGATGGCCATGCCCATCCCCAACTGTGAGACCCTTTAAGAAATTGGCTTATGAGCCAATCAAAAGAAAATCAGATTAATTTTAATGTTGGTTGTGTGCAAAGTGTATAATGGTGAATAAATACAGGATAAGCAAATAAACAAACAATTATCACACAATACAATCGGAAATTTAAATAATTATAAGAATAGATTTTTTCTATTTGATAAAAAATAACTAATAGTTTAATCGATAAATTATCAAATAAAAACTATCAGAACTAATTATTATTTAATACATTCATAAGAACTTAATTGCATAAAATAATAAAATACAAAAAAAACAACTAAAAAGAGAAGTGTTTAGGAATAGCGTGCTGGGAATAACTCTGGGAGTGCAAACAGAAAACCACAGATGAGATCCTGAGCCCAAATAAAGGGCCCAAATAGCTTCAAGAGGAATCCAGCGTGGAGCCCAGAAGAAGGTGTATCATGGGAAGCCAAATATGACCACTTGATCAAGAAGTCAACAAAAATCATGGCGATCGGAAGGTGATAGTGCAGGCCAACATACCATATTTATTTTCTTTTTTTTAAACAAGCTTTTAGTTAATTTTAATTGATTAGGGGTGGTGACAAGTGTCACCACCGGATTAAACAAAAAAAAGTTTAATTAAAATAAAGAAAAAACTTAACTTAGTCTTAATCCTAACGTGGAGTTCCTGTATCTCTCTCTAACCTTCCAAAACACTCTGTCTCCTCTCTAAGCTATGCCTCGCTGGAAATCGCTTCTGGCCGCGCCAGAAATTGCCTCACGGCGGTTCCGGCGGCAGCGTAACCCAGATCATCATTTTTTTATGTTTCCTGACTCGTCTCTCTTCTCTCATCCCTAATCTGCTCTCTGTTTTGTATAGATTTACGCGATTTTGGCCTAGATCTAACAGGAAGATGATGAAACCCTAGCCCAAACGATGGCTACTTTGTGAAACCGGTGGTGAATCATGCATGCTGTGAGTGAGAAAGGGAGGATGGCAGCTGGGCTTGCAACCACCTTTTCGAATCCGGTAATACCTTTCTGAAACTCTTTCTCTTTGCCTTTTTCAGTTTCTGAAGGGATTAGGAAGCAAGGAAATGATGAGTAGTTTAGGGTTTTGTGTTCTGACTTAGATGGCTTTTGCTTTGTGTTTCATTTCTGTTTGGTGATTGTTGCTTCTGGTTTTGGCTTCTGCGGTTTGGCTTGGTCTTGGAACAATGGTTTTCTTGATTATGGTTTTTGGTTACTGTTTTGTGAGAGCTGTTGCTTCTGGTTTTGTGACCTCTGTGGTTTCTATTGGTTTCTGTTTGATTTGGAACAATTGTTGGTTTTCTGTCTGTTGGTTTTGTTTTTGGAACAAAGGCTGCCTTGGTTATGATTTTTGGTTTCTGGTTTGTGATGGCTATCTGCTTCTGGTTTTGTGACCCCTTTGATTCCTATAGCTGCTGCCTCTTTATGTCTTGGTAAAACTAGGTTTGAATTTCGTTTTGGAACTAGTATTTTGCTTTTTCTGATGCTAGCTCTGCTGTTCTGTTGCCCGTGTTGCCTGTTCTTGACCATAAACCTGCTGTTGCTTTATCAATTGGCTTGCTGTCTTAACATTTTTGGAGTTCTGACATGTTATGTCCTGAACTGTGATATGTTGGTCCCTGGAAAAAATAAAATGGCTTGTTGTCTTTGACATTTGTAGCTTTGTCTGCTCTGCTACTCTTTGCTTTTACTGTAGAACTAATATCTATAATGCTTTTGGGTTTTATCCCTAATGTGAACCAAACTGTTGTGACTTGCAATAGGTCTATTTTCAGCCAATGATCCAAAATTTGTGAGGCTGCTTGTAAATTCTGTGCCATCCTGTTAACTATGAAGAAATTATGAGTTTATTTCTCTTTGTGAACCAACTTATGTTGTGATTTTTAGTAAAAACCCTAGGACAATGATCAAAACATAATTCCAATTGTATGAGGCTTAAATTAGTGCTTGAACATTATTGAAACCCCCCCTGCATTCTGATTCTTGCTACCATCCCTAATGATGAGTTATAAAACAAATTGATTGGAATACTTCTGTTTATGCTTGAATTAAGTTGCTAACCAATGTTCTTTTTTGTGTTTCATGTAATGGTGAACAAGGAAAAGCAAAGGCAGCTTGAATACATGATGGAAATCTTGAAGATGGAGAATAAAGAGATGCAAGAATGGAGATTTCGTTAGCATATGATTTTTTTGTTAGAATTCACATTGTAACAATCCTAGCTAGAAATAACTTAGGATTTCGGCTTCATTTACATCTTTAGAAAATATGTAAAATCCTTACCAAACTTGTAAACTTGTGAAATGTCAATTCAATTGGAACTTTGTAATTCAAACTTAAATCGAATCTTGAATAAAAATGTCAAAATTGCACACTAATTTTTGAACTCGTCATTATCTTGGAAATAATAGTATCCAAATGAATGTTGCAAATTAATAGTGATTCCATGTCCTAATTCCCATGCCATAAACCAACCTTGGTAATAAATGGATAGAAAAAAGGAAAAATGAACTTGTCTTGAACTTTTAATTCCCTAATATTTCCAAAAAATTTTAAGTATCCGAACGTTTCCAAACACCTAAAGATGATGGGAAAAATGGGAAGAACAATTCAATTAACAAAACTCAAACCGTATTTAGATCCATGAACTCAAATAAATCTCTCAAATTTGCTTGAATCAAATTCTTGAACAAAACCAATGCTCACAATCCAAGTATTCTGCCCTTTCCATGATCGTCCACTCAAATCAAATCTTTCATCTATAACAAAATTTAGATGGCCCCAAAAAACTAAACCTTAAAAGATGCACAAGAGATTGTTGATTCTTCGTAACTCTTAAATCCCTCGGATTAATTGAAAATGCAAACATCTCCTATGGCTTGTAACAGAAACATTGTGAGTCGCTTGTCATACCCCAATTTTTGACCTAATATACCACCTCACATTTGCATCATTGCATAACTAACAGTTCAGAACAGGATTAATCGGGTGTAGCATTAACATGTCAAAATTAGGGTTTCATCAAATTTTCATCTAATTCAAGAGGAAACCAACTAGGGTTTGAGTTTTACTCACTTCATTTGACCTATCTTGATCAAAACATCAACCTTTAATCCTCAGATATCCAACTTTTCTCATTGATCAATCGAGGATCGACCAATTAGGGTTTTGGTCGAGCATGAGTATTCTCTGATTTTTTGAACAAGGAATGACTTTTTTGGTTAGAGATTGGTCATTATATCTTAGATACAACATGTTGACCTAATTTCTGGATTCAAAACATCACAAAAGTTCACAGACTTCATCAGTCAATTTCTGAAACATCTGATGAAATTTCATCTGCACAGAAAAGTCAAACTTTGACCTTTGGTCAACTTTTTCAAGACAAAACCTTTTCCAACATTAAAATACTTCAAATGATCCATCATGATCATAAAAAATCAAAGAATTTGGAAAAGTCAACAAAAAGTCAAAATTTTCAACACTTCGAAAAATTTTCAAGTGTTAAAATTTTGTACTTTTTCCAAACTTCATGGCAATTTTTCACATAGTTCCACTTTGATTTGGAAAAAACTCAAAACATGAAAGTTGTAGCCCTTGAAACAAGCTTACCAAAATGTCCAAGAAATCACAAATCCATGGAGTCTAGCTATACCTTTGAAATTGAAACATAAGGCTTCATAACCATGGATTTCAAGGTCAAAACTTCAAGATTATAGGTCATTTTGCAATTTCTTCTTCTAGAAGCAATGACACCTTGCCAAATTGAAGATAGAACTGATAAATATCAGCTAGAGGTAATAATTGAAGGATAGGATCAAGATTGGATTTTTAACACATGGTGAAAAAATGAAGTTTCCTTTTAAGGCAAAATGTCTTTCTTGCCCTCTAAGGCAAGTTTGAATTACCAATGCCATTCCTTTGTGCCTAACATTTAAGAGATCATGGCCTATAAATAGAGGCATCATTTTCAAGTTCAAACACACCAAAGCCATGCAAGTACATGCTTTCATTCCACTTTCTCAAACTTCATGAATCATAGTTCATAGTGACAAAACTTGCAATTTTGAAATCTAGTGAAAACCATGAAGAACTTTGGTGTCTAACATGTTCTAATGTCCATTTGAAACTTGTCTAAAACTTAAAAGCAACATAGAACAAGCTAGAAATCAGATTTACATGCCATGCTCATAAGCTTATGCAAAACTGCCTTAAACTTCAAATTCATAGGTTGGCTCGAGCAATTGATGTTCTGATCATCCAAACACCTTCCATATACATCATAGACATGATGCAAATCATAAACAACAACCTGTAATACCTCTAACCCAGAAATCCAGTTTCTATTTCGAGCTTATGCAGGTTGACTTGGTTGGATTGATCCAGGGTGATTCGAAGCAAGCAGACCACTCATACACCTTCCCTAACAGCCGTTGAAGCTCAAACAATCATTAGAACTCAACTGGAAGCACTCAAATCCAGAATTCGATTCCATCTTCAACAGGTAAGAGCTTGAACTTCAATCTCATGATTCTTTGATTCATTTTGAAAAAACTCTTGGCCATTTGTTTTCTGCACCTCTCACGATCATTAACCTTCAACCAATTGACAAAATCATCCATCATACATCATTTCAATTAAGATTTTCAGTTCTAGGGTTCTTCATGTTTTCCAGAAATTTAATCATGATTAACTGAAAATAAATGAAATTAATGAGCATCATCATGTTCCTTGTTAAAAAACGATCAACTTTCATGTTTACATCTTTGAATTTCATCAAGAAACACGAAATCCATGGCTGGTTGAAGATTGAGGAAGATGAAGATGAGCTGGGCACGTTTTTTTTTTGAATTCAAATATTCCAATATAATATTAACACATGGTTTTGATTCAATACACGAATACATTGTTGCCCCAGCGGTTGCCAGCTCGCTCGTAAGTGTTTGTGACACGTATCCTGTGACACCCCGATTTAATTCAATATTAAATAAGTGAGAATTAATTATTTAATTGATTAAAGTCTTAAATATTTAATTCATCTGGACTGATTGGATTATTTAATGAGGAAAGGGTTGGAGGTGTGTAGAGTAAACGGTGGGTGTGATAGTAAAACACTCTACTAATTACTAAGTATTAATTAATTATTTTAATTGGAATATTAAAAGGAAAAGAAAGGAAAAGAGAAAGTTTTGGGAAATCATTTCACGTAGAGTTGGAGGAAGAAGAGAAGAGAGGAAAAGCCGACGCCGAGAGAAACCGGAGAATCATCGCGAGGTAAGGGGTGATTTTATTCGGTTAATATGTCTTATGGGTTTTGGGAACCAATGGGATGATTGGGTATGTTAGGAATTGGAATAGTAGATTATAGTATGAAACCCTAATTGTGTCAGTGGATGGAAATTGATCACTATTGTGTCAGATGATAATTAGGAATGGGTAAGTTATGTTAGTTGATGTCAAAATGGTGTAAAATGGTGTTAGAATGGTGTTCATGATATTATAATTCGTATTGGAAAAGTTGGAAATGGTTATGGATGCATAAAGCTGTCAAAAATGATAAATTTTGTCGTTATAGTCGTGGAAACCGTTCCCGTGGGAGGAACCGGTTCCAACAGAAATTTCAATTTAGGAATTTTTAGACTGGAACCGGCCCTGTGGAGGAACCGGTTCCCATACAAAAATCCAAGGGGACTCTATTTTGAAAACCTGGGAACCGGTTCCCTGTGGGAGGAACCGGTTCCATACAATTTTCCAGAGCGTGTTTTTCAAAGATTGGGAACCGGTTCTCCCAGGAACCGTTACCACTGTATTTTTCCAAAACTTCTAAATTTTCAAAATGCATATTTTCTAAACCGTAATCCGATTCGAGTGCCGCTTTGCGTTATTTAAATTTAAAGTTCTACCTCCTGGAAAAGAAAAATATTATTTTATTGAAAATTATTTTAAAAAGAGCCGACCGATTTTGAAAATGTGGATTTAAATACGGAAGATGGTAATTAATGCGAATGGTCTGAGTACCGGATGAGAACTAATGCATACCATGTTATATTTTGATGTCCATTGTGATTTGAATGTGATGTATTGGTGAAATGACATCGTGTGATTATGTTGATTTATTATGATAAGTGGAATAATGTTGCATGCTTATATGATTGCATGCATGAACATTTGTTAATTGGTTCATTCCCATTGTGCGGAAGTGAGCTTGCAGAGCCAAGAGACTGACCTGAGTAGAGGTAGTGAGGCTAGATTCTTGACCCAATGGTGTGGGCGAATCATGGATTACACTGTCTTTCCACGAGTAAACGGAGCAGAGGGTGAACGCGGTTCACGATTGGTACCACATGCATAGAGTCTGCATTGCATATGGAATTGTAACATGTTAGGATGGTTTCCAGTGTTACAATTGCCATTGTTTGATATTTATGCATGATCATTGTGTGAATTGTTCCTGTATTGTTTATGATCTGGTGTTGGTTGATGAACTAATATATTCAATTAATCTGTTGGATCTAAGAACGTATAATACATATTATATCGAATTGAAATCTCACCCTTACTTTAACATTTCAGATCCGAAGTGATTAGCTGCTTGGAGTTGGTGAGGATAGCCTTAGATTCGAGTCTTTGTCCGCGTGTCAGTGTCGTGCTCTGGTAGATGTAACACTGGGGAAAACGATTGTTTGGAATCCTTTTATGGATATTTTAATAATTTTGGAATTATGTTGATTTATTATCCTGGAATAACTGTTGAGTAAAGTATTCGGGATTTAATTATGTTTCATTTCCGCTGTTAAACATAATTTTGAGTATGATTTAATTGATGAGTATTCTTCAGTGAAGCATGACGCTGTTTGGTCAAATTTTTATGTTTTAAATTGTGACGCCTTCTTGATTATGATTAAATACTCTGATTATTATTTATAAAACGCGGTAATTAGAAGGGGTGTTACAATAGTGGTATCGAGCATAGTCGGTCTTGTCTTAGTGTCGTTATCCTCGTAGTATGCGACTAGTGTAAGTAATCGCCGATACTTGTGTGTCGATGTAGATTGTTTTGTAATGTTACGTAACAATGGTCGGAAGAGGTAATGGAAGGAATGATGATGCTATTGCCGAGGCTTTGGGAATGTTAGCTGGAGTGCTCGAGGAATCAGCAGGGGTCGCGATTGGTGCCGATGCATAATTGGGGAATTTTCAGAGGAATAATCCTCCGTTGTTCAAAGGTGCACATGATCCCGAGGGTGCTCAGAAGTGGCTGAAGGAGATCGAGAGGATCTTCAGAGTTATTGATTGTGCTGAGGGGATGAAGGTGAGATATGGTACTCACATGTTGGCAGAGGAAGTCGATGACCGTAGGTTGCTACCAGGATCGAATTGAAGAAGACGGGTTGCATTGACTTGGGCTGTGTTCAGAAGAGCTTTCCTGAGAAGGTATTTTCCTGAAGACATTCGGGGTAAGAAAGAGATAGAATTTCTGGAGCTCAAGCAAGGCAACAAGTCTGTGAGTGAGTACGCGACCAAGTTTTCTGAGTTAGCAAAGTATTATGCTAATTATCCTAACAATGCAGATGGAGAGTTTTCCAAATGTATCAAGTTTGAGAATGGACTTCGCGATGAGATCAAGCAAGGTATCGTATCGCCAGATAGAGATTTCGATTTGGTTGATTGTAGTAGGATTCGGAGGAAGATCTTACTAGTACTAAGGCGAATGCTCGTAGTTATGCCGACCGTAAGGGTAAGAGAGATGGATCGCGTAAGCCTTATGATAGGAATAATCATAGATCCGGAGGTTGGAAGAAGCCCAGTGGGGAAACTCGTTCTTCCGGTTCTTCCGTAGTGCTACAGATGTGGTGAGTTGGGTCACCGAGCTCTTGAATGCAAGGTCGATGCGAGAAAGTGCAACAATTGTGGAGAGTCGGTCATTTAGTCGCCGAGTGTAGATCCCAAGGATAACTTGTTACAACTGTGGTGAAGAAGGACACACTCGTCCGCAGGTACTAAGCCAAAGAAAGAGCAAGCGGTGGAAAGGTGTTCGCTTGTCGATCGATGTTAAGCCCGATGACCGTTGATTAAAGGTACATGTTTTATTAATGGCATACCTTTGATTGCAATTATTGACACCGGAGTGACACACTCTTTTATTTCTTTGACTGCTAAGAGATTGAATCTAGAAATTTCTAATTTGATGGAAGTATGGTTATTGACACTCGCGGGTTCAAAGACTACTTCGTATGTGTGTAGAAATTGTCCTATCGTTATTTTCGATAGAGGGTCGGTATGGATTTAGTATGCCTACCGTTAGAACAACTTGATATTATCCTTGAATGAACCGTTGGTCTTCAACCGATTTCTATCAATTGTTTTGAGAAGACGGTTATATTTCCCAAGTAGCTAAGGTCAAGATGAGATCATGTCGCTAAGTATGAACTCACCGCGAGATGGTGTCAGTAGTGTTCATGTTATATTCTTCAATGTATGAAAGGGAAGGCTAAGGGTGGTGAGTTGCTCAGAACGAATTTCCAGAGGTGTTTCCGAGGATGTTAATGAGTTACCACCGAGCGAAGTGGAGTTTGCTATAGATTTGATTCCCGAACTAGTCCGGTGTCGATGGCGCCTTATCGTATGTCGGCATCCGAGTTGTCCGAATCAAGAAACAGCTGGAAGAGTTATTAGAAAAGAAATTTATTCGCCTAGTGTTTCGCCGGGCGCCAGTTGTTGGTTAAGAAGAAGGAAGGTACGATGAGACTGTGTTGACTACGATAGTTGAATAAAGTGACGATCAAGAATCGTATCCACCGCCGAGGATTGATGACTTGATGGATCACTTGGTTGGAGCTTGGTGTTTAGCAAGATTGATCTGAGGTCTGGATATCATCAGATTCGTGTTAAGGCGGAAGATATTCAGAAGACTGCTTTTAGAACGAGGTATGGGCATTATGAATATTCTGTTATGCCATTTGGAGTTACTAATGCACCTGGTGTGTTTATGGAGTATATGAATGGATATTTCATCCGTATCTTGACAAGTTTGTGGTGGTGTTTATTGACGACATTCGATCTACTCAAAGGATGATGAGGAGCATGCTAAGCATCTCGTAATTGTATTGAAGTGTCAAGGAAAAGAAACTTTATGCAAAATTGTCAAAGTGTGAGTTTTGGTTAAGCGAAGTGAGTTTTCTCGGTCATGTGATATCCAAGAATGGTATTGCTGTTGATCCTACAAAAGTAGAAGCGGTATCTCAGTGGGAAGTGCCGAAGAATGCTTCGGAGATTCGTAGTTTTCTTGGTCCGGTGTTACTACGGAAGTTCATTGAGGGTTTTCTAAGTTAGCTACCGCTGACTAAGTTGACGAGAAAAGGTCAAGCGCTTATTTGGGATGCGATTGTGAGAAGGGATTCCAAGAATTGAAGAGGAGGTTGACTAGTGCTCGATTTTGATTTTGCCAAACCGAAGAATCTTTGTGGTGTATTGTGATGCGCCTTTGATGGGTTTAGGAGGTGTTTTGATGCAAGATAGGCAGGTTGTGGCTTATGCTTCGAGACAGTTAAAGACTCATGAAAGGAATTACCCAACTCATGATTTAGAGTTGGCGGCCGTTGTGTTTGTGTTGAAACTATGGAGGCATTATCTGTATGGTTCACGGTTTGAAGTTTTCAGAGATCATAAGAGCCTGAAGTATCTCTTTGATCAGAAGGAGTTGAATATGAGACAGAGGAGATGGTTGGAATTTCTCAAGGATTACGATTTTGGTTTGAACTACCATCCTGGTAAGGCAAACGTCGTAGCAGATGCGTTGAGCAGGAAATCCTTGCATATGTCGATGTTGATGGTCCGTGAGCTAGAGTTGGTTGAGCAATTCAGAGACTTAAGTTTGGTTTGTGAGACTACTCCAACAAAGGTGAAGTCATGTTGAAGTCGACTAGTGGTATTTTGGAAGAGATTCGAAATGGGCAGAAGTCTGATGTTGGATTAGTGGACAAGCTGACATTGATTAACCAAGGTCAAGGAGGTGAGTTCCGAATTGACGAGAATGGTGTTATGAGATTTGGTGATAGAGTGTGTGTTCCGGATGTTGCTGAGATCAGGAAGAGTATCTTGGAGGAAGGACATCGAAGTGGATTGAGTATTCATCCTGGTGCTACTAAGATGTACCATGACTTGAAGAAGTTATTTTGGTGGCCAGGAATGAAGAAGGAAATCGCCGAGTTTGTGTATGCATGTTTGGTTTTTCAGAAATCAAAGATTGAGCATCAGAAGCCGTCGGGACTGATGGAACCGTTATTCATTCCGGAATGGAAATGGGATGGCATTTCTATGGATTTTGTGTCTGGATTGCCTAGAACAGCGAAGAACTGTGATTCCGTCTGGGTGATTGTCGATCGATTGACTAAGTCTCACTTTATTCGATAAGAATGGATTATCCGATGGAGAGGTTGGCGTAATGTATGTTGAGAAAGTTGTAAGTTTGCATGGTATTCCGTCTAGCATTGTGTCGGATAGAGATCCGAGGTTTACTTCTAAGTTCGGACAGATTGCAAGAAGCTCGGGTACTAAGTTACGATTGAGTTCCGATCATCCATGCATGATGGTCGACGGAGAGGACGATTCAGCCGTTAGAGGATTTGTTAAGAGCTTGTGTGCTAGAGAAAGGTGGAGCTTGGGATAGCTATTTGCCATTGATAGAGTTTACCTACAACAATAGTTTTCATTCGAGCATTGGTATGGCTCCATTTGAGGCATTGTATGGTAGGAGATGTCGGACACCGCTGTGTTGGTACGAATCGAGAAAGTGCGTGATTGGACCGTAAATCGCTCAACAAACTTCAAAAAGATTAAGATGATTCAGAGAAGATGAGGACTTCTCGTAGTCGCGTAAGAGTTATCACGATAAGAGGAGGAAGGATCTTGAATTTGATGAAGGAGATCATGTGTTTATGAGAGTTACTCCGATGACTGGTATTGGTCGAGCTTTGAAGTCAAGGAAGTTGACTCCGCGCTTTATTGGTCCGTTTCAGATTACCAAGAGAGTTGGGAAAGTTATGACGATTGCTTTACCGCCACTTGAATTTGCATGATGTTTTCCATGTATCTCACTGAGGAGGTACATTGCATCCGTCTCATGAGATTCAAGTAGATGATGTTTAGGTACGAGATAATTTGATCGTTGAAGCAAGGCTCGCAAAATTGAGGATCGAAAAGCAAAGCAAGGTGGTAAAGAGATAGCACTGCACGAGTAGCTTGGGAGGACCAATGAAGGAAATGTGACTTGGGAGCTGGAGAGTCAGATGAAGGACTCATATCCCGAACTTTTCGTCTAAGGTATGTTTTCGAGGACGAAAACTCTTTTAGTGGGGGAGAGTTGTGACACCCCGATTTAATTCAATATTAAATAAGTGAGAATTAATTATTTAATTGATTAAAGTCTTAAATATTTAATTCATCTGGACTGATTGGATTATTTAATGAGGAAAGGGTTGGAGGTGTGCAGAGTAAACGGTGGGTGTGATAGTAAAACACTCTACTAATTACTAAGTATTAATTAATTATTTTAATTGGAATATTAAAAGGAAAAGAAAGGAAAAGAGAAGGTTTTGGGAAATCATTTCACGTAGAGTTGGAGGAAGAGAAGAGAGGAAAAGCCGACGCCGAGAGAAACCGGAGAATCATCGCGAGGTAAGGGGTGATTTTATTCGGTTAATATGTCTTATGGGTTTTGGGAACCAATGGGATGATTGTGTATGTTAGGAATTGGAATAGTAGATTATAGTATGAAACCCTAATTGTGTCAGTGGATGGAAATTGATCACTATTGAGTCAGATGATAATTAGGAATGGGTAAGTTATGTTAGTTGATGTCAAAATGGTGTAAAATGGTGTTAGAATGGTGTTCATGATATTATAATTCGTATTGGAAAAGTTGGAAATGGTTATGGATGCATAAAGTCACAAAAATGATAAATTTTGTCATTAGGTCGTGGAAACCGGTTCCTCGTGGGAGGAACCGGTTCCAACAGAAATTTCAGAATTTTTAGACTGGAACCGGTTCCTGGGAGGAACCGGTTCCCATACAAAAATCCAGGGGACTCTATTTTGAAAACCGGGAACCGTTCCTCGGGGAGGAACCGGTTCCCATACAATTTTCCGTGAGCGTGTTTTTCAAAGATTGTGGAACCGGTTCTCCTGTGGAGGAACCGTTACCACCGTGTATTTTTCCAAAACTTCTAAATTTTCAAAATGCATATTTTCTAAACCGAACTCGATTCGAAAGCCGCTTTTGTTATTTCTTAAATTTAAAGTTCTACCTCCTGAAAAGAAAAATATTATTTTATTGAAAATTATTTTAAAAGAGCCAACCGATTTTGAAAATGTGGATTTAAATACTAAGATGGTAATTAATGCGAATGGTCCGAGTAACGGATGAGAACTAATGCATACCATGTTATATTTTGATGTCCATTGTGATTTGAATGTGATGTATTGGTGAAATGACATCGTGTGATTATGTTGATTTATTATGATCGTGAATAATGTTGCATGCTTATATGATTGCATGCATGAACATTTGTTAATTGGTTCATTCCCATTGTGCGGAAGTGAGCTTGCAGAGCCAAGAGACCGACTGGTAGAGGTAGTGAGGCTAGATTCTTGACCCAATGGTGTGGGCGAATCATGGATTACATGCCTTTCCACGAGTAAACGGAGCAAGGTGAACGCGTTCACGATTGGTACCACATGCATAGAGTTCGATTGCATATGGAATTGTAACATGTTAGGATGGTTTCCAGTGTTACAATTGCCATTGTTTGATATTTATGCATGATCATTGTGTGAATTGTTCATGTATTGTTTATGATCTGGTGTTGGTTGATGAACTAATATATTCAATTAATCTGTTGGATCTAAGAACGTATAATACATATTATATCGAATTGAAATCTCACCCTTACTTTAATATTTCAGATCCGAAGTGATTAGCTGCTTGGAGTTGGTGAGGATAGCCTTAGATTCGAGTCTTTGTCCGCGTGTCAGTGTCGTGCTCTGGTAGATGTAACACTGGGGGAAACGATTGTTTGGAATCCTTTTATGGATATTTTAATAATTTTGGAATTATGTTGATTTATTATCCTAGAATAACTGTTGAGTAAAGTATTCGGGATTTAATTATGTTTCATTTCCGCTGTTAAACATAATTTTGAGTATGATTTAATTGATGAGTATTCTTCAGTGAAGCATGACGCTGTTTGGTCAAATTTTTATGTTTTAAATTGTGACGCCTTCTTGATTATGATTAAATACTCTGATTATTATTTATAAAACGCGGGTAATTAGAAGGGGGTGTTACATATCCACCCATCAGGTCCTGGGTTCAAGCCTCCCATGGACCAATTTTTTTTCAAACTTTGTGATTTTCTTCATATTTTTCACAAACTTTAACATTTTTTTTAACCAATCAAAACTCCTCATTTTGAGGTGATTTTTTGTACACTTGTCAATAAATGTATCTATTTTATGATAGTGCAAAAATTTTCAGAAAAAACTTTCATCTGATTATATTTTAATCGAGCCGAAAACGATGCTTTGAGCACTTTTCAAAACCACTTTAAAAGGAGATTTTTCCAAACTTTCGAATCCCGATTCTTTTCAAAACTTTTCATAAATGAGTTTTACATTTCAAAAACACTTTCAAAACCATTTCTTCAAAACTTTTTTCATCAAACTTACATCTTTTTTACCATGATCGATCCGATTTAAACGATAAAACCGATTCGTTTTCTCTCGAATTTCTTAATCGATCATGGGCCTCCCTTACGGTGTAAGTCCCAAAAACATTCTTTTTATGTACATATATTTCTTTGTACATATCCATTTCTTTTATGTATACGTCTTTTTACCTGTACATAAATATGCATAAACTTCTTCCGCTTGTTTTCACTTTATATCGCATACCATTGGTATTGAAAGGAGCATTATTCCGTGAAATGCTTTCAAACCAATGGGCCTCCCTTACGGTGTAAGTCCCAAACCAACATTCTTTTATGTACATAATTATTTCTTTGTAGATATCAAATTCTTTCTCATATACATACAAATTTTTATCTGTACATAATACAAATACTTTTTACTCAAACACGGATAAACTTCGATCGTTTGTTTTCCATTTCGTCTGTATATACATTGAATACCATTGGTATTGAAAGGAGCATTATTCCTGTGGAACTGCTTTTAAACCAATGGGCCACCCTTATGGTGTAAGTCCCAACCTCCTATGTACATCCACATTCTCCTGTACATAAAATACTGCTCGTATATATTCACTTCCTTGTACACATTCAAACTTGTAAATAATCAAGTTACGCTCGTTTTAAACGTTCGTTTCACAGACACTTGTTTATACTTCATAAACTCTTGTAAATTAAACATCATGCATTATTTATATTTCCTTCATAAACTCCTGTGAATACATATCACACACACACACACACACTTGTTTATATAACTGTTTTAGTTATAACATAACAATTAGTCTAACCAATAGATTCCCTAGTTATAGCCTTCACTTGGGCTTTATACAAGATAACTCATCCCCACAGAGTTAGCCTCCTCTTGGGCTTTGTACAAGGTAACTCATTTTATCTGAGTTCAGCCTCCTCTTAGGCTTCATATAAGAAAACTCATTCATCTGAGTTTAGCCTCCGCTTAGGCTTCATATAACACATCACTCCCCTGTTGAGTCAGCCTCCTCTTGGGCTTCGTTCAAAAGAACTCCTCATTGAGTTTAGCCTTCTCTTGGGCATCTACAATGAAAGAGACAAGAAATCTCTTAACAGCCTCCTATTGGGCTTCCAATACAAAGAATCACCCGCGTTAGGATAGAACCCAAAGAGTATAATTTCCCGGTGAAATTGCTCTTAATTCCAAAAGGATGGTTTCCCGGTGAAATCCCTTTTAAGCCAAAGCCAGCCATACCCTATAGCTTCCTCTTGAGCTTCGTACAAGGACCCTCGATGACCCTCGGAATGCCTCCTCTTGGGCTAACAATACAAGGACCCATGGGCTTCTTAAAAGCATCCCCTTAATCCAATCAATTTCTCCTTGAGATTTAGAAATTTATCATCTCTATGGAAGAAGTATCTCATCTATCACATCACATACAATCAAAAACTTTTCAAACTCTTTTCAAACAAAAACATCTCTTAATCGTAAGTGGTAACGCTTGTACACTCAAGCAAAACACCCAATGCTTACAATTAAAAGATTCAATCATTTTTCAAACATCTTTCTTAAACATGTAAGTGGTAACGCTTGTACACTCAAGCAAAACACCTATAACTTACGACGAAAGATTTTTATCAATCAAACTTTTCAAAAAATGTATGTGATGAAATAGATTAGATACATTTTTCATTAAGATGACATTTGTCTGTCTTTTACTAACATCCCGTTGCTTTCCACTAGCATAAGTGGGAACTACGATTGCTCTGACTTTCTCAATATCCTTTTGAGAATACGTAGGCACAAGGTCTCATCCTTGGCGAGCAAATTTCTTTCTCCCTCAGACCAAACAAACCATAGATCCCTATAGATCCGAGCTACAAATGCTCTGATTCCCACTAGGGGATATGTATCGAGAAGATCCAAAGATCTTTGCGAGCACAATAATAACAAACACTAGGATCCCACATAATCTATCCTTCTTAAAAACCCAAAGGAGAAACTTTCCCAATCATAGAAATAGCAATTAAAACACACAAACATATCAAACATATTCATATATAAAGCTACAGATAACTATATATATTTAGGGTGCTCCATCTATTCCCTTTATATAACAAACCCCCTTACTCAGAATCTCCCCAATGCGTTGCGTCTAGTTTGCGCTAGTCGTTACGCATATCAAAATCAATTGAGGGTATTAACAGCTTTCCCCTTTTTCATAATCATTAAATCATATTTTCTTGTGTTGAAAATAATAAAGCTTGATGCTCGTGGCATCTTTATAAACAAATCAAAAGAGTAAATCGTTTCGAGCCAGAGGATCTAAATTCATATTCGATTCACTAGCGCGACGCCTATTAACGCGAACAGGAAAAATGGCGACTCTGCTGGGGAGTACGCTGAAACTTTGATTTAAAAAAAAAATGACTCTGCTCAAAAGCACCAAGCTTTTTTTGTTTTCAAAAAGAAAAGAAGGGGTTAAGCTTTCATATTGTGCATATGTTTGTTTTCCTTTTATTGTGTGTTTTCGCGATTTCATCTGATGGAAAGAAATCCTAACCCGGATTGAAGAAACATTTTAAGATCTAGGTGGGGGTATAGTCCTATTAACTTGTGAGAAGTCTCAGTACTTACGGAGTTAATTTGAGATCCCTCTCTCAGTGGAGGTTGTCTTGGGGGAATTAGTGTTTAGCAAGTATTTGCGAAGACATTTGCTTGCAAGAGAACTTGCGAAGCTGAGTGGCTGTAGAACACATAACCCATCCTTGCCATTTAGGATGTAGTGCAGAGATTATTCGGGCGTAAGCCTAGAATAATTGTCATGCGAGACTACGATCGGGCGAGTTTCTCTTGAAAAATATTATTGGACCATCGAGTATTCAACAAACCGATAATATTTCAAAGAGGAGTGTTGAGCTCAGATATCGTAGAACCCGCTTCACGTATGAATAACCCTTAGAACTTAACCACGTTGATTCTTATCGTTGGCCTCATGCTCGTGACTTCAACGCTGACCGTGTATAACTACTAACCATGTTTGCCGATTCATGCATTCATTCAAAAACTTCATTTCTCTTCCCATTTCCAAAGAATTTAGAGATTTTCTTTGTAAAATATTTTAGGTTAGAGTGATGGACGCCGAGGAAGATTCACCAAGAGATACAGCTTTTAGAATTCGACGTAGGGAAGTTGAAAGAGTTGGCATCCTTGGTAGAAGGTCCCTCGATTTCGTAAAATGCTATGGAACTCTTTAACTATTCGAACACTAACGTTGATGAAGGACTTCTCAAAACTTTCGCTCGCTTCTACGATCCATTCATCGCTTCACTTTCCCCGATTATCGCTGATGCCTACTTTGGAAGAGTACGCACATATTAGGTATCTCAAGACGACAAAGTGCCTTTCAATGGTTTGAAGCCATTCCTAAGTCACCACCATTGCCACGATGACTCACTTAAAGAAATCGAGATAGACAAAACCTAACTACCAGAGGAAAACTCTTAGGACTAACTTCAAAGTTCCTAATGGAGAAGGCTCTTAAATTCTCCGAGGCCGGTAGTATGGTAGCCTTTGAAGCTATTTTAGCTTTACCCTCTATGGATTGGTGTTGTTTCCTAACGTCCCAAATTTCGTTGATATCAACGCCATAAGGATCTTTCTCGATTGGAAATCCTGCTCCCACTCGCTTGGTGACACGATTTCCATTTATCATAGGAATCGCAAGGAGATGGAACTATCGTGTGTTGTGTACTGCTTTTCAAATGGATTGTCTCACACCTACCTAAATCTCCTATCTTCGCGAAACAAAGATGAATGGCATTGGTCTCAAGACTCATGTCTCTTACAAACGACGATATCCATTGGTATACCTTAGCAGACAATGAGATAGAAATCATTGAGAGCTGTGGAGAATTTGCCAACGTACCTCTCATTGGTACAAAAGGAGCAATCAACTACAACCCATTCTTGGCGAGACGTCAACTCGGATACGCAAACTCTAGTAAACCTCTTGGTTTTACAGTAGAGAGTTACTTCTACCATGAAGGAGAGGATTCCCCAGGTTTGAAGGCTAGGATGATCAGAGCTTGGCATCACATTCGAAGGAAAGAAAAAGGTAAGGCAAAGAATTGTGTAGCCATGAAAACCTACACTTCTTGGGTAAAGAAAAGAGCGAAGGAATTTCGAATGCCTTACGCTTATGAAGAACCCATGTTCTCAACCGCTTCCAAATCAACCATTTTTCCCGTCGAAACTATGGGAGAATACCAAGAAGCTTTGGCCAAGATGAGGCTTGAGAAAGAAGCTTTGGAAAACAAATTCCTTAAGACTGATCTCGAGAATGAGAAGCTTAAGAAGCAGGTCAAAGATCATGAAAAGACGCTTTACTTCCAGGATGAATGGCTCATGGAGAAAGATGAGAAGATTCGCCAGAAAGATAACGCGATCAAGAGATACATCAAAGAAAGGAAAAGAAAGCTTGAGGAAATGACAACCAGCGATCCTGCTCCCGACGAGTGGAAGAGAGTCATCAGCAAGCTAAAAGCCGAGAAAGCTGAACTAAAAGCTCACTATGGAAAGGAAATCCTGAAGTTGAAGCTACATCAAGCCTTTGGATCTTCATCCGACGAGGACGATTAGTTTAGTTTAGTTTGTAATTTTTATCATTTATTTCATCATTTGTGTGAGCAATGCTCCAAAAAACAGAATTGTTGTAATCTTCTTTTCAATAATCAATAAAATATGTGTTTTCCATCCAAATATTTTCCAGAAATTTCTCTTTTAGCGTAAATTTTGGAAATTCTTTTCTTTATATTCATAATCATGCATCATACTTTGCATTTCGAGTCTATTGTCTAGGGTCCGATCTCTCAACAGCCAACAGATAGGAAAGATCGCTGTCGTCGCCTTAGAGTTTCTCTCGTCCCACACCAACTCGAACATACGATACACGCTCAAAAAGAAGAAAAGTAATGGAAGGATTTGAGCAAGAAAATGTTGAGCTTCGTAGCACAATAACAACACTACAAGAAGAGGTGGAGAGACTCACGTCTTTGGTCAACTCAATATCGCAAGCAAAGTCAACAAGCAACAAAACCAAGCAATGATATCGAAGACACTACTACTCAGCCAATGTCGCAAGAGTTTGCCTTTCAAGATGCCGTAAGGCTATCCATGGGGCATGCCTTTCAACTTTGGCATCGGATTTCGCCAACCGACTTCTCAAGTGCAAACAACCACGCTTGAAATACCTACTTTGCAGCAAAACTCTACATTTACTCCGCAACATGGAGTAACTCTTCCACAAGTAACAATGACGGTTTCTCAACCGATCATGACGAACTCAGCTTCCGTAGTACACACTACCATAGACGAAGAAGTTCACCATACTCCAGGCAATAACACGAATTCACGTGGCTCGATGGAAAATCTCCAGGAACAACTCCTCAAAATGCAGCTTGAGATAAAAACGATTCGAGGGAAGAAATTGTTTGGGAAAAACGCCCAGGATCTGTGCTTAGTTCCTCGCGTAAGGATACCTGCAAAATTCAAAGTCCCTGACTTTGAAAAGTACAAAGGAAACTCCTGTCCACAAAGTCATCTCACGATGTATGCCAGGAAAATGTCTACATACAACGACGATCACCAGTTGTTAATCCACTACTTCCAAGATAGTCTTACCCGCATCAAGTGGTACATGGGATTAGACAGCGCAAGTATCCAAACGTTCAATGACTTAGGAGAAGCCTTTGTACAACAATATAAGTTCAACTTGGATATGGCTCCTGATAGGGATCAACTCCGCTCCATGTCTCAAAAGGAAAGAGAGACATTCAAAGAATACGCTCAACGATGGAGGGAAATTGTTGCCCAAGTCAACCCACCATTGGAAGAGAAAGAGATGACTAAGGTATTCTTAAACACTCTTGGCTCATTCTACTACGAGCGAATGATCGCTAGCGCTCCCAGAGATTTCACCGAGATGGTAAGCATGGGAATGCGGTTAGAAGAGGGAGTTCGAACTGGACGCCTAACCAAGAAAGCAGGATCTTCTAGTGGAACTAGGAAGGTTGGAACCAGTTTCCCAAAGAAAAAGGAACACGACATAGGAATGGTATCCCGAGGGAAACCACGAAAGAATGTCAGTCAACAACGACAGGTAGCTGCCATAACACCCGCTATTAACACAACTCCAAATACATGCAATTCCAACAAACTCAACAAACTCAACAGCCTCGTCAACAGGCTCAGCAGTTTAACAATCAAAACCGTGCGCCTCGGGTCATGCAATTCGACCCAATTCCAATGACGTACACAGAACTATACCCTGCGCTAATAGAAAAGAATCTGATACAGACAAGGTCACCACCTCCGGTTCCCGAAAAATTACTGTGGTGGTACAAAGCAGACGTATCTTGCCCTTTTCACCAAGGGGCACCAGGCCATGACCTTGAGCATTGCATAGCATTAAAAGTAGAAGTACAAAGATTAGTGAGATCTAATCTTCTTTCTTTTAGAAACACGAACCCGAACGTGCAAGCGAATCCACTTCCCAGTCATAGTGGACATGCGGTGAATTTGATGCTAAGAAATACAGATAGGTATCTCGTCTTGGACGTGAATCTGATCAGAGGAAACTTAGTACATCTCCATGATACGTACAGTACAATGAGCGCCTTCACTAAGCACGATTACTCAGCTTGCAACATCTACTTCAAAGATATTCGAGGGTGTCCCACCATAAGAGCTGACATTCAACGATTGCTAGACATTGGTGACATACAGATCTACAGAAACAGAGATGACCATGACGTAAATACAGTAGGGCATTTTCCGCATGAGCTTTTAGTCTCAGATATCAACTCGGAAAATCCCGAAGTAAACGTTATCATCCCTTGTTTTAATGTACCCAAGCATGTGGAGATTGAATACAACGGTTCCAACGTTCCAGGGTCTCCTTTGGTGATTTGCCTACCCGGTCCAGTTTCATACAGTTCTACCAAAGCAATTCCTTACCAATACAATGCAACTTTGATAGAGGATGGGAAGGAGAAACCCATGCCAACTCTTCCAGCTAATGTCAATATAACAGAAATCGGACGAGTAACGCGAAGTGGACGAGTACACACTCCGTTGCCACCAAGACCGCCTGCAGTTCCTGTTGTTAGACAAAATCCAGTTAACATATCTCCCGAGAATCCTGCAACGATTCCCGCTGTTAATCCGAGCACAAATGTTGGTCCTCCTGATAGGACCGACGTCAACACAGATTTTGATGAAATAATGAAATTAATCAAGAAAAGCGAATACCGGGTCGTGGATCAGCTGATGCAGACTCCCTCCAAGATTTCAATACTGTCTCTACTCCTCAACTTCGAAGCTCACCAAGAAGCTTTAATGAAGGTACTAGACCAAGCTTATGTAGACCACGATGTGACTACAGACCAGTTTGGAGGTATTGTCGCCAACATAACAGCTTGTAATAATCTAAGTTTCAGTGATGAGGAACTCCCAGAAGAAGGGAAAGATCACAACTTGGCCCTGCATATCTCGATGATTTGTCAATCAGATTCCCTGTCCAATGTATTGGTAGATACTGGTTCATCTTTGAACGTAATGCCAAAGACGACACTCGCTCGTTTGGCTTACAAAGGGGCACCAATGAAGTTCAATGACATAGTAGTGAGAGCCTTTGACGGATCACGGAAGTCAGTTATTGGGGAAGTCGATATCCCGATGACCATTGGTCCGCATACTTTCCAAATCACTTTCCAGGTCATGGATGTGCCAGCTGCTTACAGTTGTCTACTAGGAAGACCATGGATACACAAGGCAGGAGCAGTGAGCTCTACTCTCCATCAGAAGCTGAAATTCACAGTAAACGAAAAGCTAGTAACCATCCTCGGTGAACAAGCTTTACTAATAAGCCATTTGTCCAGTTTCTCTTTCATCACAGCTAATGACGTTGAAGGGACATATCTCCCCGGACATCCGTTAGAAGATGAATCTGCCAGCAAAAACAGATCATCTATCTTTTCTTATAAAGAAGCATCACAGATAGTAAAAGATGGCAATGCTGAAGGATGGGGACAAGTAATCAAACCCGTTAAGAACGAGACAAAAGCCGGACTCGGGTTCACACCCGTATTCTCCAAAGACAAACAAAAGGATGAAGCGCTTCGTCCGATCAAAGAAGTATTCCACAGTGGGGGTTTCTTAGATCCTGTTCTTCAAGAAGTTAATGTTGTAACCATTGAAGATGATGAGGATGACCCCTCTGGATCTGAAGAATGGAGCACTTATTTAAACAGCCCTGAATATGTGTCTCAAGAAGAATCGTATGCACCGTACTATCCTCCAACTGATCAATTCAAAGGAATATCCCTGCAGCAAAATGAAAATCCGCCTGTCCCTTCTGAAATTTGGGATACCTTGGGAGAACCAAGCGGCAAGTTTGATTACATGGTGAAATATACTGCGCCAGAAAGCTCGAGAATCAGAATTGAAGATATCCAGCCCACTGGATGGGGTGATTCTTTTGAGTATCCTAGTCAACCAGAGGAAGCGTACCCATTTAATCAGCTGATCGAAGTTCCCAACGAAGACTTCTGCTTTAACGCGCCAGTAGAGTCTGTTAAATCAGATCCTGATTACCACTACATCAACGTGATCACTGAAGATCAGGGGTACGATTCAGGATACGAATTGGAAAGTGTCGCCGACAATGAGTCTCTTCACTCTGAAGATTGGAGGGTACATCCCCAAAATTCTACACAGAGACCGACAGGAAGCACATATGCTGCATCCCATACTTCTCGATCTGTTCATCAAGCTGAAGAAGACTGTTTTAGCAGTACAAAAGGCAAGGTCCGTCGTCCAGAATCTTCAAAACCTGCTTCGACCAACGACCAAAGTTTACTCAAGGGTTAAACCAAGTGGAAAATTACCCGAGTACCTCGACTTCCAAGGAGTTCGCCATTACTGGAAACCTGTTGAAGTTCGGACTAACGCTCCTAGTTCTAAGTAGTTTATCTTTGCTTTTGTTTTGAACTCTCACTCCGCCCAAAGTGAAGAGATGTTTTATAGGGTTTAGCTTTTAAATAATTTCTCTTTGTCTTGCCCAAGACAAATGAGTTTGTATTTTAGGGCCCTGTTTCATATTGTGAATCATAAATAAAATGCGTTGTTTTGATTCCACACTTTGTGTTTATTTTTCATTTTACCCTTTCCTGGAAATGATAGTCCTAAAAAACACAATAAAATAAAAATCTTCAAAAAAATAATAATCTGCATACACTTCCGCATTAGCTTTTTTCAAAAAAAAATGATGAAAAATTAATTAATCAGACATAAAT
This sequence comes from Vicia sativa, assembly GCA_021764765.1. Taxonomy (NCBI): domain Eukaryota; kingdom Viridiplantae; phylum Streptophyta; class Magnoliopsida; order Fabales; family Fabaceae; genus Vicia; species Vicia sativa. Next base: position 106,199,416 of record CM038797.1, on the reverse strand, counting down.
CAAATATGCAGATTAACAAATGGACAAATCCATTGAAAGCAGTAGCTCTGTGCTCTCTCCCAACTTTGAAATCCCCTGTGAAATCGCCAAGGAAGAAGTTGAAGAAGAGATCCCGGATGAGATTTCTCGATTACTTAAGCACGAGGAAAGAATCATTCAGCCTCACAAAGAACCTCTGGAAGCAATCAACTTGGGTTCTGAAGAAGACAAAAAAGAAGTAAATATCGGAGCTTCACCGACAAAGGCCAAGAGCAAACTGATAGATCTTCTCAAAGAATATGTTGATGTGTTCGCTTGGTCCTACCAGGACATGCCAGGTTTGGATACCAGCATTGTGGAGCATCACTTGCCTTTAAGACCAGAGTGTCCACCAGTTAAACAGAGACTGAGGAGAGTTCACCCTGAAATGGCCGACAAAATAAAAAAGGAAGTTCAAAACCGACGCAGTTTCCTCGCACTGAATATCCTCAATGGCTAGCCAACATAGTGCCTGTCTCCAAGAAAGACGGAAAGGTCAGAATATGTGTTGACTACCGGGATCTGAACAAAGCAAGTCCGAAAGACGATTTCCCGCTACCGCATATTGACATGCTGGTGGATAGCACTGCAAAATTCAACGTCTTTTCCTTCATGGACGGTTTCTCTGGTTATAATCGATCGAATGGCTCCAAGACATGGAGAAGACATCCTTCATCACGCCATGGGGCACTTTTTGCTACAAAGTAATGCCGTTTGATTAAAGAATGCGAAACTTACCAAAGGGCGATGACTACTCTTTCATGACATGATGCACAAAGAGATCAAGTCTACGAGACGACATGATAGCAAAGTCGACATCAAGAAGAGCATATAGAATATCTCTTGAAGTTGTTTCAACGATTAAGGAAATTTCACCACCGAATCCTAACAAATGCACCTTTGGGGTAAGATCTCGAAAACTCCTAGGTTTCATCATCAGTCAAAGGGATATTGAAGTTGACCCTGACAAAGTCAAGGCTATTCAAGAAATGCCTACGCCACATACAGAGAAGCAAGTAAGAGGATTTCTTGGATGGTTGAATTACATCTCCAAATTTATCTCTCAGATGACTGCTACTTGCGGGCCGATATTCAAACTTCTCCGCAAAGATCAAAAGGTTGTGTGGACAGCCGATTACCAAAAAGCGTTTGACAGTATCAAGGAATACCTGTCAGAACCACCAATATTGATTCCTCCAGTTGAAGGAAGACTGTTAATCATATACCTTACCGTGTTGGAAGATTCCATGGGCTGCGTGCTTGGACAGCAAAATAACACCGGTAAAAAGAAGCATGCCATTTACTACTTGAGTAAAAAGTTCACAGACTGTGAAACTCGTTACTCCATGCTCGAGAAAACATGTTGCGCTTTGGTGTGGGCTTCAAAACGTCTCCGCCAGTACATGATCAATCACACGACTTGGTTAATCTCCAAAATGGATCCAATCAAGTACGTCTTTGAAAAGCCTGCCTTAACGGGAAGAATTGCTCGATGGAAGATGCTATTATCTGAATATGACATCCAGTACCGTGCTCAAAAAGCGGTCAAAGGAAGCATTCTCGCTGATCACTTGGCTTATCAGCCGCTCAACGAATACCAATCTCTCAAATTTGACTTCCCAGACGAGGACGTTATGTACTTAAAGATGAAAGATTGTGACGAACCGCTACCCGGAGAAGGTCCAGATCCAGAATCTAGATGGGGCCTAATCATTGATGGAGCAGTAAATGTCTTTGGCAATGGAATTGGAGCAGTCATCATCACTCCCGAGGGTTCTCATATCCCGTTTTCCGCCAGATTGCTGTTTGATTGCACCAACAACATCGCAGAATACGAAGCTTGCATCATGGGTATCGAAGAAGCCATCGACTTGAGGATCAAGATCCTTGACATATATGGAGACTCAGCCCTTGTGATCAACCAAATCAAAGACAAGTATGAAACTCATCATCTTGGTTTGATTCCCTACAGAGATTATGTAAGACGTTTGTTGACTTTCTTCAACAAAGTTGAACTGCATCATATCCCTCGAGATCAAAATCGAATGGAAGACGCCTTGGCCACTCTATCTTCCATGTTCAAAGTTATCGATTGGAATGATATGCCCAAAATCCGTATCAGACGCCTTGAAAGACCTGCATATGTATTTTCCACTGAAGCAGTCTTCGACGATAAACCTTGGTTTCACGACATCAAACGTTTCCTTCAAACACGAGAGTACCCACTCGGGGCATCGTACAAGGAAAAGAAAACTCTAAGGAGGCTTTCAAGAAACTTCTTCCTCGATGAAGATGTGCTATACAAAAGAAACTTCGACATGGTTCTGCTCAGATGCGTCGACAGGCGAGAAGCAGACACGATCATCCATGAAGTGCATGAAGGATCCTTTGGAACCCATTCAAATGGGCATGCAATGTCTAGAAAAATCTTGAGAGCAGGATACTATTGGATAACGATGGGATCTGATTGCTGTAAACATGTCAAAAGATGTCACAAGTGCCAGATCTACGCAGATAAGATCCATGTGCCACCGACTCTACTCAACGTTTTCTCCTCTCCTTGGCCTTTCTCCATGTGGGGCATCGACATGATTGGGATGATCGAACCAAAAGCGTCCAACGGACATCGCTTTATTCTAGTGGCTATTGATTACTTCACCAAATGGGTCGAAGCAGCATCTTACGCCAACGTTAAAAGACAAGTGGTTGTGAGGTTCATCAAGAACAACCTCATTTGTCAATATAGAATTCCAAGCAAGATCATTACAGACAATAGATCGAACCTGAACAATAAAATGATGAAAGAACTGTGTGAGGAATTCAAGATCGAGCATCATAACTCATCTCCTTACCGACCAAAGATGAATGGCGCCGTTGAAGCTGCCAACAAGAACATCAAGAAGATCGTCCAGAAGATGGTCATTACTTACAAAGACTGGCACGAAATGCTGCCATTTGCTCTGCATGGGTATCGTATTGACGCACTTCAACAGGGCAACTCCTTTTCTCTAGTATACGGCATGGAAGCAAAGGTTCCCGTAGAAGTTGAGATTCCGCAATGAGGGTTCTCATGGAAACCAAATTATCTGAGGCTGAATGGTGTCAAAGCAGATACGACCAAATGAACTTAATCAAGAAAAGCGCCGACCGCTCGTGTCATGGACAACTATATCAAAGAAGAATGAAAAGCTTTTGACAAAAGGTCCGACCTCGTGAATTCGAGAAGGCGACCTCGTGCTTAAAAAGATTCGTCTTTCAACCAGATTCTAGGGCAAATGGACTCCTAATTACGAAGGCCCATACATCGTCAAAAGAAGCTTTTCTGGCGGTGCTATGACTCTCACAACCCTGGACGGTGATGAACTCCCGCATCCTGTGAATGCTGATGCAGTCAAGAAATATTTTGTCTAAAAAAAACAAAAGAACAGCTCGGTAAGTCAAAAACCCGAAAAGGGAGGCTTAGGCAAAAAAGAGCGTCTCGGTGGATTGAAAACCTGAAAAGGCGATCCAGGCAAAAATTAGAGACAATAAACAAAAATTATCCTGATAGATTAAAAAACCTGAAAAGGCAATCTAGGCAAAAATAAGGATACAAAAATGACAGAGTAACTGCAATCAGTCCGTACTTCGTCAATCTGAAGAGTCTTCCATCAACGGATCTTCAATAAACTCTTCTGAAGCAACAAACACAGTGGGAATTCAAAGTTGTTAGGGATAATAGTGGTTATTTGCTTTCAATGTAGCCTATTCCCAATAAATTGTCATTTCCAACTCTTGTAAATAGCTCATGGAATCATGCCTTTGGCTGATTACCATTCTATCAATAAAATTTGAGCCTTGTGCTTTTTGTTTGCAATTCCTACTTTATTCAGTTTTGCAAAATAACGCTTTTTATTGTGAAAGTCACTTTTTGAAACTAAAAAAGGTTTTAAATGAATTTTTACTTCAAAATTTTGAAACAAAAGCGAAATTTTTCATTGAACTCTGAACGCAGAAAGAACTTCAACAGTTTTCTCCATAAGTGTTTCGATCTCCGAAGGATGGAATGGCTGCTACAGAAGTCTTCTCCTCAGCAAAGATCATCAAAGGATGGCATTCTTATTCAAAAAGAATTCCCAACAAAGTTGCCAATGAAATGCTTTTCTCCGAAAGTCTAAAAGCATGCAACTTAGATCTTCCATTAGTGAACGTCTACGTCGTTACGGCAGATTTCACTATGTATTTGTTCGAACTGTGACGTGGTCCTTTTCCCAAATATCCTCTTTGCTATCTTTGTCAAAGTATTGTCAGCATGCATATAACATTCATGACATTCATACATAATAGCATCATTCATGCGTTTTGCATTCCTCAAAATGTTTGCTTCCATATCACTGGTTTAAATCACACTTATTCATGTAGGTTTGATCATATCCCCAGTAGATTATCCCCAAGCAGGGAAATACATCTTTCCTCTACCATGATCCCCAGCTGAGATCATTCCTCATTTGGGACAATATCTTGATTAACCCTTTCTTTCCAGTTCATTCCTGGATAGAACCCTGTCTCTAATCAACAAAGCAATAAGCAATAGCCTCATCCTTTGAGCCGCTTATTTTTCTTTTCATACCTAAACTTGTCATGAAAGTTTGTTCTTCTCAACAAGGTCAAATCACGACTGTACGAGAAATTCACCAGCAGTTGTCTTTCTGTCTAAAAGAAAACCTGTGTCTTCCAATCAAAATGCCCGCGTCTTCTCAAAAGAGAGATCCTCGGCAAGATTGTATCCAAGAAAATAGAAACTCATTCGAGATCTATTTCCATTACTGTCTGTTATTCACAAGGATGAATACTCAGTGATATGTCTCAAGATTTGCCTTGTTATAGTTATCACTTCGCTGATAATTGGTAATATCTTCAAAACTCATTTGAAATCTGTTTCCATCTTTGTCTGTTATTCACAAGGCTGAATACTCAGAAAACTTTTCAAAGATTTACCTTGTTATAGTTATCACTTCACTGATAATTGGTAATATCTTTATAATTCATTACCACAAACCATCACAAGGCTGATAATTGGTAATATCATTTTCACTCACCTTAAACATTGTCACAAGGCTGACAGAAGGTAATCTCTTTGTTTCCCAAAGAGAAACAGATATTCACATGTTTTGTGAATCTCTTTTTTCCCCAGCGAGACATATTGCTTGTTTCCCAACAAACAGGATCCTCTTTTCTTAAACAGATCGAGTCATCCTCACAAATTTTTCCCCACCATGTCATTTCTTTGATATCATCTAGGTGAAACTTTTTACAATCATTTTGCATCACTCGCATCTTTTGGTATCTTTGGTCCAAAATTTGCGTATTCTGATATTTAAGTCTCTTCACACCTATCAAAATGAAGATATTCATCTTCATATCTCAGGTTAAAGAAACTTAAATAGGGGCATCTGTCATACCCCAATATTTGACCTAATATACCACCTTACATTTGCATCATTGCATAACTAACAGTTCAGAACAGAAATAATCGGGTGTAGCATTCACAGGTCAAAATTAGGGTTTCATCAAATTTTCATCTGATTCAAGAGGAAACCAACTAGGGTTTGAGTTTTACTCACTTCATTTGACCTATCTTGATCAAAACATCAACCTTTAATCCTCAGATATCCAACTTTTCTCATTGATCAATCGAGGATCGACCAATTAGGGTTTTGGTCGAGCATGAGTATTCTCTGATTTTTTGAGCAAGGAATGACTTTTTTGGTTAGAGATTGGTCATTATATCTTAGATACAACATGTTGACCTAATTTCTGGATTCAAAACATCACAAAAGTTCACAGACTTCATCAGTCAATTTCTGAAACATGTGATGAAATTTCATCTGCACAGAAAAGTCAAACTTTGACTTTTGGTCAACTTTTTCAAGACAAAACCTTTTCCAACATTAAAATACTTCAAATGATCCATCATGATCATAAAAAATCAAAGAATTTGGAAAAGTCAACAAAAAGTCAAAATTTTCAACACTTAGAAAAATTTTCAAGTGTTAAAATTTTGTACTTTTTCCAAACTTCATGGCAATTTTTCACATAGTTCCACTTTGATTTGGAAAAAACTCAAAACACGAAAGTTGTAGCCCTTGAAACAAGCTTACCAAAATTTCCAAGAAATCACAAATCCATGGAGTCTAGCTATACCTTTGAAATTGAAACATAAGGCTTCATAACCATGGATTTCAAGGTCAAAACTTCAAGATTATAGGTCATTTTGCAATTTCTTCTTCTAGAAGCAATGACACCTTGCCAAATTGAAGATAGAACTGATAAATATCAGCTAGAGGTAATAATTGAAGGATAGGATCAAGATTGGATTTTTAACACATGGTGAAAAAAGGAAGTTTCCTTTTAAGGCAAAATGTCTTTCTTGCCCTCTAAGGCAAGTTTGAATTACCAATGCCATTCCTTTGTGCCTAACATTTAAGAGATCATGGCCTATAAATAGAGGCATCATTTTCAATTTCAAACACACCAAAGCCATGCAAGTACATGCTTTCATTCCACTTTCTCAAACTTCATGAATCATAGTTCAAAGTGACAAAACTTGCAATTTTGAAATCTAGTGAAAACCATGAAGAACTTTGGTGTCTAACATGTTCTAATGTCCATTTGAAACTTGTCTAAAACTTAAAAGCAACATAGAACAATAGAAATCAGATTTACATGCCATGCTCATAAGCTTATGCAAAACTGCCTTAAACTTCAAATTCATAGGTTGGCTCGAGCAATTGATGTTCTGATCATCCAAACACCTTCCATATACATCATAGACATGATGCAAATCATAAACAACAACCTGTAATACCTCTAACCCAGAAATCCAGTTTCTATTTCGAGCTTATGCAGGTTGACTTGGTTGGATTGATCCAGGGTAATTCGAAGCAAGCAGACCACTCATACACCTTCCCTAACAGCCGTTGAAGCTCAAACAATCATTAGAACTCAACTGGAAGCACTCAAATCCAGAATTCGATTCCAGCTTCAACAGGTAAGAGCTCGAACTTCAATCTCATGATTCTTTGATTCATTTTGAAAAAACTCTTGGCCATTTGTTTTCTGCACCTCTCACGATCATTAACCCTCAACCAATTGACAAAATCATCCATCATACATCATTTTAATTAAGATTTTCAGTTCTAGGGTTCTTCATGTTTTCCAGAAATTTAATCATGATTAACTGAAAATAAATGAAATTAATGAGCATCATCATGTTCCTTGTTAAAAAATGATCAACTTTCATGTTTACATCTTTGAATTTCATCAAGAAACACGAAATCCATGGCTGGTTGAAGATTGAGGAAGATGAAGATGAGCTGCGCGCGTTTTTTTTTTAATTCAAATATTCCAATATAATATTAACACGTGGTTTCGATTCAATACACGAATACATTGTTGCCCCAGCGGTTGCCAGCTCGCTCGTAAGTGTTTGTGACACGTATCCACCCATCAGGTCCTGGGTTCAAGCCTCCAATGGACCAATTTTTTTTTCAAACTTTGTGATTTTCTTCATATTTTTCACAAACTTTAACATTTTTTTTAACCAATCAAAACTCCTCATTTTGAGGTGATTTTTTGTACACTTGTCAATAAATGTATCTATTTTATGATAGTGCAAAAATTTTCAGAAAAAACTTTCATCTGATTATATTTTAATCGAGCCGAAAATGACGCTTTGAGCACTTTTCAAAACCACTTTAAAAGGAGATTTTTCCAAACTTTCGAATCCCGATTCTTTTCAAAACTTTTCATAAATGAGTTTTACATTTCAAAAACACTTTCAAAACCATTTCTTCAAAACTTTTTTCATCAAACTTACATCTTTTTTACCATGATCGATCCGATTTAAACGATAAAGCCGATTCGTTTTCTCTCGAATTTCTTAATCGATCATGGGCCTCCCTTACGGTGTAAGTCCCAAAAACATTCTTTTTATGTACATATATTTCTTTGTACATATCCATTTCATTTATGTATACGTCTTTTTACCTGTACATAAATACAAACAAACTTCTTCCGTTTGTTTTCACTTTATACTGCATACCATTGGTATTGAAAGGAGCATTATTCCCTGTGAAACTGCTTTCAAACCAATGGGCCTCCCTTACGGTGTAAGTCCCAAACCAACATTATTTTACGTACATAATTATTTCTTTGTACATATCAAATTCTTTCTCATATACATACAAATTTTTATCTGTACATAATACAAATACTTTTTACTCAAACACGGATAAACTTTGATCGTTTGTTTTCCATTTCGTCTGTATATACATTGAATACCATTGGTATTGAAAGAAGCATTATTCCCTGTGAAACTGCTTTTAAACCAATGGGCCACCCTTATGGTGTAAGTCCCAACCCTCCTATGTACATCCACATTCTCCTGTACATAAAATACTCGTTCGTGTACATATTCACTTCCTTGTACACATTCAAACTTGTAAATAATCAAGTTACGCTCGTTTTAAACGTTCGTTTCACAGAAACTTGTTTATACTTCATAAACTCTTGTAAATTAAACATCATGTATTGTTTATATTTCCTTCATAAAATCCTGTGAATACATATCACACACACACACACACACACTTGTTTATATAACTGTTTTAGTTATAACATAACAATTAGTCTAACCAATAGATTCCCCAGTTATAGCCTTCACTTGGGCTTTATACAAGATAACTCATCCCCACAGAGTTAGCCTCCTCTTGGGCTTTGTACAAGGTAACTCATTTTATCTGAGTTCAGCCTCCTCTTAGGCTTCATATAAGAAAACTCATTCATCTGAGTTTAGCCTCCGCTTAGGCTTCATATAACACATCACTCCCCTGTTGAGTCAGCCTCCTCTTGGGCTTCGTTCAAAAGAACTCCTCATTGAGTTTAGCCTTCTCTTGGGCATCTACAATGAAAGAGACAAGAAATCTCTTAACAGCCTCCTATTGGGCTTCCAATACAAAGAATCACCCGCGTTAGGATAGAACCCAAAGAGTATAATTTCCCGGTGAAATTGCTCTTAATTCCAAAAGGATGGTTTCCCGGTGAAATCCCTTTTAAGCCAAAGCCAGCCATACCCTATAGCTTCCTCTTGAGCTTCGTACAAGGACCCTCGATGACCCTCGGAATGCCTCCTCTTGGGCTAACAATACAAGGACCCATGGGCTTCTTAAAAGCATCCCCTTAATCCAATCAATTTCTCCTTGAGATTTAGAAATTTATCATCTCTATGGAAGAAGTATCTCATCTATCACATCACATACAATCAAAAACTTTTCAAACTCTTTTCAAACAAAAACATCTCTTAATCGTAAGTGGTAACGCTTGTACACTCAAGCAAAACACCCAATGCTTACAATTAAAAGATTCAATCATTTTTCAAACATCTTTCTTAAACATGTAAGTGGTAACGCTTGTACACTCAAGCAAAACACCTATAACTTACGACGAAAGATTTTTATCAATCAAACTTTTCAAAAATGTATGTGATGAAATAGATTAGATACATTTTTCATTAAGATGACATTTGTCTGTCTTTTACTAACATCCCGTTGCTTTCCACTAGCATAATTGGGAACTACGATTGCTCTGACTTTCTCAATATCCTTTTGAGAATACGTAGACACAAGGTCTCATCCTTGGCGAGCAAATTTCTTTCTCCCTCAGACCAAACAAACCATAGATCCCTGTAGATCCAAGCTACAAATGCTCTGATTCCCACTAGGGGATATGTATGCAGAAGATCCAAAGATCTTTGCGAGCACAATAATAACAAACACTAGGATCCCACATAATCTATCCTTCTTAAAAAACCCAAAGGAGAAACTTTCCCAATCATAGAAATAGCAATTAAAACACACAAACATATCAAACATATTCATATATAAAGCTACAGATAACTATATATATTTAGGGTGCTCCATCTATTCCCTTTATATAACAAACCCCCTTACTCAGAATCTCCCCAATGCGTTGCGTCTAGTTTGCGCTAGTCGTTACGCATATCAAAATCAATTGAGGGTATTAACAGCTTTCCCCTTTTTCATAATCATTAAATCATATTTTCTTGTGTTGAAAATAATAAAGCTTGATGCTCGCGGCATCTTTATAAACAAATCAAAAGAGTAAATCGTTTCGAGCCAGAGGATCTGAATTCATATTCGATTCACTAGCGCGACGCCTTTTAACGCGAACATCGCTTCAAGCCCATAATCATAACACCATTGATGGGAATGCATATGCGTGCAATGAAAGAATAGGGTAAATTTTGGGGTGCGACAGATGCCCCTATTCAATCATCTTAAACCTGATAAGAGAGAAAAGCGACATCTTTCGAACGTTCAAGGTGGAAGAGGATTGAATACCAAAAGAGCCCCAAAAATTTGCCCGACGCGGGATACCAAAACCAGATAAGCTATCTTGACTAAAGAACCACAGATGAAACACTTGAGAAAAAACTTGTTAAGCATCAACAAAATTCTTTAACACATCACCGGGGATAACCGAGTAACCAAAATGAGCAATAAACAACAAGTTTTAATGAGAACGCTATGAGAAGTGAACCACACTTCTTAAGTGAAAAGAAATATAATAGATTAAGCCATCACAGGATGTCTCAACGAAAATGCTATGAGAAGAAAACCGAACTTCTCAAGCGAAAAGTAATAAGATAAATTAAGGATTCGATATGATTGAGAACTTTTCAGAAAATTCCAGAGAGTTAAGGAATACCCGCAGACCTTAACGAAGATATGATCGAGAATTTGTCAGAAAATCCCGAAGAAGATAATTGAGAAATTGTCTGAAGATCCCAAAGAAGATTTGAGTTTTTTGAGAAATTGTGTGAAGATCTCAAAGAGTTAAAGAATAACCGCAAAATTTAACGAAGATAACGATCGAGAATTTGTCGGAAAAACCCCGAAGAATTAAGGAATACCCGCAAAACTTAATGAAGACATATGGCTAGAACAATATCAGAATTGTTGTGCACGAAGGTGCGAGGAGCCATGGCATGCTGAATGTCTTGACCATGTAACTTCTGAGTTACCAGCAGAACAAATTCAGTAGTGCACCCGAGAATACACTTCTCCGGGGATAAAAAACAATATCCAACACAAAGGTGTGATATAGATGTTTATGAAGTCGGTAAATCCTTGTTTCCGATGTTTCTGCTGATGAGAGATTTAATGAACATGTACAGACATGTTGACCAACTTCTGAGCTGACAAAATCTTCAATTTGTATGCAGATAGCCTTACCGGGGGTAGAAGAATTATATTCAACGTCTGTGGCTAAAAAACTTCTATGGTAATAAGCTTCAATTTGCTGGTATCGTACCGACAATGCGTTGTAGCAAGTGGATATGTGGATCAACTTTTGAGTTGGAGAAATATCCTGAGATTGAATGAACATCCTACTTGGTGGATATTCATCTGTTGAGTAGTTGAGGACTTACTGGGGAAATAAACACACCAGAAGTTCAATGTAGTTTTCTGAGAACAACTCAGAGAAACAAAATTGCAGAAGTCACTGCCACTAGAATTTGCTGAGAAGATTCTTGTTTGAAGGAACCTCGGAAAATACCCTGAATAATGTTGTAGTAATCCTTTTTAAAGGAGACTCACTTGGGAGTAAATTAAGCTTCGCTGGGGAAACTTCATAAGAAAACCGTGTGGAAAATAGCACTGGGGATTCCCGGTAGATAATTTTGTCGACATTAGAGTCGATCGAAAGACAATTGTTTCGTTGGGGAAGAAATATCGATTGGAGAAACCGTCAGTTGTTGAGCCCATACAAGTATACAACTTGTTCTAGAGAAAGGAGGATAGTTATGTCGTCTGAGAACTAATACTTCAACTTTTGGTCCTCACGAGGGTATTTGCAGTTTAGTCGGGGAAAAAACCTGCAACAAACAACTAGCCGAAGCTAAATGCATGAGTATGATATGCATGATTTTTTTAATGTTTTAATGTGAAGGGTAGTAAAGATGAATTCCCGATACTGATCAGAAAAGAGAACATCACTGGGGAAACCCAAGTGGAAAATCCCGTTGACACAATAGTTCACTAGGGATGATTAATCACTTCTCTGGGGAAGAGACTTAACTTGAGAGTTGACACCACTACTAACTTATCTTTCAACCAAGCGTTCAACTTGCATTGGGGAGAAAAACTAAATTGTCATTTGAGAAATAGTCTTCGACACCTGTGTTCAACTTCATTCTGAACAGGTCCCAGATTCTGGCGGCGGTTTATGCATGAATATACTATGATATGACATGAATGAATGAATGAATAAATCGATGCGTGAATATACTGGTTGATGTATTGGTTTATCAAACTGAATTCCCGACACCACTTGAAACTAAACGAAGGGTAACGACCATGGCCAAACCATGATTGCTACCACATGAGTCCCTCAAAAGAAAGATAAAGTCTGATTCCTTATAACCACCAAGATGAGTACGAAGGTACTTCCAATTCAGAGAAGCAGGCGCAAAATTGAGAAATTCAATCATTCCCCGACATTTCGTAAATCAAAACGATTTCAAGTTTCAAAAGCTTTATTGTTTCACCATTTTTAATGATTTTAATTTTTATCTAAAACAACAGCGACATTAAGCTAAACATGCAGAAAAGATAAAAAGTAGGAAAAGAAACAAAGTTCAACTGAACAATTCTTTTATTCAACATATGAGAGGAACAACTCATTCATAAAGAGTTTATACATAAAGATGCACATTCCTTTAGGAGGAACATACAAGAAAGAGTAAGCCTATAAACATTTTCTTGAAACAACAACGATATTGAAACTGAACTTCATTGAACCATAAACATGTTATTCTCCCTCCTGACTGCTATTCTTCATCATTTCACTTTTGAAGATGGTGATTGAACTGATCCCTTCCATCTAAACTTCTGTTGTGACACGGAAACGCACACTGCAGCATTATGTCTTTACACATTTCCTAACTTTTGCGTGAACCATCTTCTCTTCAGATTTTGGTTCACCGGGACATTTACCCTTTTTTGCTTAAGTCGCGCTTTCGGGTTTTCAGCTTACCGGGCTTAATTTTTTTCTCTCTTTTTTTAAAACATAATACTTCTTGACCGTGTCTGAGTTGATAGCGTGTGCCAAATCTTCTCCGTCCATGTTGGTGAAAATAAGAGCTCCTCCCGAGAAAACCTTCTTGACCACATACGACCCTTCATAGTTCGGCACCCATTTCCCGTGAGGGTCTCTGTGTGGAGAGATTATCCTCTTTAGCACCAATTCGCCCACTTTGAACACGCGGGGACGTACCTTCTTGTCAAAAGCCCTCTTGATTCTTTTCTGGTAAAGTTGGCCATGACAAATTGCTGTCAACCTCTTTTCTTCAATTAGATTGAGCTGGTCATACCTATTTTGAACCCATTCTGCTTCTTCTAACTCCGTTTCCATTAGAACTCTGAGGGAAGGAATCTCAACTTCTATAGGAAGTACTGCCTCCATACCATAAACGAGATAGTAAGGTGTTGCTCCTATCGAAGTGCGAATAGATGTTCTGTACCCGTGCAAAGCGAAAGGCAACATCTCGTGCCAGTCCTTATACGTCTTTACCATCTTCTGAAGGATCTTCTTAATATTCTTGTTAGCTGCTTCAACATTGCCATTCATCTTCAGTCTGTAAGGCGAAGAGTTGTGATGCTCTATCTTGAAGGTGTCGCACAACTTCTTCATCATCTTGTTGTTCAAATTTTTCCCATTGTCAGTAATAATCTTGCTAGGAGTACCATAGCGACAAATTATATTATTCTTGATAAACCGGGTAACTACTTGTTGTGTCACATTCGCATATGACGCAACCTCAACCCACTTGGTGAAATAGTCTATGGAAACCAGTATTAAGCGATGTCCATTAGAAGCTTTCGGCTCAATCATTCCAATCATATCTATTCCCCACATAGCGAACGGCCATGGAGAAGTCAAAACATTCAGAGGCGAGGGCAACACGTGCATCTTATCAGCATGAATTTGACACTTGTGACATCTCATTGCATAGACAACACAGTCTGTTTCCATGGTCATCCAGTAATAACCAGCCCTAAGAATCTTTTTCGCCATTGCATGCCCATTTGCGTGAACACCAAAAGAACCTTCGTGAATTTCTTTGATAAGTTGATCTGCTTCGTGTCTATCCACACATCTGAGCAAAACCAAATCAAAATTTCGCTTGTACAGCACCCCACTACTTAAGAAAAAGTTAGCAGACAACTTCCTCAAAGTCTTCTTATCAGTGATAGATGCCTCTTCTAGGTACTCGCCTTTCTCTATGTATTGCTTGATATCATAGAACCAGTGTTTGCCATCAGTTTCTCCATCAATCGCCATACAATAACCAGGTTCGTCTAGACGCTCAATAATGATAGAAGGCGCTTCATTAGCCCACTTGACCTTGAACATTGAAGATAAAGTGGCCAAAGCATCAGGTAACTGATTTTCCTCTCTAGGAATATGATGGAAAGTGATCTCATCAAAATACGGTATCAGCTTCAAGACATGATCCCTATACGGAATCAGCTTTTCATTACGAGTTTCCCATTCTCCTTTGACCTGGCAAATGACGAGTGTTAATCTCCATAAACTTCAAGGATTTTGATCCTTAAATCAATGGTTGCCTTAATCCCAAAGATGCAAGCTTCATATTCTGCCATGTTGTTGGTACAGTCGAAACAAATTCTGGCAGTGAAGGGAATATGAAATCCTGTTGGAGAAGTAATGATTTCCCCGATTCCATGACCTACTGCATTGGATGCACCATCAAACACAAGAGTCCACCGAGATCCTGGTTCAGGTCCTTCTTCTGGACCAGGAATGTTACAGTCTCTGATAAACATGACATCTTCATCTGGGAAATCAAATCTCATTGGTTGATAGTCCTCCATGGGCTGGTGAGCGAGATATTCTGATACCACACTTCCCTTGATAGCTTTCTGGGTTACGTATTGAATATTATATTCAGATAGTAACATCTGCCAACGCGCAATCCTTCCGACCAAAGCTGGTTTCTCGAAGATATACTTAATGGGGTCCATTTTAGATATTAGCATTGTAGTGTGACACACCATGTACTGTCTCAAACGGCGGGCACCCCATGCCAAAGCACAACAAGTTTTTTCTAATAAAGAGTACCGACTCTCACACTCCGTGAACTTCTTACTCAAGTAATAGATTGCATGCTCTTTTCTTCCCGTTTCGTCATGTTGTCCTAGGACGCAACCCATGGATCCTTCAAGTATAGTGAGGTACATTATGAGAGGTTTTCTGGGCACAGGCGGTATCAAGATTGCTGGTTCTTGCAAGTACTCCTTAATCTTATCAAATGCTCGCTGACAATTGTCATTCCATATAATGGCTTGATCCTTTTTTAACAACTTGAACAAAGGTTCGGAAGTAGCCGTCAAATGCGAGATGAACCGAGAAATGTAGTTCAAGCGTCCCAAGAAACCACAAATTTCCTTCTCTGTTCTTGGTGTAGGCATATCTTGAATAACCTTTACTTTATCTGGGTCCACTTTGATACCTCGTTGGCTCACTATGAATCCAAGTAGCTTCCCAGATCGAACTCCAAAAGTGCACTTGTTAGGATTCAAACGGAGTTTATATTTCCTCAATCTGTCAAACAGCTTTCTCAGATGAACAATGTGCTCCTCTTCAGTCTGAGACTTGGCAATCATATCATCCACGTAGAATTCTATTTCTTTATGCATCATGTCATGGAAAAGGGATACCATGGTTCTCTGATAACTTGCTCATGCATTATTCAATCCGAACAACATGTCCTTGTAACAGAAGGTGCCCCAAGGAGTGGTAAACGTCGTCTTCAGCATATCTGCAGGATCCATCTTAATCTGATTATATCCTGAGAAACCATCCATGAAAGAAAAAACAAAAGACTGAGTCGTGCTATCAACTAAGACATCAATGTGAGGTAGAGGAAAATCATCCTTCGGGCTGGCTCTGTTCAAGTCTCGGTAGTCCACACACATCCGAACTTTTCCATCCTTCTTGGGGACGGGTACAATGTTGGCAATCCAGTCTGGATATACCGACACAACAAGAAAACCGACTTCGAACTGCTTCTTGACTTCGTCCTGAATCTTCTTAGCCATCTCTGGATGCGTTCTCCTCGGTCTTTGTTTTACAGGAGAACATTCAGGCTTTAGCGGAAGCTTGTGCATAAAAATATCTGTGTCAAGTCCAGGCATATCTTGATACGACCATGCAAACACATCTACAAACTCTTGCAACAAGTGGACCAGCTCATCTTTTATCTCTTGCCCCAAAGTAGCTCCCACTTTGACTTCTTTACGATCCTCTTCAGTCCCCAGATTGATCACATCCAATGGTTCTTGATGAGGTTGGATCATCTTCTCTTCATGCTCGACCAGACGCGTTAAATCTTCTGGGAGTTCATAGTCTTCCTCACCATCGTCTTCGGCTTGGTTGATCGGGAACTCGAAGTCAAAAGGAACTACATCATGGCTATGTTCAATGAGCTCAGTTTCAGGTGATCTGCATAAATGATTGATTTTCTTTTTTTAGATATGTATGTTTATTTTAACAAAAATAACAATGAAAACGTTGTTGTTTTTATTAATATGCACTGGAAAGCAAAAGTAAAAACGATACAAAAAAGGATCTCAAACTGAATAACAAAATGCGCTTTTTATTGAAGATAAAATTCATTCATTAAACGGAATAAGCCCTACAAAGAAATCCTTTGTGCCTTGGGCAGAGCACAAGATTTTTGTTTTAAAACAAGAAATTACTTTGATAGTGAAATGAGAGGGGTAACGTCCTTGTCGATCCAATTCTTGGGGACAATGCTAGGAGGAGTACGAAACACCATCTGAGAAAGCTCCACTGCACACTCATCGTCATCAATGGCATTGATAGTCTTCTCGGAACGGAAACCTTTCGCAAAAAAAGTATCCTCAAGATGAGGGATCTTCCCTTTTCCTGTCTCAGAACCTTCACTAACCTTTGAGGATGGTTGGTACCCGAGTCCACCCTTGTCTTTCTTTTCCACCACATCTAACACTGTTCCCCAACCTTTTGGATTTCCAGCATCGATAAGGGCATTAACATCCTGCCAGCAGGCCATGTTACCATTAGGCTTCTCAGCAGACTTGATCTCTTTTTGCACAGTACCCACAATTTCTAAAGCTTGAAAGAGAGTCTCGTGCACGTCGTCTCCAACATCCACATACTTGAACTCAGACAAGTGACTAACCAAATAGTGTTCTTCACCACTAACCTCCACCACCTGGTTATTCAACAAGAACTTCAACTTCTGATGGAGAGTTGAAGTAACATCTTTAGCACCGTGTATCCAGGGCCTTCCCAACAAGCAGCTATAAGCTGGAAAGATGTCCATCACTTGAAAAGTGATGTTGAACAGCTGAGGTCCGATAAGTACCGGGAGGTCAATCTCTCCCACCGCCATCCTGCGGGATCCATCAAAAGCCTTTACAATCAGAGAACTAGGTTTCATAATTGCCCCTTCCACCTGTAATTGGGCCAAGGTTGTCTTCGGGATCACATTCAAAGCTGAGCCTGTGTCAACCAATACTCTAGCAAGAGTCGTCTCACCACAGGTAACAGAAATGTGAAGAGCCATGTTATGATTACCTCCATTTGAAGGGAGATCCACATCGGTGAAAGCTAAACAATTGCCATCATTTAATCCTGAAATAGCAATATCCAATTGATTAATTATAATATCTTCAGCCACGTATGCATTGTCGAGGAACTTCAACAAGGCCATCTTGTGGGCGTCAGAACTTTTCAATAAAGATAAGATCGAAATCTTTGCGGGAGTCTGACTAAGCTAATCAACCACTTTATAGTCATTCCTTTTGATGATTTTCAAAGCCTCATCACTTGGTTTAAAAATATCCTTCAATTCTTCTACACTCAAATCAACAACTCCATCCTTCTTCGGAGGAACATCTGGCGCTTTCTCTGCAGCTCTACTCTTCGTCGAATCCTGGTGATAAATACGACCACTACGGGTCATGTCACTCATACCAGTGATGTTTTCAACAGTAGACTCTCCTAATACCATTGCTTACCACCTACAACAACTTCAGGCTCGTAGTTCCACGGTACAACTATAGTATCTTCATAAGGAATACAGATGGGTGGGTAAACCATCATTGGCTCTACCGCCGTAACAGGTTCTTCTTCTTGGATAGGGACCGTAGAAGATATATGAAGTCTCCTGTTGTTGATGAGCGGAACCACCACATGTACTTCAATTTCCGTCTCGACTAAACGAATCAAATGTCGACACATTAATATTTGTAGATACTTCTTGAACTCGCATGTTCTGATTTACTTGACAAATCGAACAATGACCATGAACTCCTTTCAATAAATCAGCCTCTTCAACTCTTCAAATACCTTCTTCAAAGACATCTCCAATTGATCTACATCCATAACCAGACTTCTTCCTTCTTCAACCAAAGCATTCACTGATGACGGACCATGCCTCGGTAACGGGTTATTACCAATGTTGGGGACATCAGTGAAAGTTAACAGTTTTCTGTCAATAAGTTCCTGAACCTTGCATTTAAAAGCGAAACAATCCTCTGTGGTGTGGCCAGGAGAATTGGCGTGGAAAGCGCATCTAGCGTTCTCACTAAACCATGGTTTGGATGGCCCAGGAACAAGCTTCAATTCCCTCGGCACTACTCTTCCATCTTGAATCAAATATGGCAAAAGGCTAGTGTAAGTCATTGGAATAGGCTGAATCTCTTCCTTGGTGTACTTATGATAATGTGGGCTCTTCTGTTGACCTAGACCCTTGTTCGGACCTTTGGTTTGTTGTTGTTGGGAAGCTTGATTTTGAGGAACCTGAGTTGAATAAGGCATCTGCATTTTCATGGGTTGCTGATACAGCATGCCGGGAAATTGCATAGCAGCAACATAAGGATACGACATATATGGGACCTGAACAGGAGCAGGTCTAGCTGTCTGTCTTCCTCTTCCTCTGCCGCTTGATTCATACACAACATTGGCTTCAGCTTCTTTCCTCTTAAAACCATTGAACGGCTTCTTTACTGTAGACGTCCCTGCATTCCCTCCGGATATCTTACCAGTCTTCAAACCTTCCTCAATATTTTCGCCCACCATCATTAGATTGGAGAAATCAGAAAAAGTACTTCCAATCAGTATTTCGTAATATTGCACCGGCAATGTTCCCATGAACAAATCATTTAACTCTCTTTCTGCTAAAGCTGGTTGAACCCTCGAGGCTACCTCCCTCCACCTTTGAGCATATTCTTTAAACAATTCCTTTCCTTGAGCCATATTTTGTAGTTGTACACGATTGGGAGCCATAGTGCTTAAAGAAAGCGGACAAATCATCCCAAGAGCGGATATTCGATTTCTCCAATTGCATATACCAGTCCAGGGATGCCCCGAGAGACTATCTTGAAAACAATGAATCATCAACTTGCTATTTTAACATGTGCCGCCATCTTGCGACTGTACATCCTCAAATGAGTGTCGGGACAACTCACTCCCTTATATTTTTCAAAGTCAAGTACTTTGAATTTTGGTGGAATGAAGACATCAGGGACAAGGCACATGTCCAAATCACTCATACCAACAATGTTTTTTCCTCTTAACTCCTTCACCTGCTCAGCTAGTTCTGTGCACATCTTTTGTGCAACCATATCTTGAAAAGGAGTCGGATTTCCCACAGGTGCAACATTTTGGTAAAATTGTCTCATATAATCATCTTGTTGGTCCTCCTCAGCTTGAGGAGTCGTAGACCAATGATTTTCTTGCTCATCCTCACCCCACTCTTGCTCATCATTTACCATAGTTTGGGTAGCAACATGCGCTGCAGCAGCAGTACCTTGGTTGTCAGCTCCATTGAAGAAGTCAGCAGGCATCCCATAGATTAATGGATTAGGCGCTTGCACTCCTGGCAATGGGGAATTGCCACCCCCTCGATGGGTTCTCATATTTCCCGTAACAATGGGAGGAATGATAGTAGTTGCATTGTTTGTTGTAGCAGCAGCAGTAATGTGGCTCACTCCTCTTCCTCATATGTTGAGCAGTCAACATCTCCATCAACTGGTCCATCTTGGACTTCAAAGTGTTGATGTCATCTTGCATGGCAACTGTCTGGTTTCATACTGATCCATTGCTTTCTTCACGTTAGCCCTGGTTCCGCACGGGTGTCGGGTAGTTAGCTTGAATCTGGATGAGAGGAAACGTAATGAGCTTGGCGTCCCCTTTTTTAAAATAAAAAATGCATGATTATGTATGGTTAATGTAAAAATGCTTATGATCGTGTTCCCATTCCCAGGGATCTTTATCGGACTCATTCACTTGTAAGCAATCAGCACAACAAATGGATAATCAGATCGTTCATTCCAAACATAAAAGTTGAATACAAACATTAGTCTTTGTAGAGAAAATAAAGAGCAAGACTCGTAGGTCTGCTTTTAGTTTGATAGATACAATGAAGCTGAAAAGTACATAAAGGGGTAACAAAAGATCAGAAGTGTTGTCCTCTTTGGGGCTTGAACTCTCTTATCTCCTTTTTGAATCGCTCCACCAAGTCTTTGCAAAGATAAATGAAGTACTCCACTGCCGGTGGCACTTAGTCTTCCTCTAGATCTTCGATAGCTGATTGGAGCCTCCATGGGACCTCCACCATCAACTGTCTGCAGAATTCCACCAAGCCTGAGTAATTGTCATACAAACTCTTGTTTTTCTCTTCTAGGTTGAAAATGGTTTCTCCCCGATTTACCCAAAGTTCATTCTGACGTCGGGCTTCTTCCTGCCATCCCTCACACTAGACCTCCAACTCCCCATGCTTCCTCCCATTGGCCTACAAGGTTTCTCGCAGATCCAACTCTTGAATCTTCTGGGCCAATTCTTCGGAGTCTATGTTACATGCCATGCAAGCTTCTTCCTTGAGGCGAGTCTCACGCGCCAAACTGGATTCAATGTTCATTAACATAGACTTTAACTCCTAGATTTGAGTGGTGAGAGTTGTCTTTAGGTCAAAATTTGCCTTGATAGCTCTCTCTTCATCTGCATAAGCTTGTCCTCTTTCGCGTTCAGCTTTGGCTAGCCTACGGTTGAATTCACTTAACTCAAAATTGGCTGCATCCAGATTATCTTTCACATGGAACTTTGCTTTCCTTTCTCTTTCGACTTGCTCTTGACTCTTTAGAAGCTCATCATCTCTTTCCTTGAGGCTTTGCATCAAATCGTCCCTTTCTCGAGCAACACGAGTAAGGATTGCTTGTTGTCGCCCCTCTTCAGCTTGCATCTCTATAATGATGAGCTTGAGTTTGTTGAACTCCTCAATAGGGATGTGAGTGAGTTCAGGTTCTGGCACATCAAATGGAACTTCCACAGTAAATGGAAATTTTACCTCCAGTACTCTTCTAAGTATCCAGGATTCGTAAGGTTCTCCATCACCATTTCCTTTTTTTCTGATCTCTGCACCCTTCCTGTGAACTTGGGTCCAAGCTTTTTGTATCTGCTTCAACAAACCAGGATCTTCTCTTCCGAAGTCTAGCAAGATAAACTCTTTCAGAAATTCTTCCTTCGGTGCAGTTTCCATAGGACATCCCAATTGCTTGAGAACCAACCTAGGGATTATAATTGATGCATCCTTGGGATCCAATTAGCGGAACATTAGGAAATGCCCCGCAGTGAGTGATGACCTCCCACGTATACCAATTTGGAGAATACCAAAAAACACCGCTAGCAGTAAGAGAAGCCAACTTCTGAGACCAAATCAAATTCTCCAAGGTTTTAACCCAAGGTCCTCGTTGAGGAATATGGGACTTCAACCACGGGTAGAGTAAAGCGGAACAACACATCACCACTCCTTTCCTTTTGATGTATCGAGTATGAATGCTGATGAGCATATATGCTAGCAAAGCTGGTACAGGATTCTCTGAAAGAAACACGCTAATTGCAGGCTGACTCACATACTCATCGTCATGGCTCGGAAACATTACCACCCCAAAGATCAGCAAGGCCAGAATAACACTGAATGATATCCAACTTTCTTCCCCCACTACCAACTCTTCAGCTCTTTTCTCCAACAAACTTCTGGGAATTCCTCTTTCCACTAACATTGGCCCTATCTCTTAGACCGGCAGATTCAAAGCAGCTGCTACATCACTTGCGTCTACACTCTCCCCCAACTTAGTAAAAGGAGCACTATCTTTTAAAGGCCAATTCAACAATCTTTCGAACTCTTCAATTGTTGGGACCATCTAGAAATCTTGGAACGTAAAACACCGCAGAGAAGGATCAAAGAACTTTACCAGAGCTTTCAAAGCGCTGTGATCAACGTCAACATCCAAAAGCTCTAAAATCCACCCATATTTGGTATGAAAGTTATTCAATTGAGCATGCTTCACCTTTCCCCTAAGCCTCAAAAGTATCTGAATGTTTGGAAATTTGAAATTGATATGAGGATTGTTCTTTCTGCTGGAATCCATTGCACGGTCTAATTGCTTTCAAGAACGAGTCTTTTAAAGATACCTGAATGGCAACAAATATGATGAAACATGAATGATTAATGCAAAAATGCAATGCAAATGAGTTAAGCTGGGATCCAACAACAGTGTAGATCACTAGATAGGTCACTGGATGGTCGGACATGGTTTCGACGCCTACCCAACAATTCCCAAAACAAGGTTGGTTCTAATGTTTTTTGCTAAATGCTTCTCGGAGTCTCAGATCCCCTTTTAAAAATATTATCGTCATGACGATAGTATTTTCAAAAGTATACTCCAAGAAACGGCTCTTAAAGGGATACTCAAAAAACCTTTGAGTGGTTGGTTTTAGTTTTGGACATCCTAATACTTAGAGTTATAGGCCATTTGTCCAGAAATTGCTATCCCGCACTAGCATACGGTGCAACAATCCCCTTAAAATGACCAACTCTAAGTTGTGGTCTTCACGTCGATCCAAGGAACAGGGATGTCCAATGGACCTAAGCTACGCAACCACTCTAAGCTTAATGTTTCCTAGAAGCCTGGGTATTGGGCTTATCTATGAACCATAACCAACAAGTTCCCAATATTGTAATATACATCAACAGAATAATATACAAAATATAAAGAAATAATAGGCAATAAACATCAAAGCAATAAACACACATGCGAAGAACTAAACTAGGGTTGACTCGCTTAGTCAAAAAGAATTTTAAAAATCTTCCCCAGTGAAGTCGCCAACTGTGATGACTAGTTTTTTTATCGGTTGTTTTAAAAACAATGAAGTCGCTACCTAATTTTATTTGTTCTAAAAAGAACATGAAAATATAGATAAAACCCCACAGATGCGGATAAGGCGGTCTACGTGACCAAAAAACATGGAATCGGGAGTCGGTTATGTAAGAGGAAGGTATTAGCACCTCTTACATCCATCGTACTCGATGGGACCCATTTAGTTCTAAGTGTTTGTGTGTGTTTATTGCTAAGTTATGAATACAAAAGAAGAAAAAAGATTTGTTTATTATTATTTTGAGTTTGGCACGGTTTCGAAACCGTGTTCCTACGTATTCCCTTGTGCAATGGGAAAGTCAAAACTCCGTAGTTCCTCTCAAAAATGTTTTATTGGTTGTATTGATTTTATAAGAAAAATCGTGCATTAGGCATTTCGAATACTTGAGTTTGGACTTATTTGGTTTATTTGAAAAGCTTAAGTCCTCATTCATGATTGAAATGGATATTGCACTCTCTTTGTAAGAAAAGAGTTTTGAAGTCGCATATGAGCGAAAAAGGGTTAAGTGAGTTGAATTGTTTTTAAGGTGGGTGAAAAGTACCGAACAATAGGACTAGCATCCTACGATTCAAATACTAGAACAAGAGGAGCTCAATGCTCAAAGAGTCGTCTGTCATCCCAAAATTTTTCTTATAAAAGAGTGAAGTGAAACAAAATTCACGTTATTAAGAGCCTTTAAACAATTGGACTAGCATCCAACGATTTAATGACTCGAAGTTCTTTTTTTTACAAGTGTTTAAACAATTGGTCTAGCAACCAACAATTTAAATACTTGGGTTTTTATTGTGAAAAGAATTTTGAAAATGCACTCGACGTTGGATCGAGGTTTGTAAATTAATTATGAAAGCATTTTGAAGTTCGGTGCGCGAGGAAATGAGAAATGGGGTCGGGTTATGATTAATTAAGTATATGGACTTAATTAAACTCGTGAGGATAGGTGCTCCTATCCCCAACTATGAGACCCTTATACATGGAAAATTGGTATATGGACCAATAATTTATTCGGGTTATGATTAATTAAAGCAACAAGGACTTTAATTAACCTTGTGAGGATGGCCATGCCCATCCCCAACTGTGAGACCCTTTAAGAAATTGGCTTATGAGCCAATCAAAAGAAAATCAGATTAATTTTAATGTTGGTTGTGTGCAAAGTGTATAATGGTGAATAAATACAGGATAAGCAAATAAACAAACAATTATCACACAATACAATCGGAAATTTAAATAATTATTAGAATATATTTTTTCTATTTGATAAAAAATCAACTAATAGTTTAATCGATAAATTATCAAATAAAAACTATCAGAACTAATTATTATTTAATATATTCATAAGAATTTAATTGCATAAAATAATAAAATACAAAAAAAACAATTAAAAAGAGAAAAGTTTAGGAATAGCCTGCTGGGAATAAATCTGGGAGTGCAAACAAAAAACCAGAGATAAGATCCTGAGCCCAAATAAAGGGCCCAAATAGCTTCAAGAGGAATCCAGCGTGGAGCCCAGAGGAGGGTGTATCATGGGAAGCCAGATCTGGCCGCTTGATCAAGAAGTCAACAAAAATCATGGCAATTGAACGACGATAGTGCAGGCCAGCATACCATATTTATTTTCTTTTTTGAAGAAAAAAATTTTAGTTAATTTTAATTGATTAGGGGTGGTGACACCACCGGATTAAACACAAAAAGTTTAATTAAAATAAAGAAAAAACTTAACTTAGTCTTAATCCTAACGTGGAGTTCCTGTATCTCTCTCTAACCTTCCAAAACACTCTGTCTTCTCTCTAAGCTATGCCTCGCCGAAAATCGCTTCTGGCCGCGCCGGAAATCACCTCACGGTGGATCCGGTGGCGGCGTAACCCAAATCATCATTTTTTTTTATGTTTCCTGACTCGTCTCTCTTCTCTCATCCCAAATCTGCTCTCTGTTTTTACAAATTTACACGATTTTGGCCTAGATCTAACAGGAAGATGATGAAACCCTAGCCCAAACGATGGCTACTTCGTGAAATCGGTGGTGAATCATGCATGCTGTGAGCGAAAAAGGGAGGATGGCGGCTGGGCTTGCAACCGCCTTTTCGAATCCGGTAATACCTTTCTGAAACTCTTTCTCTTTGCCTTTTTCGGTTTCTGAAGGGATTAGGAAGCAAGGAAATGATGAGTAGTTTAGGGTTTTGTTTTCTGGCTTAGATGGATTTTGCTTTGTGTTTCGTTTCTGTTTGGTGATTATTTCTTCTGGTTTTGGCTTCTGCGGTTTGGCTTGGTCTTGGAACAATGGTTTTCTTGATTATGGTTTTTGGTTTCTCTTTTGTGAGAGCTATTGCTTCTGGTTTTGTGACCTTTGTGGTTTCTGTTGGTTTCTGTTTGATTTGGAACAATTGTTGGTTTTCTGTCTGTTGGTTTTGTTTTTGGAACAAAGGATTCCTTGGTTATGATTTTTGGTTTCTGGTTTGTGATGGTTGTCTGCTTCTGGTTTTGTGACCCCTTTGATTCCTATAGCTGCTGCCTCTTTATGTCTTGGTAAAACTAGGTTTGAATTTTGCTTTAGAACTAGTATTTTGCTTTTTCTGATGCTAGCTCTACTGTTCTGTTGCCTGTGTTGTATGTTCTTGACCATAAATCTGCTATTGCTTTATCAATTGGCTTGCTCTACTGTTCTGTTGCCTGAACTGTGATATGTTGGTCCCTGGAAAAAATAAAATGGCTTACTGTCTTTGACATTTGTAGCTTTGTCTGCTCTGCTACTCTCTACTTTTATTGTTGTACTTATATCTATAATGCTTTTGGGTTTTATCCCTATTGTGAACCAAATTGTTGTGATTTGCAATAGGTCTGTTTTCAGCCAATGATCCAAAATTTGTGAGGCTGCTTGTAAATTCTGTGCCATCCTGTTAACTATGATGAAATTCTGAGTTTATTTCTCTTTGTGAACCAACTTTTGTTGTGATTTGTAGAGAAAACCCTAGGCCAATGATCAAAACATAATTCCAATTGTATGAGGCTTAAATTAGTGCTTGAACATAATTGAAAAACCCCCCTGCATTCTGATTCTTGCTACCATCCCTAATGATGAGTTATAAAACAAATTGATTGAAATACTTTTGTTTATGCTTGAATTAAGTTGCTAACCAATGTTCTTTTTTATGTTTCATGTAATGGTGAACAAGGCAAAGCAAATGTAGCTTGAATACATGATGGAAATCTTGAAGATGGAGAATAAAGAGATGCAAGAATGGAGATTTCGTTAGCATAGGATTTTTTTTGTTAGAATTCACATTGTAACAATCCTAGCTAGAAATAACTTAGGATTTTGGCTTCATTTACATCTTTAGAAAATATGTAAAATCCTTACCAAACTTGTAAACTTGTGAAATGTCAATTCAATTGGAACTTTGTAATTCAAACTTAAATCGAATCTTGAATAAAAATGCCAAAATTGCACACTAATTTTTGAACTCGTCATTATCTTGGAAATAATTGTATCCAAATGAATGTTGCAAATTAATAGTGATTCCATGTCCTAATTCCCATGCCATAAACCAACCTTGGTAATAAATGGATAGAAAAAAGGAAAAATGAACTTGTCTTGAACTTTTAATTCCCTAATATTTCCAAAAAAGTTTAAGTATCCGAACGTTTCCAAACACCTAAAGATGATGGGAAAAATGGGAAGAACAATTCAATTAACAAAACTCAAACCGTATTTAGATCCATGAACTCAAATAAATCTCTCAAATTTGCTTGAATCAAATTCTTGAACAAAACCAATGCTCATAATCCAAGTATTCTTCACTTTCCATGATCGTCCACTCAAATCAAATCTTTCATCTATACCAAAATTTGGATGGCCCCAAAAAACTAAACCTTAAAAGATGAACAAGAGATTGTTGATTCTTCGTAACTCTTAAATCCCTCGGATTAATTGAAAATGAAAACATCTCCTATGGCTTATAACAGAATCATTGTGAGTCGCTTCAAGCCCATAATCATAACACCATTGATGGGAATGCATTTGCGCGTAATGAAATAATAAGGTAAATTTTGGGGTGCAACACGACCGTTACCGAGGAGGCTGAAGTGGTTATAACCACTCCTCTTAAACGCGCTTTGGACATGGAGGTGCCCAACGGAAAAACTACAAAACAGAACAAAACTATTATGACCAATGAGATCAACCAAGTTGACTGGGAAGTTTCTGCCCTGATGTTGAAAGAGACCGGTGGCGGCTCCAATCAATCTCCTCCTGGAAACAAGTTATGGTCAAACGAGTTCGATGGTATGAAGTTTATGTATGGAAACCTTAATGCCACCGAGGATGTAAACAAAGTGAAGAGCCTCGGTCCCCAGAAGATTACTCAGCACCTTAGCTCCTACCTGATGAGGTGTGCTATTTTGGCCTGAGGACTGTATGAGTATGGGGAAGCCGCGGAATCCAAATATGCTAATTTAGAGAAAGAATCAAACGAATGTCAGACAATGAGAATCATTAAATAACGTCAACTCACTTTTGAAGAACAAAGTATCTAAAACTGAAGAGAAGGAGAAATCCTTGGAGAAAGAGCTCGAAACCCTTAAGGCCACGGCTTCCGAGTTGGCAGACAGTTTGAAGGCTTCGGAAACTTCTTGTGCTAGTCTGAAATAAGATCTGGAGAAGTCTCAGTTGGATGTTCTTAATGTCGGTGACTTAGCTTTTGACCAGGGAAAAGACCAGGTCGCCTGTCTCTATCTTGACATTGACATCTCGGTTGTGGATTTCTTTAAGGAAATTGTGGACAGATAATTGGTGGACCCTGACAACGATGATGAAGGAACTATGAATGAGGAGCCGCTCACAGTTGACACCTTCCACCTTGACACCAACAAAGGACTTTAATTTCTTTTGTGTATTTGAACTTGTGTTAAGTTTTGTTAGTCACTCTTTTTGGTGGGTGCATTTTGTATAACTTCTTGACAATTTCTCACTGGGCGTTTTAAATACTGTTTTTGCTTAACTTGCACTTATTTTAAATTTTTACATGTTCTATATGTATTTGACATGTGCGAAAACAAGATTATGCCTATATCATCCCCTAGTCGGTGGTGCTCTAAAATCCATAACGACTTTACATAAGAGGCACTTAGCTTGTTTTGAACATCTCATATAATCCAGAAACTTAGCCCCTGAGTCGACTATAAGGTCGACCGGAGTAGAAAGATTTAATGCTTCGGAAAGTTATATGAATACATTTGAGCAGATTTAACCAAGCACGTATTAAGCCAAATTGGAGATGCGACAATGTGTAGCCCTAAACATGAAGTCGTGACATAAAGCCAATTTAAGAATGCAGCAAGATGCAAATTCCATGGCGGCTATGAAGCCGGCAAATACAAGAAACATTTATACTCTGAGGAATGATTCCAAAATTCTTGAATGGTGCTATATGAATAATCAAAGCATTCTTTTAAGTATGGGTGTTGAGCCAAATCTAGGTGGTAAAGGAATTAAAATCCATTATACTGAGCCTGATTATAGTGAAATGTAAAATTCGCTTTGAAAACCGACCAAGACAGAACTCGGCAGAAAGCTTTATTTATTTTGGAACAGATCCTCTGACGAGAATGAACCTTGGAGAGACACCGAGTTATGCTGGGGGAGCATCATTGAAATGATACTCGACAGGGAACCCATATGGAAAACGCAGAGTTTTAGAACAAAGCCCTTGACGAGGATGAACCTTGGCGGGACACCGAGTGAGGGAGCATCATTGAAATGATACTCGGTAGGGAACCCATATGGAGAACACAGAGTTTTGGAACAGAGCCCCTGACGAGGATGAACCTTGGAGGGACACCGAGTTATCCTGGGGGAGCATCATTGTAATGATACTCAGCAGGGAACCCATATGGTGAACGCAAAGTTTTGGAACAAAGCCCTTGACGAGGATGAACCTTGGTGGGACACCGAGTTATGCCGTGGGAGCATCATTGAAAGGATACTCGGCGGGGAACCCATATGGCGAATGCCGAGTTTTGGAATAGAGCCTCATACTAGGATGAACCTTGGCGGAACACCGAGTTATGTCGGGGAAGCATCATTGAAATGATACTCGGCAGGGAACCCATATGGCAAACACAGTACTTTGTTGGAGAACCATTGAGATGGAACTCGGCAGGGAGCTTTATTACATCCTAGTTTCTCTTTACATAGACTAAATTTGTTAAGGTGCCTCATTAAAAACCTTGGTCGTTGCCTAGGGAAAAGAGTACACCATTTATTACATCAACTTACAAAGTCTAAGCGAAATAAAGTCTAAGACTAGTTACATTCCAAGTCTTAGGTACTTCTATTCCATCCAAAGTCTTCAGCCTGTAGGCTCCTCTTTCCATCTTCTCTACAACTCGGAATGGTCATTCCCATTTAGGAGACAGCTTCCCCTTCTTCGTAGGATCAGTGACTTTTTTAAGACCATGTCGCCTTCCTCGAAACCTCGTTGCTTCACCTTTAGATTGTATCTCCGGGATACCCTTTGTTTAGTTGCAATTTCTCTTACATGTACTACACTCCTTATTTCTTCCGAAAAGTTGGCCTCGACATTCAAAGCTTGGATGTTGACGTCCTGCTCAAAATTCTCCTGACGCCACATGGGCAAGCTAACTTCAAGGGATCATAGCATCAGCTCAAACACCATTCGAAAGGTATTTCCGGGTTGTTGAATGAATAGTGGTGTGATATGCCCAAAGGACCTCATGGAACATTCCGCCCATAAACCTTTGGCATCGTCTAATTTCTTTTTAGTCCAAGATGACTTTATTAGCCGACTCTGGGCCGTTCGCTTGTGGGTGCTCCTTGAAATAAACTTGTTGAAAATACCAAGCTCTCTAAAAAATTCTACTACGAAGAACTTGCAAGCTGAGTTCCATTATCGAAACAATGACCCAAGGAATTCGAATCGGCAAATAATATTCCTCCAATAAAAGCGCCGAACTCTCTCTGCTTATCCGAGCTCACGCCTCAACCTTCACCCATTTAGTAAAATAATCTACCGCTACGATGAGGAACTTTAGTTGCCCGAGCTCCATAGAAACAACCCAGGATATCCACCCCACTAATAAAGCGGCCACGGAGAGAGTACAAAGTGGAGGAGTTTTTCGGCGATGTGGATAATGGGCAAACAATTGACATTTCAAACTGGAGTTAACAAAGTGTACGCAATCTTTCAACATGGTGGGCCAATAGTACCAGCCCAGAGTATTTTACTTGCCAGTGACCGACCACCTAAGTGATTCCCACACATACCCTCGTGCACCTCCTTCATCACTAGATTAACATCTTCTTCCGACACACATCGTAACATGGGGAAAGTCCTTCCCATTTTAAAAAGCTTATTATTCACAATGATATACCACGCTGAAACTTTTTTGATTCGCCTAGCCTTTTCTTTATTGTCAGGAAAAACATCTTGTTGAAGATACTGGACAATTGGAGTCATCCATCCTTTATATTCACCAATAGCAAACACTTATTCTTTTTCGATGCTAGGCAATTTCATAGTCTCTTGAATAACAATCTTGTTCATTCCCGATCCTTTCGTACTGGCCAGACGCGCATGAAGATCGGCGCGAGCATTATCTTCTCTGGGAATATGACAAATCTCAAAATCTTGAAACTTCTTGGAAAGTTGCAAAGCCAGATGGTTTTGTCGAAAAACTTCTAACACTGCGACCATTAGCGAGAATCGGTCACGGACGAGCAAATGTGTTACTCTGACCTCTAAGGCCAATTTCATTCTAGCTATGACCGCTTCGTATTCAGCCTGGTTATTGCTAGTTTGTAAACAAAAACGTAGAGAATACTCCAAAATAATATTGCCTAGACCCTCCAGGACTATCCCGACACCACTTCCCTTTAGGTTGGATGAGCCGTCTACATAGAGAACCCATTTTGCCGCCTCCATCCAGTCGATGGCTGAATTCCACTACAAAATCTGCCAGCGCTTGGGATTTTATGCTCGTTCAAGGAGTGAACTCGATGTCGTACTCGGAGAGTTCTACAACCCATGACACCATTCTCCCAGCTAGGTCCAGCTTCTTGAATATCTGCTTCAACTGAAAATTTGTTTTTACTTGGATTGGATGGCCCTGAAAATAGTGCCTCAACTTCCACGCAGTTATTACCAATGCCAGTGCAAGGCGTTCGATCTTTTGATACCTTAACTCCTCCCCATTCAACACCTTGCTGACGAAATACACCGGGCGTTAACCAGTTTCTCCATCTTGGACCAACGCAGAACAAATGGCAATGTCAGAGACAGCCAGATATAAAAACAAAGGAACATTATCCTTAGGTCTAGACAACACTGATGGAGCTGCCAAGAACTGCTTTACCTCTCGGACTGCCTGTTCGCATGCTTCAGTCCACTAAAAATCATCCCTTTTCCTGATTGTTGTGAAGAAATAAATTGATTTATCTTTGACGCATAACAGAAACCTAGACAGAGTTGCTAATCGGCCAGTTAGCTGTTGAACTTCATGAACAATAATGGGACTCCGCATGATGATTACTGTTTGGCATTTATCCGGGTTGGCCTTAATTCCTCGGTTGGTCAACATAAAGCCCATAAACTTGTCAGCTTGCACTCCGAACGTACATTTATCCGGATTCAAGCGCATGTTATACTTTCTTACTTCCGCGAAGGTTTCCCCTAGATCCAGGATATGCTTCCGTTCTTCAACTATTTTGACAACCATGTCATCGACTTAAACTTCAATGTGCCCGATCTGTGGAGAAAATACCATATCCATAAGTCTTTGATAGGTTTCTCCAGCATTCTTCGAGAAAGCGACATCACCCGTAGTAATAGTTGCTTTGATACATGTCATGAAAGTCGTTTTGAGCATCCGTTGGATTCATCGACTTTATTATACCGAATAAGCATCTAAGAAACTCAACAAGCGAAAATTAGAAGCAATGTCTATTAACCGATCAATGTGAGGAAGTGGATAAGGATCCTTTGGACACGCCTTGTTAAGGTCCATAAAGTCAACGCACATCCTCCATTAGCTAGTTTTCTTTTTAACCATCACCACGTTAGACAACCAAGTCGGGTATTGGACTTCACCAATGAATCCGACTCTTAGCAACTTGTCAACCTCTTCTACAATTGCTTTCCTTTTCTCCTCACCACTCTTCCTTTTCCATTGTGACACGGTCTTTACGTCAGGATCAAGATCCAAGTGGTGGCACATAACGTTCGGGTTTATACCAGGCCTATTTGAAGGCTTCCAGGCAAAAAGATCAATGTTTCTCCTTAGAACCTCAATTACCTCTACCTCCTCTTCCGTGGTCATCTGCGTACCAAGGTGGGTAATTTCAGATGACTGAGAACCAATTTGAACTTACTTTGTCTCCTCCTGAGGAACCAGACTATCTTCGTGAGGATCTTCCCTAGGATGATATCAACCACGTTTACCTTGTGGTCTTCCAACTCCTCAGCCGGAAGTGACTTCCGCTTAATTTTCATTCTATCCTTGTAACATTTCAGGGCTAACCCTTGGTCTCCCCAGACTATTCCGACTCGGAATTCTCCCAATGGATACATCATAGTAAGATATAGTGTTGATAGGGCCGCCTCCAACGCATTGAAAGAAGGGCATCCAATAATAATGTTGTATGGAATGGTGCATTCACTAACAAGTACCAAACACGAACATCTTTAGCATTCTCATCAGATCCAAATATGGTCAACACTGGGAGATGGCCTAGAACCTGCACTTGCTCCCCAGAAAAGCCTACCAAGGTTCCACTAAAGGGCAGCAATTCCTTGGAGTCAAAGTCCATTCCTTTGAAATCCTCCCAATACATGATGTCAGCGGAGCTACTTGGGTCTACCAGACCCCTCTTGACTCCCCAATATTTGATTTGTACTTCAATTACCATGGGATCATTCTCATGTGGCAAAATTCCTTTAGCATCCTCCAGAAAAATCCACACCGGGATCACTATCGGCGGGACGAGCGAGTCACTGTGTTACACCCGGGTGTACCTCTTTTGAACTAGTGGAACCTTATGGAAAATACACGGAGATTGTATTCAAGGTGTGCCATGTAAGCCTCCTCGAACCTCTTGACCGCCTTCCCTTTCTTCTTTGAAGGTGATCTAGAGGTGTCACCTCCTGGGTGGCATACTACGTTTTCAGATTGATCCTTATTGTCTTTGATGTAGGATGAAAGCTTGTCTACCTAAATCATCCATTTTATCTCCCGACGTAAGGCGTGCACCTTCCATTGAGTGTCCCGATTCTATGATAGGCACACCACGCCTCTGTATCTCTGCCCGTCACTACGTTCATTGACCGAGGTCTCCATGGGACGGTAAACAGATTCAAATGATTCACATCCTTCCAGATGTCCTCCCTCCTTACATTCAAAGGATTAAAGGTCTCATCTAACCTACTCGAGTGGCGAGGTGGCTGTTGAGACCGCCTTTCCCGGGGGAGCTCCTTTGAAGGTGGATTATCCAGAAACGAGCTCATTGTCCGGCGCCTTCATCTCGGGCCTTCCCCTTTTCTTTAGCATCTTGGGCTCTCTTCTCCATGTTGCTCATCCATGCTCTTAGCCGGTTTCTGGGCCAGAGACTCCACTACGCCAAAAACGAGTTTTGGAAGCACTATATAGACAGCGCATGCCAAAGCGGCGCTATATATCGAGAAAAAAATTAAAATACTTTAGTGCTGCTATAGGCCTTATCAAAGGCAACGCTTTTGCCCTAAGCGCTAAAGGGTTCAAAAATAAAAAAAAAAAGTATAAAAAGCCTGCTAAAGGGTATGCTTTATTTGCTAAAGGTATCACTCTAAAAGTCTTGCTAAAGATCTGTCAGCAAAGCGCTAAAGGTAATACCTTTAGCGGTAACTATATGTCTTTTGTTAATTAAAAGATTTCTTAAATCCCTAAATTGAAAATCAGTTTTCCAGAATCTCGTTCTTACGAAACCCGCCCGTACCCAGACCTACTGTTCATCTTCTTCTCCACAAACTCCTTCTGTCCTCTGTACGCCCTCCTTCCGTCCATCCTCCATCACTCACAAACTTCGTCCGTCCAACCCTAGAATCGCTCCTCTTCATCTTCTTCTCCAACTCGTACGAAACGAAACCCCAACCATCTTCTTCTTCTTGAAATTGCTGCTCTCAACAGTGTTCCGATAGTTGATTCCAAGCTTTTCTTCTTCGCATTGATAACAACAACAGGTCAGTTATTCTTGTAAAATTGATCTTGATAGGCATTACGATAAAATTACGGTTGCTTATTTTACGTTGTTACGATGGGTTGTTACTGTTTCCACCTTTGCATTCTGTTGATTCCATTTGCTTATGGTTTTGGTACCATTTTCAATGTTAGTTCCTTTCTTGTTTAGGTTGATGGCGAGATACTTTAGTTATTAGTAATAAGATATAAAGGCATTAAACTATACATGTGTTGAACTAAAATATTCCATATATTTGGTTACATGAGCGGAAGGTACTGCTAGAGTTTGAAATGTAGCAAAAGAGACAATTATATTGCGGACTCTGGAACCAACGAATCAATTACTAGTTGACAAATATAACATCTTAAGTCTAACCATAAGTGTAGTTGACTATAGGTCCAGTCTACAAACCACTATACTAGCGAAACACAAGTAATAAAGTTACACAAATATACTTCTAATATCTACATATCTAATATAGGGGATGAAGTTAGAGTTAAAGACTAAAGATATATCCAATTACTTGGAGAATGGAGTAATATGAAAATATAAATATTAATGTCCTATTAATACTTCAATTGCCAATTCATAATTTATACTTATTAATTATATCAATATTTGTTGCATGAACTTCATTATACTTCTTTGTCATATTCCTTGAGGAAGTTAACAACATACCTCACTACTACACTTGTATTTGTTAGATTCATAAAGAAACCAAAGATAACATTTCAATAATCAAACATCTTGATGGAAGACTTTGATTTTAGTAGTTACCTTATTCAATTCATCAATATAAGTTGCACGAACTTCATTATATACTTGCTTGCCATGTTCCTTTATGAGGTTAACAACATACCTACACTTTTGCACTTTTGTTTGTTAGATTCATAAAGCACTCAAAGTTAACAAAATTATTCAAAATGCTTCATCAATGTTTACTTCAAATAGACCTTAAATCATCAATTAAATTTTGATGTGAAATTATAGGACTGAAAGTGCAAAGTGAAATGTCCCTACTAAATTTAATGTCCCTATTAAATTTTGATGTGAAATTATGTGATATGCTAACAACATCTCTGACCTTTGTTGCTAATATGTACTATGTATTAACTTTTTCTTCTGTGAAAGCATCTATCCCATTTATGTAGCAATGGTTATTCTAAAGAGGACACATAAAATTATAGAACCTATAAAAGATGGGTTAAAATATGTAGGACATGTATGCATGTGCACAGTCTTAAAACTCATGTTATTTCCATGTTCCTAGCTACTCTGTCCTTTCTAAAATAATAGTTGAATTATTATGAGATCAATAATTAGTAAAAGAACATATCAAATATCTAAAGTGCTATGTGAAACTTATGCTACATATATCTACTTCCTTTCAACCACATGAATTTCCTATTGGAAAACAACAAATCAAATAAGTATTATGTTTAGATCTAGTAATAAACTAAGACATTCCTAATTTGGTTAGATATTATTATACCATTTGTGCCCTAATTAGTGTTTTTGTTTAACTTACATAATAGTTAAAACCATGAATAAAAATGGATGTGTCGATCGATTGTCAAAAGAGTACGAGAATGGGGTATTAGAGTTCGTTAAGTTTCTTTGTTGAACACGAAGACCGAATAGAATGAAATGTCCTTGCTTGGGTTGTTGTT
Organism: Vicia sativa; assembly: GCA_021764765.1. Taxonomy (NCBI): domain Eukaryota; kingdom Viridiplantae; phylum Streptophyta; class Magnoliopsida; order Fabales; family Fabaceae; genus Vicia; species Vicia sativa. Next base: position 106,163,156 of record CM038797.1, on the reverse strand, counting down.
ATGTGGGTCGGGTTGAGATGGATGGAAATCGCATTTTGATGCGTGGAATTGATCAGTTATCGTGTTGGATATTTCATGGTGAGAAAAGCATCGAGAATGTTGAGCGGGGTGAAAAGTAATGCGACCTATGTTTAGACGACAATGCCACGGATACATATGATTGTGATCGAGTCAAAGATTACGAAGCACTTGAAGAAGATCTTGATTGTCCCAAAATGTTTGAGAGGTTGGTAGGCGATGTGGAGAAACAGTTGTATAAAGATTGTCCCAAATTCACAAGATTGTCTGCGGTATTAAAATTGTACAACAAAAGCGCATAACGGATGGTCGGATAAAAGTTTCACGAGTTATTAGCCCTTTTGAGAGATATGCTTCAGGGATAATGTTCTTCCTAATCGAACCTACGAGGCCAAAAATGTTGTGCTCTATTGGCATGAGCTATGAAAAGATACATGCATGTCTAAATGATTGCATTTTGTTTTGAAACGAATATGCATCGTTGAATGCATGCCCTAAGTGCGATTTTCTCGATATAAGAAAAATTATCTCCGTGAAAGTCTTATGTTATTTTCCTATTATTCGAGATTTAGGCGCATGTTTCGTAGTGAAATCGATACTAGACACTTGACTTGGCATGCAGATGAAAAAATTATCGATGGAAAGTTTCGACATCCGCGGATGCACCCAGTGGAAGAAAATTGATAATGATTATCACGATTTTGGAGGAGAAACAAGAAACCTTAACTTGGCATTATCTACGGATGGAATGAACCCGCATGGTCTTCAAAGTATCTCACATTCCACATGGCACGTGATTCTTATGATTTATAACCTACCTCCTGGCTATGTATGAAGCGCAAGTACATGATGTTGTCTATGTTAATTTACGGGCCTAAACAACGAGGAATGACATAGATGTATACTGAAACCTTTAATCGAAGATTTGAATATTTTGTGGGAGAACGGGTGGAGGTTTATGATGGATATAGGAAAGAAAATTTCAATTTGAGGCGATGTTGTTTGGCACAATTAACGATTTTCCAGCATATGGAAATTTATCCGGGTATAGCATTAAAGGTGAAAAAGCGTGTCACATGCGTGAAGATGGAACCGATACCATACGATTGAAACTTTGTCGAAGAATGTCTTTCTCGATCAGATTCTTAAATTCTAAACATCAATATCGTGGATGGAGAAAAGCGTTCAATGGAATACCGAACAACGTAGTGCTCACTTTGGATTGACGGTGATCAAATTTTGAAAAGGTGAAAGATGTGAGTATTCAGGTTTGGCAAACCTTTTGCACATAAAGTTGTCACAGTGGGTGGAAGAAAGGTCAATTTTTTGAATTTCCATATTGGAAATCTTTATACGTAAGACATTTTCTTGATGTTATGCATATTGAATTAAATGTATTTGAAAGTGTTATTGGTATGTTACTCAATATAAAAGGAAAGTCTAAGGATGGCCTTAAAGCAAGGAGGACATGGTAGAGATGGAATAAGGCGAATTAGGACCCGTGAAGAAAGGAAGGCAGCATATCTACCACATTGCTATACTACTATCTAGAAAGGAAAATAAAATATTGTGTAAGTTTCTGAGTGAAGTTAAAGTTCCAGAAGGTTACTCCTCAGACATTAGAAGACTCGTGTCCATGAAAGACCTCAAGTTAAAGAGTTTGAAGACACATGATTACCATGTCATAATGGAACATTTTCTACCAATAGGTATCGTTCTATTTTGCGAAAAAATAAGCGCTATAACTAAATTGTGTTTTTCTTGGTCAATTTGTAGTAAGGTGATTGATCACGAGATCTTACGATATTACAAAAAAAATAGTTATTACTTTGTGTGACCTTGAAATGTATTTTCCTCCATCATTTTTGACATTATGGTACATCTTGTTGTTCATCTTGTGAAAGAGACACAATTATGTGGACCACTTATATGAAATGGATGTACCACATTGAGCGTTACATGAAAATATTAAAGGGTACATGAAAAACAAAGTCGTCCGGAGGGTTGTATCGTTGAGCGATATGTTGTTGAGGAAGCGGTTGAGTTTTGTGAATTTTTGTCCAATGTGCAATCCATTGGACTCCCCAAATCTCATTTTTTCGAAAAAAAAAAGGTAAAAAATTAATTGGAAATGAAATTGTGACAGTATCAAGGGATGAACGGGATCAAGTGCATTTGTATGTTCTGCATAATGACAATGAGGTTGAGCCGTTTGTTGAAATGCACAAGGCTATACTCCAAGGTGAGAATCAAAGTAGAAATTAAAATTGGATAGTACGAGAGCACAATCAAAGTTTTATACAATGGTTTAAGGATCATATATATTCAAAGTTTCATTCAGATCTCGCTTCAATATCAGACAGGTTGAGATGTTTGGCATATGGTCCAAGTTCGATTGTGTTCTCTTATAGAGGATACACAATTAATGGATACACATTTTATACCAAAGAACAAGATGAGAAAAGTACTATGCAAAATAGTGGTGTTACGGTTGTAGCTGAAGCAATGCACATTTCTAGTATGAAGGACTTAAACCCCAAATATGAAAATCTATCATATTTTGGGGTTATCAATCACATGTGGGTGTTTGATTACGAGAAGTTTCAGATTCCTATCTTTGATTGCAAGTGGGTACATAGTAGTGGCATACGAATGGATAAGTCAGGGTTTTTGCAAGTGGATCTTAATAGGGTGGGGTACAAAGATGAGCCTTTTATTCTAGCCTCTCAAGCTAAACAAGTGTTTTA